>VZTM01024274.1:141789-174752 GCA_013400555.1 Jacana jacana | reverse complement strand
TAAAACTTGCCAGTATCTCCATTTCAAAGGCATTACTGTTTGTAGTTCTTGTATATGTGGTATGAATTGAATGTTTATTGCACTCTGTAAGCATTGGCATGGAACGAACTCTTATCTCATTTTGTAACTGATTTAAGAACAACATGGATTTGAGGGTATGATTCTTTGTTCATAATTATTTTGTGACTAGAGCTTTTATGCACCTGTGTTCAATTACTGGGGAGCTGCTTTTGTATATTAAAAAATTTTTGTTGGAAAAGGAGGACAGGTTTTTCATTTTGAGTGTTGTGGGTTGGTGATTTGTTTTTTCAATAGTCAATACAAACAGTGATTTGTTATTATAGAGGTTTGTATGTGCTTGGGATCTTCCATCTGTAGCTCTCAAACCATCTTAGCGTTGTGGGATGTTCAGTTCCTGAAATCCGTGAAATTTGCTGCTCTAATAGTCAACTTCCAGAAAATTCAATTTTTCAAGTGTTGTTTTGGAGACCCGTTCCTTTAAATGTAGATGACAAGCCCTCTCTTGTACCTCTGAGATGCACCACAGTTCAAGGCAGTCTTGGCAAAGAAGCACTTAAAGTTGGCTTTTAAAATTACATACACCTTCAGAATAATTGAATTGTCATATAAAAGCAATTTTGTTCATACTAAAAATACCTTGTTAGTATGGAATGCCTTTCCTGAGGCATTATGCAGTGAAAAAACAAGAAAATATGTAATGGAAAGTTGCTGTTCTTATTTGAAATACTGAGAAAAGTACAGTAACGTTCCCAGATGATCAGACTGTCCTCTAAATCACAGGTTACATAAGAGATTTGTGCTGCCAAATTTAGTAGATTAGAATTTTCCTCGGTGCTGCTGTTGAATTCCTTCCTATGCTTCCTTGCTGTTTCTGCATGTTCATTGGCCAGAGCTATTACTGAGCTAAGTACAAGCAACATTTTGAGAGAACAGAACAGATCAACTATAAAAATGTTACTGTGCCTGTAGCAGCCAGCCAGATGAAAATTGAAGAGAGGAAGGGCCCTTGTATCAGGGTGATCTCATGTTCTTCCCTGTCCTTACCATTTGTTACTGTGAAGGTTTATTTGGTTTGGGTTTTTTTTAACCCTGTCCTTTCTGCTGCAGAAACTGGAGAAAGGACCATCCCAGGTAGTCATTTGGCAATACTGTTTCAAGGCACTAGGATTATTTTAATTGTTTACCTGTAGAAGTGGAGCAGGTTTTATTCCCCCTCTTGATGGCTTATCCTGTTTCTCTGTTATCAGAAGGATAGCACGATAGACTTTGTCCTTTCTACAGGGATTTCACCGACTGCTTTGCATTCAGTTTTTCTTGAGTGGCCCAGATTTGCACCAAAATCTCTTATTTAGCAAACTAAGAGATGTACAGGTTTCAGATTGCAAGTCTGTTGCACCTGCATGCTTGTTCTTGTATCATTCCCATCATCAGCCCATCTCTCCGCTGTGCCTCAGATTGCACAAATATTCCAGTTCTGTACTAGCTGAGCATGGCTCTACCCAGAGATAGTTAGGCCAAGACCCTCTGCCAATCTCACCATCATAAATTCTGGCTAAGAATGCTGTTGTATTATCAGTGGACGTAAGAGGTATGTGCAAAAATTTAAAAAATATGAATAAAAATTGGGTACAAAGTAATGGAATGAACCATGTTGCTGTATTTTCCCAGTACAGAGCTGTAAGGTTTCCAGCCACAGAAAGAGTTGCCAGCATGAGGGATTTGTTAGTCATTGAAAGTAAGCAGAGAGCAGAAGTTTTGGTGGTTCTTACATTTGCTATGGCAAAACTTAGTTTGTGATAGGGTCTCTACACTGAGGATAAGATTCTGGGGCTAATAAAGTCTTTAAAAACCCTCCTCAGACAAGTAATTGTTTCTTCCATGTGTTCAAACTGGGCTTCCTGATCTCCTGTGAGTATATATGGCCTAAGGATGGGCTCCACTCTGTCATTCACTTTGGATGTTGCTGCCCAGTCACTGACTCACAGGTTGCTTAAACTGCCTGTTCAGTGAGCACTGGTTCAGCATGGGATTATGCAAGTATCTTACTAGATCACTGGTTTAGAAAAAAAAGTGCTGCAGGGTGCAAAATGGAATAGTGGTGATGGGAAAACACACTCTGAGTTCTGTGAGAGAATGAACCCACCACATCACAGCTGAGGCAAAGCAAAAATATTTTTGCTCTCCCGACCAGCAGAAGTGGTTGGACAGTCTGATAAGGCATGGTGACAGCCTGTACAAATAACAGAGCCAAATGTTTCTTTTAGTGAGTCTTACAAATGTGCCTCATCAAAACTAGTGAGTCGGTTTTGAACTGCTTGTCTTCTGCCCAGACTTATGCTTTTATGGAAGAAATTATTGTCTGAAATTAATCAGAAACTGATTTTTCATCAACTTTTATGGGAGGGGGCCATAGTTCACTCTGCAGAATTTGCATGAGTGTTCATCATACCTTTGTTCATCATGTCTGGCTAATGCCTGCAGAAAACCCGAGTTCTCTGTTGACCCACTTTAGGGCAACAGGAACAGATGTATTGATAAGACCTAGAAGAACCTTGCCGAGACCTTGCCAAGAAACTGAAGGAAGTGCCGAATGGAGTATTCTCCATGTGGGTATCGCTGGAAAGACTTTTTTACATGGTTCATGAAGACACTAATGACTTTTAAAATTTATTTTTTTTATTTTTGTCTTGCTGCCACTCATTTGTGATAAACAGCAAGTAGATTTTTCAGGCACCACTGAACTGATGGCCTAATTAAGCAGAAATTTCCAGATTAGCTTTCTAGAAGAAAAACTGTGGAAACTACTTCTTCCTTTTTGTCTCCCTTTGCACTGAAAGATGCAGACTGAACTTAGCAACGTTCGTGATTCATTAAGCATAAACTCTTCCAGAAAGTGCACTTACTATGTGCTTGTCTGCCAAGTGGTATTGGGAAAACAAATGCTGAGATAATTATTTTTTTTCTGCCTCATCATGGTTATGATGATCAGATACCAGTATTTTTAACTGTTTCAGGTCACATGCAAATACACAGAACTTGCTATTTTCTACTGGTTAATGGATCTCATCACAGGCATCTTAAATATGTCGTTATCAGTCCAGTCTTCAGGAAATCATTCCTTGCTGTTGGATTTGTCTTACCCCTGCTGCTGCCACAGAAGGTAAAGATTTTAATTTTATACAGCTCCCAGACTGTCATGGACATTACTGTTCTGGTATGTTTACTACTGTTCAGTAACACATCAGTGCAACAGAGACCATGTGTGACAAAAGGCACAGCTCTCAGGGAGTTGGCATCTAGCCCAGTCGAATTGTCATCTTTTATTGATTAAATTATTTAAATGCTAATTGGATTAAGTGCCGTCTTAAATCTCTGTCTGTCTATGGAAGGCTTTTTGAAAAGCGATGATGTGACATTTCAGTGATGAATAGCTTCCTTCTATGACTTCCAAAATCATTGCTTCCTAAAGGGTGGGAAGTAAACAAAAGTGATATAAGGGAAGAGTTATTCTACTGATTTTCAGACTTTGTTTTGTCTTGTCTTTTTCAGACAGTCCCTACTTGGTAAGGTTTCACAGAAATCTTCAAAAAGTACAGGCATGTTTTCTCCATGTAGTGGTGTCAAGCCTGAATTTGCAGAGCCTGATGCAGGCACTGAGAGTAGTTGCTCTAAGCTTAAAAGAAATCCTTGTTTGGATGACGAGATACTAGTAACATTAATTGCTGCCATTCCCTTAGTTTTTAAATACTGCCACATATATTCATTATAAAAGAGAAAACTTTTTCAATCATCTATCTTAGCTATAAACAAATGATCATGCAAATATTAAGGATATAATCTAGCTTGCAATCTCCATGCCTGTTTATTTCAGAAAGGATTCCTGAAGATTGGGCTTTTTTTCAGAAACAGCTGGGTGCCAGGGACAATTTTTATAAAGGTTATTAAGCCTATTTAAGCAAATAATTAAAAGTTTCAAATCCTTTCAATATAAGACTATATGTATGGTACGGTCATGAAGATTGCTTAGAGGTGAACGTATAGGTTAGTCAGCTTTTGACAAGTGTGCCTGTTATACGCTAACTGGGAAATGCAATTGTGGAAAGACTGGTCTGCGATAAAGTGCCATATGCTCTGGCTTTATTCCTGCCTTCATATTTGTAATGAAAAATCAATGCTTAGATTGAGGGAGGAATTTGTAGTACTAGGAAAGTATAAATGTGTAGAGCACCAGTGCATGCACTTGGTAAGCATTAATTTTCCACAACTCCATGCGAGGTAGATAAGTAAGAATTGTTCAGCTCGTTTGCCCAAGGCCGCTGAGAAAGTTGGTATCAGGTTGGGGTTAGAATGCATTTAAAAAAAAAAGGCATGTGTGGGTTGGTAGGAGATGGCTTGTCAGTGTGTCTCATCTGTGTAATACTTTCAATACCTGTGTGACCAGGGCAGATTAAGTCAAGAGCTTATGCAAGAGCCCATGAAGGAATTGAACCTGATGAAATTCATCTAGGGCAAGCGTACGGTTCTTCACCTGGGGAGGAATAACCCCCTGTACCAGTACAGGTTGGAGGCTGACCTGCTGGAGAGCAGCTCTGAGGAAAAAGACCTGAAAGTCCTGCTGGACAACAGGATGACCATGAGCCAGCAATGTGCCCTTGTCGCCAAGGCGGCCATTAGCATCCTGGGGTGCAACCTGTGACCAGCAGGTTGAGAGAGGTTATCCTGCCCCTCTAGTCTGCCCTGGTGAGTCCCCATCTGGACTGCTGTGTCTAGTTCTCATCTCCCCAGTTCAAGAAGGACAGGGAACTACTGGAGAGAGTACAGCAGAGGAGCAGAAAGATGATTATGGGTCTGGAGCATCTCTTATGAAGAAAGGCTGAGGGACTTGGGTCTTTTAAGTCTGGAGAAGATTGAGGGGAGATCTGATCAATGCCTATAAATACTTAAAGGTTGGGTGTAAAGAGGAATGGACCAGTGTTTTTTCAGTGGTGCTGTGGAAGAGAACGTGAGGAAATGGGCACTAACTTTAATATAAGAAGTTCCATCTAAACATGAAGACGAACTTCTTTCCTTTGAGGGTGGCAAAACACTGGAAGAGGCTGCCTAGAGAGGTGGTGGAGTTTCCATCTCTGGAGATATCCACCTGGACAAGTTCCTGTGCAACCTGCTGTAGAGCTCCTGCTTTGGTAGGGGTGTTGGACTAGATGGTATCCAGAGTTCTCTTCCAACCCCATATCTCTCTGTGATTCTGTAATTGGTTAATTTGGAAAACAAATGGAGCATAATTTTCATATGGGATTTCTTTTTCCCCCTCAAGGTCTATTCAAACACTTCCCCAGAACAGATATTAAAATAAATTGGCATTATGATAGGAAAACCCCCAAACATCTATAGAAGATAAATGTTGGATTCAAATTCAGGTTAACAATCAGTTTTTTTCCACTCTTGATTAGAATAGTAACTATTTCTCTAAGTGTTGCTCCTAATTTGATTCAGACATGTAGATATTTAATGGTATTTAGGGACCTAATTCTCATTGAATTGGTTTAATTGAGAACGGGTGCTCACATAAAGCTCTGTAAGAAGGTATTGCACAGTATGAATAAGGTACAAAATGTGGCACATTAATGATGGCATATAGAAAAAGCCACTTGTTCTGTCTCATTTAGAATTTATATTTGATTTACTGGTATTGTAGGTTTAATTGCAATAAAGCTTTAATAAAAATCCAGCTTGCTGCTAACAGGTAAATAGCAGCTGATCTTCTCCTTATGTATTAGGATCTGGAGAGACTGATCCCAGAGATCTTAAGAAATGGCCTTGTTTTACCCTGTTGATTCTATATTCCCTTCAAAAAGTGGCAAACAGGACTTCTGAAACTGCAATTTCCAGCTAGTGATAAATAAATTACCTCCACAGGAGGAGTGAGACCACTTAACAAATTTCTGCTGCTGAATTTTAGGAATGGGCACGTAATAGCCTTGCCATGACGGGTAATGACTTCCAAAGGGCAACTTACAAAACATCAGTTTCTGGAGCACTGTGGCATGCTTGTCTTGCCATGCCAGCTGGGTATTTTAGCTTGCACCTTAATTCTGGCAGCCAGAACGGATAGAAGGCAGCGTAGAAGCAGATTATATCAATCCTGTATGTTCTGGCTGTTCACAGAGGGAATCCTAGCTGGAGAGACTTGGGCTTTTTCAAAAAGCATGTTTTTTGAAAGTAGCTTGTAGAATGCTTTGAAATGGGACAGAATTCTCAGGAGCAAGGATTAGGGGTCTGGATCCTCAAAAGAGTGTGGTTGTTCAGGTCTTACTGAAACCTGAGTGATGCCTGAGTGTCTTTGGGGATATGTAGCTAAAATTGTCTTCTGTTGACTTTGTTAGTAGTTGGGATGAGTTGGTTTGGGTTTGATTTCTTGTGGGGGGATGAGTAGGTCATTTTAGATTCCGGCTAGTAAAATGTAACAGTGGCATTATCCTGTGAACAGTGAGAAAACACCTTGTCTGGTTTTTATTGGGTAGCTATAAATTAAATACATTTATCTCTTAGCAAGAATTTTAGGAGACTGCAAGGTGCTAACAAGAGGTGAGAACAAAGCTGTGAAGTAGCTGTTTCTCTTGTACAGATTCTCCAAACATAACACAAACATGGCACATATGGTAATCAGTGTCTGACAATTGTTTTTACTCTTAGTGCTATCTAACTGTGATTCAGAATCTGTTCCCATTATAATCCTTGATCAGCATGAGAAAATTCTTCCTTGGATTTTGGATCTTCTTGCAAGACTGCAAGAATGACGCTGGTGACTGCCCAGCTGTTTGTCAACACTGAGCAATACCATGCATATGTGCCCACAAAGGCATCTGTTAAATGTTCAACCTTAGTTTCATATTCTAAAGTAATACAAATCTACCTGGATAAAAGGTATCATTCTTAGCTTCAGAGAACAGCTCTGAAATGAACTGCTGTTTTTCAGTAGTCTATATTTTTAAATATGCTTCAGTTAATCAGAAAACCCATATGTCACCCACTGTATATTCCTCTTGCCTATAAGAATGATCTGCCTTTTATCTCTAGAATGGAGTTCATGGTGAAAGTCTAACTGAAGACATGTTCCTCTTCTTCATCTTGGGAATTTGATATCTGGCATCCTTTAAGTGTGAAGACCTTAGCACAGCTTAAGTAGCTTCTCACTCAGATTGTTGCTTTGTGAGGATCTCATCCTTCAATGCCCAACAACACACAGCCTTTGTGCAGGAAAGGTGCAGTGCCCACCTCAAGACTGAAGATCCCATTGCTCATGAGTTGGCCTAACAGTGAAGCACCAGAACACTGGTATCTCTTTTGTGGCACTACCTGCAAATGACTTCACCAAAGTCATGACATCTGGGTCATTAGCGAAACCAGCTTTGGCTCAAAATCTCCTCTAAAATCTCCCAAAATGGAAATGACTGATACACTGGGACTTGCTGTTCCTGGCTTTTTAATAGCAGGCACTACGATTGAACCCCAGGAATAATATACAATGATGGGCACCCTAGCAGGTTTCAGAGCTTCAGTGACTGTAAGACCAATCTGTTTTGTAAGCGGCTCTTAAACTAGAGGAAGAAAAGTAGGATCTTGCAAACACCGCTGCTACTGCCACTACTTGTGCAGCAACGTGGAGATGGTCCTACTGTGCTCCAGGTACATGCCATCAAATTTCAACACCAAGTAATTAAGTGAGCTCTTGTGCTAGAAGCATTTCTTCAATGCTTTAGAAAGCCAGTAAGTGTAGTGCTAGTGAGGAGTACTGGGCTGGCAGCTCTGAAGCTGTTACCCTGTTAGTCAATATAAATGGTTGTATGCCACCATATGTAATCTGATTAAAAATTAGTCATCCAGGCTTATTTGTATCATCTTATATACCAGTTACCATTACTTTATCCTTCTTTGTAGAATGGTGTCCCAAAATATTTTGGTTTTGGGGTTTATGTGGTTTTGGTGGTTTTTGTTTGTTTGTTTTTGTTTGTTTGTTTGTTTAAATACTCGGCTGCTATTGCAGTTTAGATTATGTGACTGTTATGGCAGTTTTGGAGTGCATTCAAAGACGTTAGGGACTCTCAGTCCTATTAGTATAGGCCAGTGAAGTACATGCCTTACATTCTGTGGTTCAGCTATGGTTGGACCCATTTGCTATTGCCCTCCAGCCTAGTCTTTGTGAGCCTGGAGTTATACCAGCACCCACTTATTGCAATCCATGTCTTTTTAAAATGTAGTTACAATACTCGAAGGTCAGCATATGGAAACCTCTGCTTTTTCCATGAGATGTCTGTCAGCCAAAATAAAGAGATTGTATCTTACCAGTGTGATCTATTTCCAGTGCATTATCAGCCTTTCTATTGCAATTATAAAGCAACCTCCAATATTGCAGCGCATTTGTTGCCGTTCAGAGCACAGTGTAGATGTAGTATGGTCACTGGCAAACACTTTCTAAAAATTTTGTCTCTGGTTTGTGAACTGTTTTTTCAGACTTAAGAATTATGCTCATTAATTGATAACCTCAGCTCTTGCAACAGGAAGTAGAGCTTGAGAACTTGAGAGAAATCTTTTTCCTATCCCGAAAGAGGCACCAGTTTGACAGTTATGCGTATCTCTGATTTGCTTACAGAACTGATCTGGCAAACCTAGCAGATGACCAGCAGGGCCATCAGCAGCTGCCAGCAAAATATGTATGCTTGGTGGTTAGATCTTAACTAAACTGATCACAGAATCTACTCTTCGCACAGACTTTAGCTTCCTGCCAAGTCCCTCCCCACTGAGAAGTCTGGGCAATAGGAAAATATTTGCAGCATGCCCATGAGGCTATTTCAGTTCAGGGTGAGGTGCCAACTCCTCAATTAAGTACCTTTCACAGAGAACTCTCCTGCCAATCTCTGCCTGCTTGTAGATGATGGCACTGGTTTTGTGTGCAAGCTTTCAAGAATTCTGATTGTGAAGCAGTGCCAGAAAAGATAGCATTTCTGTGGCATCAAAAATCCTGCAAGTAACTATATAAGCTGTAATAAAATCATACTATGTAAACTCTACTTTCACACTAAGAAATATTATTTGGAGACCACTGCCATAATATTTTTTACTGGTATAAACAAGCCACAGACAGTCTAGCATCACTATTCCTGTTACCTCTGAAAGATTCTCACCTCCCATGCAAAGCAGAAGGTATTTCCCGAGCCCGAGATGGAGATGCAGTTTCATCTGTGTACCTTGTTGTTCCCTGAAGGTCTTTCCACTTCTTCAGAGTGGGAGACGCTGCAGAGCTATCTGCTGGGGTTTTTTGCAGCTCACAGGAACACAGCTCTACTGCAGGATCAAGACTTCAGTCCTAACTCTGAATCTGTCCTTTTGAGTAGTTCACCGCTACTCAGACTCAGTTTTGAAGATGAGATTTGCCTCTTGCACCTTACGTATAGTATTCCATGGATTTGGTCTATATGCATCTAGTTACTATGCAAGCTTGCTTAGTGCAACCACTTTCTTTGTAAATATCTGATGTATAGCTGCAAAAAGAAAGAGTGTAAGGGCTTAATGACTAGTAGGAGTGATCCTAGAAGGAAAGGTTAAGTATAAATAAAGTCAGGACTGAAGGGGATTTCTGTGCCAGCTCTGCGGGGCTGCCCATGGTCACAACAGCACAGGTGCAAATCAGAAGCTGTAAACATTGAGCTCTTGAGCTGTGGCCTCCAAGCCTGGAGGAGCCTGTTCATACCAATAGGAATTTCGATACTGCATCTGAAATTCTGAAAACTTCATCAGTAAGTCAGACACATAAAGCATGGAGCTGTTTACCTTTACAGGTGCTTTACAGCTGAGATGCTAAGAGGTGAATAAACTCGGTATCCTCTAGTCTCGGAATAAAATTACCTTTAATGTTCTGAATGGTGTAATGCCCAGAAATTCAAATTCAAAATCCAAAACTTCAGTTCATGAATAGAAGGTGACGTTTTAAATGGAAGTTTAATTTTAACAAGCCTTTTTATACCTATAGCTAGGAATCTGACATTATTATTCAACTAATAAACCACTACTTCAATACTTTGGAATATTTGTATTATATTTGAATGCTAATTTGCACCAAAATGTAGCTTAACACTAATCAGGAAACAAAAAGAAATCAACTCTGAGAAATACCAGTTTCCTTTTTTATCATAAAATATGAACATTAGAAATCTGAATAAATGTCATGTTAAATAAGTGCTTGGGTATATAGAGAATGAGTCTTACTTATTAGCAAAAAGAAGATGCAGTTTGATGTAGAGGCTACGTTATGCTGCAAATGATCACTAGATTGCTAATCAGTGAGAAGTCCAACTTTTTTCAGGAAATAATAAAGACACAGGAATGCAAAATGATAGACTATTCAAGTCAGGAATTTCCATTTGCCAAATTAAATCATAATTAAAGCAGTGATTCAAATAATTAATCAGTCTATTTTGACGCACAGTGTATGCATGTGTGGATCACAAGTGGGATTTTTGGTAAGGAGGAAAGCAAGCAGATATAGTTTTGCACATTCTTAATGATTCAAGCTGCCAGGGATTTGCATGGAGTAAATACTGGGGCCATAAACAAGAGAAAGCTTTAGCTAAGTAGCGCTTGTATAGACAAAGTATGAATGAAAGAAAAAATAAAAGGAGGTTCTACTGGAAATAATAAAATAATCTGGTTTGTTTAAATGTCATTCTAGTAAATAAATGCACTGGGAGTTTCAGTAATCTTGGATAGATCTCAAGATTACACCAGTAACAGCAAAATTTGGATTAAGTTTGTCTGACTTTGGGTGCAGATATTTCCTTGGTATAGCTTGCATAGTCTTTACATGAACTGCTATAGCAGCTCACTTCAGTGGGAATTCTGAATTCCCTGAGGAGAACAGCTTTGCCTCTTACTAGGCCATCAGCTTTCAGCTATCTAGCTACGGTTTTGGTGGATACCTAGTGACCAGCTCTTCACTGCTTTATTCCAACAGATACAGCTACTTTCCATTTCATGCTTCCAAAACTATCTTCCTAAGAAGTCACTCTTTTATGTATGTCTTTAGGGATGAGTATTTCCTATTCTAGTTTACTTCACTGGGTATTAAGAACTCTTACATTTTTATCTTCTTTTATTCCTTTCCTGTTGCCTTCCATTTTATTTTTAATACAACATTCAACACAACATCCAAGACTCTGAAAAATAGATATTTTCCATAAAACTGCTGAAGAATAGCTAACTTACAAAAGAAGGGCAGTAAGTGATGCTTATAAAGGGGAGAACGTGTCAATATCCTTGATGGTTGTCATCTCATCATGACCTTCAAGACAGCATCACTGAGCATACTTAAAAGCATAGAGAGGAGGTTTTACTGGAAAGAAAATGCCTGACCTATAGAAAATTCTGCTGTAACAGGATTTACAGCTGTAATGCAACACATGAGCTGCAGAGCCCAAAGAGCGTTTGCTGAGTGGGAACTGGAGGTGTACATTCCAGCCCTTGAAAATGGCTTTAATGAAGAAACCTGCAGTTAAACTATGCAATTACTCTGAAAACTCGGTAGTTCTAAGAGGAAGTCAGGGTTCCCACCTAGACCTGCCCTTTCCTCTTTCCATCCGTTCAGGAAAGTGAGGATTCTGCTCTGGATTCAAGTCTGTGACTCAGATACGTTTCCAGTCTTGAACCATTCTACTGGACCTGAATGTTGCTGGGACTTCACCAAGTCCGAGCTTTAAACGATTTTATTCCTGGTCAAAATGTGATAAATCTCTAGGGTTAAACTTGACTTGTTCAACAGTTGGTTTTACAAATTGCAGATCAAGGCACAGTTGCATGCTCTTCTAAATGTGAAGTCCTACAATACTTGTTAGGTCGTTTTTCAATATTTTGACAAATGACATGGATTTGTTATACAGAAAAAAAATAATCAAATAAACTAGAATCCCAAGTTTACAAGTAGTGAGTACGCTGAGGTGACAAAATGAGAAAATAGGTCTCCCTTGCACACTACAGCAATAGATGAACCTCTTTGCAAGCATTTGAACTACTGTGACAGCAGAATGGAGTGACATACAGCAGCCATGATCTCTGAATGGAATGAGAATCACAGCAAAAGCAATAGCTAGATAATTATTTTCTGTTTCACAAATAAAAGGCTGCAGCACGGAAAGCAGTGATAAAAAAGGAGCATTTATTTGAGAGGAAGAACTTTCCCAGGATTAGAGAAACTGAGCAGCAGAAAATGCAATTTATTTCAGGAGGGTTTGGGATTTTTTTTGGAGTAAAGCGGTTTTCACATTTTCCATAATATACCTTTCTTTTGTATACACTTCTTGCCAGCAGCTTATCTGCCACATTCTTAATTCAAATCCTTCCCTTAACTCATCACTGCACTGTGGTACTGCCTAAAAAATGCCTTTCCCATTTATTAACAATGTTACAGTATTATCATAGCCTTAAACTTGCCAAAGAACTGAGCAGCTTGCCGGGGCAAAACCAGAGGTAAATGTCAGATGAAAAGAAAGGGAAAGCACAGTCAGACTCAGTAAAAAGGATAAGCTCTACAGATCTCTCATCACACACTAAACATTAATTTTTTTTAAATTGCTTCTAGATATTGTTTTAGTCTCAAGAACACTGGCTGTGACTACTGTCTGAGCTGATGTATGGCCTGATTCAGTGAACACTTTGCCACCAGCATCACTTTAATCATGTTGGTCCAGGCAAACTCCATGTGAAGAGATATAATGCATACATGTAACCACTTTCAAGATCTAGTCTTGGGTTTTAGAATCAAATTATCATACATAACTGAAGGGGAAGCATCTTAAAAGCTGGCTCTGGAATAAAAAAGATAAACAAAATTGTATATGTGGTGTTTGTTCTTATTTTCATTTCATTTATGACATATACGTTTGTAGCTACAGCTGATTTTCTCTTTGCATGGAGGTAGCTTTTTTAGTTGATCTTTAAATACTGAGTTATAAAGAACCCCTACTAAAAGCCTTATCCTTGAAATACTTTCAAGAAAAGAAGTAGGTGGGCTTCTAACCTACTGCTATGCGCATATCCAGAATTAAAAAGATAATAATAAGCAATGGTAGAAGTAATATGTGCAATGGATTTCCGAAGGAAAATGAAGATTTTAAAGCACACAAATGTAATCTGTTGGAGTAAAGGTCAAATTATTTATCATCCATGTTATTAAAAAAACAAAAACTCCGGGCAGTTTCAGAAGCAGGACCTTTTAAAAAGAAATGCAATTTTTCGATTAAAAAGACTCATTACGTGTCCGGTGTGTCAGACCCATGAGTTAAAATAGGCCATTATAGCAACAGGGTATCTCATGAAGTAAAAATAATTTCTCAAGAAGTAGAAATATGGTGTTGTTCAGAGAAGAGGAAACAAGCCAGTCCCTGAGTGCATTCTTTTTACCAGGAATGGCTGGTATTCCTGCCCTTGGGAGGCACGTCCCAGAATCTTACAGCTGAGAGCTGTAAGGCATATTTCATTGACTCTGGGAGACAATGGGTGAAGAAGCTTCTGAAGCAGTTTGTAGCTAGGAAATGATGGTTACTGCCCAAGGGCTCTCCTGCCCTATTGCAGGATGGGGACATCGCTGGTCTGAATGTCCTGCTGAGACCTAGAGCACCCTCAGGATGTTGGCATCAGCAGCCTCAGATGGCTCACTCCTTTTTGCATCTGACATTAAAACCGTTGCAAGAGCAGGCTCTGAGAGCCCTGCTCCTCAGCCCTGACAGAACAGGACATCCTTAGGTTTAGGACCTTCTGACAGGGAAAAAAAGCCTCTATTTACAGCAACGTGACAAGCAAGGGAACGGGTAGAAAAGAGTCTTGTTATCACAACTTTCTCCTAGTTGACTGGTATTGAAATTTATCTCTTTGTGGGCAAGGCTGTCTTTACACAACTCTCACAAAACTTTCCATCAAAAAGTGCTGCTCTGAGTGAAACCTGGCTCCATTTGCAGCAGTTTGAGCCAGGAAAATCCAAACAACCTTGATCTCAACAACTAATTTCCCATTACAGATAACACTTTCTGACAGTAGTGTCTAGGATGGAACAATTTGGAAAGAGGTAAATCTGGGGGAGGCATATTCATGCACTGGTTGATGAGCAAAATACAGTGGAGGTAAGAGCAGTGTGGTGCCAGCAGGGCTTGCCTGTATGTCAGAAAAGACCATGCTGCCCGACAGATGCCTTTGCCCAAAGCAGAGCTTGCCATTCCTTGGGCATCCCTGCCTCCTGCTGTCATCTCCCAGCCTGTTAGTGAGATTGCAGGGGCTTTCAGCCCAGTATAGCCCATCACGTGGCAGTATGGCATGACTTGTCACAGCTGAGTGTGGCCTGTCCTGATATTGGACATGCCAGCACAGCATGGTACAGTCTGGTGTGGTATGAGTGGGACCATTACGGGACAGCACAGCATGGCTGACTGTGGCATGGCACAGCTGCCCAGCCCTCAGCTCAGCTGCATGCTGCCTGGAACCCATATGGCCCATGCTTCTCTGGTCCAGCTCTCCCTCCCTGCATCCTGCATCCAACTGAAGCTACCTTTGAGTGATGCAAAACAGCCTGTTATCCTGAGTCTTGATTCATGCATCTTGCTGCTCCAACCACCCAGGCTTTCCCTAATGACACACTTGCACTTTAACCCATGCTGTTGGGAAATCAATCTTGCACTGTGTTTGGAAAATATTCATTACAAAGAAAATGGTAAAGTTAGCAGAAGTGGTGGGGGCCATGCTGGTAAGAACAAGGCAGGCTTGCCCCACTTGGTATGCAGAGGAAATCTGTGAGGCTCTGCACTGGCCAAATCAGAGCAAGGTAAAATCTTAGAATCACAGAATCATGATGGTTGGAAGGGACCTCTGAGAACTTGAGTCCAACCATACACATTCAAAAACCCCCTACAATCTCAGTCACTAGAGCATGCTACTAGAACATGCCCTGGAGTGCCACATCTACATGTTTCTTATATACCTCTAGGGATGGTGACTCCACCACCTCCCTGGGCAGGCCATTTCAGTGCCTGACCAGTCTTTCAGTAAGTAATTCTTCCTAATATCTAATCTAAACCTCCTCTGCTGCAATGTCAGAGCATTTCCTCTGGTTCTGTCATGATTCACTTGAGAGAAGAAGCCAACACCCACTTCTCTACAGCCTCCTTTTAGGTAGTTGTAGAGGGCAATGAGGTCTCCCTCAGCCTCCTGTTCTCCAAACTAGATATCTGTTAATAAAAAAATTAATGGATATCTGTTCATATCTATTAATTTGAGACAAGATCTTAATGTATAGCAGTGGTTGTTCTGGATCAAACAGTAGATAATCTGCAGTTGCTCTCTGATTTGGCCATTCACCTAAAGTATGACATTGTTAATTTGCCTTTTACTCAAGAAATTAGCTGAAATGAATGTATGAACTATTGGCAGTCACCTCATAGATATCTACAAGGTCTGGAAAAGAGAAATGGTACACATTCAGCTCCAAAGAGAAGTCAGAAATTACAAGCTTGTCAGCCTAACTTCATGCCCTCTAGAGTTTTGGCAAAAACACCAAAGAATGAATGTGTGAGTGCCAAGATAAGACACTGATAAGCATCCACTCACAACCCCCACCTCTCCCTCCCTACTCTGTCATTAGATGAACCAGACCAATTTTCTTCTTTAAGGGGATAATTTTCTTCTTTAAAGAGGATAACTGGCCTAGCAAAGAAAGGAGAAATTGTAGATGTATGTATAGAAAATAACCACCTAGGTAGCAGAACAGCAGAAAAGTATGTGGGAACAAAGGTATTTTACAACTGCAGATGAGTCAACTAAATAGTGTCATTCTGGGATGAATGAACAGGGCTGTCATATTTTAAGCAAGGGAAGTAATTATTCTGTTCTACTTGATCCTTTTAAAGACTTTGTCCCATGGCAGATTTTAGAAAACACAGCTTAAAGTAAATCTTAAGGAATGAGTTTGTTCATTTAAAGAAGAGAAGGTTATGGTTATGGTTTCAGTGCATGAATGCATGTTATAAAAATGTAGTGCTCAGCTGTTCTTCATCCTTACAGCAGTAAAATGTTTCCTATGCTAAATGTATCTTCTTTGCTGCAAATAAGGACAGTTTATTTTAATCATTCTATTATATAAAGTGCTAAAATAGATTGTATGGGTAGGTTGTATAATAGCCTTAATCTCAGTTTTCCAAGAAAATGGACAAAACTGAACATGCTTTAGCTGGCATCGAGTTTGACTATAGTATCTCCTGAAGTCTTTCTGGGTCTGCAGTCTTATATTTTAACAATTCTGTCCTAGTTCATCTTTTAGACAGAAAACATTTTGAGGCAGAGTATGTCACCATTGTGTTTGTGCAGTGCCTGAAATGATAATGTGCTATATATTGCATCTGTCTGCAGAATTATCTAGAGAGTGGTCAGGAATTAATGCTGCAAATCACAAAAGTTAATCTCATGACAAGCAATACACTGGAAAAGATAAGGTAAATATACCTAGGATCCTTAGCTAAGATGTTTATTTGCTTATATTTTCCGATCTAGATACAGATCTTCTCTATGTTGTATCTTAATCTGTATACCGTTTCTTCTGGCCTGTGATGCTTTATCACCATTTAGCTCAGACCATTAACAAACAATGCTCTCGTTTTAATTGACTGGCTTGCTATGGAAAAGAAAATTGTTCTAATTCTTCAAAAGTTTCCCTACAACTTTTGATCTCCCCACATATGATTAAAGCTGGGTACAGAAAATGTTCCTGTCTCATAAAATTCACAAAACAAGGACAGTGTTATTCTACGGTGTGGAAGTTCCACCAGTTTCACAGCTTTCCATAAAAAGCAAATCCAAAACTCTAACCAACTAACCACAAGCACTTTTAGTCATACAGGAAGATCCTCTTACAGGAGGACCCCTTCCCAGCCCTGAACCAGCTTCCTGCTTGTGGCATTCACATAGGGTGAAGGGTACCTGGTTTACTGGAATCAGACCAGTGCATTGAAGCTCCCTGACTGTATTTTTTAAGATCCTGTCAACTGAATCACCTTGTGTTCTCCTTACCAAGAGTGGAGAAATATGTATTTTTTAAGATCCTGTCAACTGAATCACCTTGTGTTCTCCTTACCAAGAGTGGAGAAATATATCTATTTCCAGACTGTGATTCATCCCATCTTGATGTACATCTTGCACATCTTCCCCTGGAATGGCTCCTGCAGGCTGGAAACACTGTGTGAGTGTGAGTGCATCTCTGCCTCAGGAGATGGCTTTGTCCATGGGCGGTAGCTGAAACGAAGACACCCACTGCAGACTGAAATGAAGATTTTGGGGTTTCAGTAGAACCTTCAAACTGAACTTTTACACCCTCTGTGAATTTAGCTCATGTTCTTTTCTCATTCCCTGCCTGGCTTGAGAAATAAAACCAGATGCCTTTTTAGGCTGTAGATGGTAGGGAAAGATGTGCAGAAAATGCAAGTAAGTCATGGACAAATATTTAAGTAGTACTGCCATACTTCTTGTGTGTACTGGTTATCAGCCAGTGAAATCAGCTGGCAGCGGGCCAAAGGAATGGATTTCTAATACATTGACTGTTACCTCTTCTGAACTTCAGAGCTGAAAATATTAATGAAAATTCCCTAGTCACAAAACAGGGTAGGTGGCATAAAGGAAGTTCCTTTTCCTACTTGGGTTTTATCAAGGTTTTACAGCAAAGATGAGCCTAAAATATTGTACTGTGACTTGCAGGCTTAGGTGCTGATCAGGCAGATAAAGAATAATAAATGACACACAAGAAATTCCTTGAAATTTCTTCCACGGTCCCCTGATTTGGTGGGATTGTCTGCACCCCCCTACTGGATCAGAATGCACTGGAAATTCACAGGTGATACCACAAAATTCATTTCTGTGAAAACAGCAACTATTTTTTTTATGAATAGCTGAGTAGCATAAGATAACTTGGTATGCAGAGCTAATAAAGCACTTAGACATTTTATGAGCAGTATATTATGTAGTTGCTCTTGCAATAGTTTCCCTGTTGTAGAAATTTGAGTGCAGCAGATGAGCAGCAGCTCATACACAGAATTAGATTGGGGCTGTCAGTGTTAATTTTTGTACCAGTAACAGAGCTCTGGAATTTCAAATAGCTCTTTGTATATGCATAAGCAATTGCATATATAAATGTTTGCCAAAGCTATATTATATTTTATATATGGCAGAAGTTTCCCTCTAGAAAGAAATAACCTGATGCATTCTTAGGTATTTTTGCAGAAGGTCTTCTAATATCTCTGCCAGTTTGATTTTATACAAGGATTGAGGCAGACTATGATTTTGTAATTTAAACAGCATTTTTAAATCCATTTGCATATTAGCTCATGGTAAAACTAGTTTTGCTGACATGCTACATGGCTTTTCCCCTTTTTAAATTGTGATTTTTTTGGACAGCCCCTGGCATGATGGGAGTGCTGATTCTGTTGAGAGTCTTCGGGAAATGTCATGGCACAGAGAATAATTATCCAGCACAGTGAGACAGAGGCATTAACAAAACTAAGCATTTCAAAGTGAGTGAAACTCCAAACTATGAAGCTGATTTCAAAATCATAACATTTTACCACAAATCGTTTGGGGAGGAGGGACTTGTCCTTCTTATTTTTGAACTCCTATTATTTATGGTTTTCCACCTTTCTCTATAGTCTTAAAAGCCGTTAACTTACTTTTTTTTCCTTTTGTTCTTTTTTAAGATGAAAGCTGAGAGTTTCACAGAACTCTGGAAACTTAAAGCAATGGATTGCATTTTATTAAATTCACGCAATTGTGAACAGCAGTGGGATTCTACCTTCTCTCCAACTCAATAAAAACCTAGAAAAGGCAAATTCATCTGTTTTTTGCATTAGGTTTTCACTTTCTGGAATAAATCCTGGAATAAAGGTAATTCTGACATTCAGCTCTAGCTCAGCTTCCGCTGCAGTCAATGAGACATTTTCTGCTGATTTGAGTGAGAGCTGGGGCAGACCTGCACTAGCAATGCTTTTTTCCCACATCTCTGTGTTCAGAAAACAGTTCAGTACTTTGTGACAACTTGCTAACCCACTTTAATATGGAGAACCTAATGGGAAAAAAAGAACTTAAATGTAAAGATCAAACCAGGTACACAAACATACTTCAATCTAACTTCCTTGTAGGAAGTTCTTGAATCAAGACAGATTAATCAAAGCCTAGCCATAAGTTTAAAATCCAAATGGAATCTAGATAAAACCAATAGCCTCAAGACAGCATCTAGGTAATAAGCTTAATACATTGCCAAGCCAAAATTCACAAGGCATGTGCAGAGCAGTACAAAAAAATGTAGGTAGAGTGCATTACTCTAGCAGAGTTGGGGGGAATTGCTTTGTTGATGAAAGACTAAGTAGGTAGATTTAAATATAGCAACAAATCAAACGTAAATTAAATGATCAGACATCTTTTTCGGCTATTTAATGTGTAAAATATATTAGAAAGATATAGTTATTGCTGCAAGAAGTAGTTTTCTAAAAGTCCTATGGAAGTACTATCTGCAGCTCTGGCTGCAGTCTGTATCAGCACATTCAATCAAAAATGACTCAAAGCAGGACTTGTGTAATGTCAGTAATGGATGTGTGAAACCAGGGCCTGCAAAGCCTCTTGCTCAAATGGCACTTGTTAAGACTGGATTCTGTTAGTGACACTGCATAGGGCTGTGTTTGGCAAGCAGTATGGCTAACTGTAGTGACTGTACCCTGGCAGTATGGTTGCTTTGTCCTGCTGCTGCTCAGATACGCTCCCAGCTTTCCCCATTTCAGTCCTGATGAGCTTTTGTGTTTCTGGCATCCTTACTTTTGACCAGAGTTACTAGTAATCATTACAGTAATGCCATATAGTTCTAGTTGTTGATGAAGGCCAAGTGACCCCAGACCACAAAAAAAGAGCGAATGGAAACTGCCACCACAAGCTGAGATACTGCTGTGTGTGGGGATAGATGCCAGTATTGCTACCGTCGTTTTGCCAAAATGTCTATGTACCAGTAAGATATCTGTATGTGACCAGAGAAGATGGAAATGGCATCACTAATTCTGGGGGATTCTTTATAGAAGCAATGAATAATGTTTCCATTTTGAGTCTCTGGCTTTTCTCACATTTCACTTTCTTCAAAGCTTTGTTTTGGACCCTGCTGTTTCTGCTAATCCTTCATTGTTCTGTGGGAGAGCTGGGAGTTTTCAGTTAGTATTGTAAATGTTTTGTTCTGGTCTACAAATGTTAATGAAGGTTTTGCAATGACTCATGAGAGCTCAGACCGTGATTCATCTAACCTCTGCTGAAAATTCTTTCCAGAGCCAGGTCTCCGAGGCTCACAATGCTTTGTCCTATCCTCTCACACACTATATACCAGGCTTTGAGATCTGATTCATTCCCTCATCAGAATCCTTGAGCCTTTCAACTCAAATGGCTTTCAAAGTGATAAGATACAATTTAGCTTTTAGTCTTAAGTAGCTCTTCATGCAGTATTGCTATCACTTTGGTGTATTCCTACCTAATTCTTCCTGCAGTTTATCCTCCAGATTACTATTTCTCTTTCCTTCTTGCCTAGCTGTGTCTTACACTCAGAATATAATGTTCTCCATGACTCATATTCCAGGCAAAATGCCATTCATCTTAATAGAGTGAAACAGAGTATATTTTCCTCCTATTAATTTACCCGAATCTGGATTTTGTTCAGATAATTTTCTGTACTTTCAAATAAATCTTATTTGTTCCTAACATTTTCTAGCTGAGGATCTCATCAAGCTTTACTGTTTAATACATTAGACCTTAAAACTTCACTAGCAAGCATGTAAATAGTAAGATTTGCTGGTTTTAGTCAAATGAAAAATTCAAATATGGATAACTTATAAAATTTGTTAATGGCTATAAACTGGGAAATGAGCTGTGATCTGACTCAATATCTCATTATTCCTTAACCTGAGCTTAACTCCTACTTACTTGGTACATAATTCTGCACCAGAGGTTCCTAGGTCAACATGTGTAAATTTTACACTTTTGGAGGTGAAAATTATGGCATGATCTGTATCACATATCAAGTTTAGTTTTAAATTGGGACAGAAAGTTAGGAGACAGTTCTGACACCCTTGGCCCATGGCCGTTTGACTGCTCTGGAACAGTTCTGTCTTGTAGGCTGAAAATACCGATGTGGTCTGTATCACAAAATGGCTTCGTCTTTGTAAGCTGCTTGCCAACTCTAAGGAATGAGCATCCTCTTTACAGGCTGCTCATAGACACACCCATGAATTCATCCCTTCTGAGTCCGAACTTTGCAATGTGAGCAGCAGTAGCTGTTTATCTTAGCCATTCCTGAGAGCTTTTGGAGGAGAATTATGATGGATCTATTTCCAACCTCATATTGAAAGTGATGTGGTTGACCTGTGCATTATGTACTATTCAGGCATAAGCAGTGGATTCCTTGTTATTTTTCTTTTCTCTTTTCTCCAGTAAAAAAGGGTTAAATTGAAATTATTTATTTGAGGTTTTGCTTGCTAGTGGAGAAGTTTTACTTATTGAGCATCGCAGCACTATCATTTAGTTTGCAGATTCCTGGCTTTGGGCTTGAGTTAATGCTGTGTAGGTGGTTTTGTAAGGACACCTAGAAATTGAAGTTAGCCTTTTGAACCTAATCAGTGTTTAGCAGATGATCTACAATTACAATGTTATGCAATTAGACTTTGTCTATGAAGGAGTGCTTAAGGCAGGACTGCTCAATGTCTGGCCAACAGGGCTGTATTTGACCCACAAATGCAGTTCTACTCCCCAGCTGATACTTATCCCCAGAACGCAAGAATGGTAGCCCTGTGTCAGGGGCACTTGCCCAGGTACTCAGGACTTCCCTGGATTTTGGGGAGCAGTGTCACAGCAATTGACTGCTCAGGCAGACATGACTTGAACCTTGAGGTGGCTGATTCTCAGAACTGGGTTTTTAACCAAAGTCCTTCTTTCCATTAGATCCGTAATTACTGGGTAATAGATTCATCTCCTGTCACTGGCCTTCTCTTCCTTTAAGAATATTTAACCTAACTTTGCAAGATGTAACTGCATCAAAACGAGATTGAAAATTACCCCATACAAGGAACCTGACCTAACCACGTACTGTAAGAATGACACAGTGCACCCAGTGTGAAGTAATGCTGATCTGCAGAGGAACTGCACAGGAGGTAATGGATTTAGGCTTATTTCATAAGGAAAGCAAAGCAAATTCCAGAAATATTTAGCTACAAAATGGTTTCCATTTTTTAATGGCAGTTGTGAGTCTCCTCTAAACCCTCCGAGTGTCTCAACAATGAATTTAGTGGAAATCAATCACACAAAAGTCAAATAGGCCCCTTCACTTTTGATTTATAAGTACATTTATGGATTGCATTAGTGCTCTTGCCTACGGAATCAGATCAGAAGCTGAATGCTCAGCAGACAATCTGCCTTATTCATTGCCAAATCCTTTCCAATGTCCTATCTTCACAGGACAGATCTTCCAACTTTCACCTATTGTCTGGATATGATCTGTATGCTTTCATCCTAGATCTATAACTTAACGTTTAATTATCTCTTCTGCTTGTGCCCAGCTGACCATGCCGCACAGATTATTATGTATTATTGACCTGTCTTCATTTTTCACAACTCCTGGAATCTTTGTAGTATCTCTAAACATCATCAGTAGGCATAGGTACACTGTTCTTTTCCTTCTGGTATGTTTGTCTGTCCTATGCACCCTCCCACCACAGCTTCTGTACACAAGTTTCCTGAGGCAAATAGTTCTGGTCAATGCAAGATGTACGAACAACTGAGACATGGCACCTTCTGTTTGCTCAATCTGCTTTATGGTGGGCAATATCACATCATTTCTGTTGCCTACGGACTGGGCCGCACTCTGTAAGCCTACTGGTAAGGGATACCTGTAGTCTCACAGACCAATATTCTAAAAGTTACTTGATTTATTTGCATATATATTGCTGCCACAAAAGACGTGGAGACACAACCCAGTTCTCAGGAAACAATTTTATATCAGGAGTAGATCCGAGGAACCTTCTTAAAGATTCATATCAGAAGGATTTAAAAAATGGTACTTGCTTCTCCACTGAGAAAATGGGCTCTCTGTCCAACTACATTGGCATTTATGAGATATTCTGTATGATAATCCTTCTGATATCAGGATCAAGATCTAGCATCTGTACTGATAAATAATGACATGAACTGAGCCTTTCCCTCAGGACCCAGACAAAGGATAATTGCACCCTCTTGCATATCCTTGGCAGGCAAAAATTCCTCTTCCTATAGAACTTCAACTGTGTACAAACAGGAAAATCTGGACTGGGAAAAGAGAACAGCATCAATAACCTGAAACAATAAAGTATCAGAATAGAAATGCTAATGAGACATCAAATATTCCTTCTTTATCTGCCTTTTCTTGCTAGTAAGTTAGTAACAGTCTGCCCACAAACTATCAAGGCCATTATCCAACAGATCATAGTCTCATACAAACTGCCTCAGGAAAGTATGATACTGGCTTGAGGAATAGCTACAGATTTCTTCCCCAAATATAGCTGTAAAGCAGTATGCAGTGGATATTATGCATTTATTTGAAATTACGGTAATTTGTTATTCATTCACTTGAGTTTGGTCTTACAGTGAGACCAGTAAGACTTCCAGATGGAAAAATGTATTTTCTATTCAAGAAAGCACTAAATCTAGAAAAAGTTGAAGATTTTTAGCATCTTTGTTATTATGTAGGCACAGATACAGTTTGCAGCCATTTGCATTTTTGAATCTTGCAATCAGTGTCTGTAGTTAAGTTATAAAATAAGTCAACTAGTATTTTTATACCTATCAAGAACAATGCATTTTTTAATTAGAAACACATTTTTGGAAAGTTTGACTTTGTATGCTTGAGTTTAAGCCAACCTGTGTTAGGCTCCAGGCTAAGACCAAGGGTACAACTGATTATCTGCCTGTAAAGGGCTCTTACAGGTTTCTTTGAAGCCCTTTGTGCCCGTCACTGTCAGAAGAATGGTTTGGACAAGAGGCACCTTGCCTTGCCCATGCTGGTAACATTCCCGTAGGGAAACTTCGTTTCTGAGTTGCTGTCCTCTCTGTCAACTCCAGCACCTAATTACCCATGTGTTAACCTAGGGGTTACTGTTATCTTTCAGTGATTTTTTTATCAGTCACTTTCTAGGAAATGAGAGATTTTAACAGTAGATTTTTGAACTAATTCACAGAACTGCACCGAGACCAGATTATGCCAGTATTGCCATTAGATAGAACATTTTCTGTTGTAAAAATCACCTTTTCTTTATGTGTGGACCGTTGGCACCATCTAGTGTTTGAAAATGTAGACCAACTCTAGACCACTGAGCACAGAATGTCTCTACAAATAGCTTTGAGAAATTGAAAGGTAATGCTGCTGGGAGTCATCACCTAACTAAATTCACAAAGTTAAGTTTTTCCAGTCACAGAATACAAATGTGAGCAGGATAGGCAAAAGCCTTTCCAAGCCTTTGATTTCCAATCCCTTATCTTTCCCATGATGTTGAACTGGAACTAAGAGATCCACTCAGTGTCAGAAATGAACATCTGTGTGTCCACTAGTGGCAAAAGTAGAGTACTTTTCATGGAAACAAGTGTGGTATTAGATACATCTTCAAACACAGTTTGAATGGAGAAAATGGTTTACTGTTCCTTTTCTAGGTAGTGGTATCTTGTGACCCAAACCATATCAGCAGCCATCTGCATCCCAAATTTAGCTGCTGATTATTCCCCTTTTGAGGGAATTATGTTGATCTAGTTCTCGAAGGGAGTTCAGCAGAAACAGAACCGTACTTACATATATATGTACTTTATAATTGCAATGCTACCCTGCAACAATCTGCCAGGAAAGCTTTTCTCACAACAGTTTGTACTTCATGAGTTTGCTACAGAAACTTTTGTTTTAATAAGAGCAATAAAGTGTGTATAGTTTTAGCATAGATTTCTATGGCATCTAAGAAAGCTGAGACGACGCAGTCTCTGATTTCTGGTACCTCGGGACAATGACTTGCAGCAGCTGAGTGAAAAGATCATGTGAAATGCACAGCGTGGTTAGCCAAGTGTGAAAGGGAAAAATTGCTGTGCTAGCAAATTACCCTTCCTTCTATGTTCTATGAGAAATGTGGTCAGGCAAGAAAAAATGACATCCCTTTGTCAATTTATGCCAGGACAAATGAAAGCCGGGGAGAGGAGATCTCATTTTTAACTGATAGCTTTGTCTTGTTCTTGTGACTCCATGAATGTGACCCAGCTGCTGGTTATTGAGGTATTGCCAGGAATGGCTGGGAAAAGACAATCTGCTATACATGACTAGAGCTAGAGGCAGAGGTTGTGTGGAAGACAGAGAACAGAGAGGATATTCAGCATTTAAATTAAACTTCATGGATTTTCATACATATGCTGAAATTTGCTATGCATGGAACAGATTATGAGTGCTTTCCTGGAGAAGCAATCAGCTGGACTAGAGAGCCTGGCCTGTCATTAAGGAAATAATTGTGATTGCATTTCCATGGCTATCAAAGTGTTGGACACCTGGCCTAAGGCTCTCCTGGTCACACCCTCACTCATCAGTGGAGTGGCAGCATGTTTGGGAAGTGATTCATCCCGCGTGCCCAAGACATTTATATCAGAATGGGGTGAATCCAGAGCTCTGGAGGTAGTTCTCCCTTTCCCAGCCTGTAGAGGAGACTGAAAGGGGTTTAAAAAGACACAACATTGGTTTTAGATCAGTTAGGTGGGATGACTCCTCTGCTAAGTCAGAGGTACAAGGAATGCAAGAAGACATCTGAAGAAAAGCACACCATTAGTGGTGTGAACTGTCTCTCTGTACTTTATTCACCATACTGAGAGTAAAAGCAAGAGGCATGACAACCTTGAGACCCATGCCCTGCCTCTAAGTATATAAGCTGACCTACATACACTTGACATCTCTGTTCCCCACTGCCCTCTGCCCGTGGATTCCATTTGTATTTGTTTCAGTCAATTTTTTGTTGCATTAAACGTTCTGATGAATACAAGGATCTGTTCATAAAACCAGCATCAGGATCAAGCCTTTCTCTGGGGACTAATTGCACCCAGGTCTCAGTGCAAGCTAATTGTGGCTGGTGGATACAGGCCCTGAGGCTCTCTTTCCTCACAGCTGTCACAACACAACATCATCTACCCTCCTCTGTCCCTCAGAGTCAGCTTGAGGGTCTTAACGCAGGGCTCGTCTCAGAGGAGAACCTGGTTACATGGGTCACAAGCTGAGCATGAGTCAGGTATGTGGTAGGATTGTGAAACAGACAAATGATGTTCTTGGAAGTGTTAATAATAGGGCCATACATGAGCCAAGGAAGGTCATTTGG
The DNA here is from genome assembly GCA_013400555.1 of Jacana jacana. Lineage (NCBI taxonomy): Eukaryota > Metazoa > Chordata > Aves > Charadriiformes > Jacanidae > Jacana > Jacana jacana. The sequence continues at coordinate 148,272 of VZTM01024274.1, read as the reverse complement.
AGGGGTCTGTTTGGCACTGGATTTTTCTTTCACAGCTGGAATTGTGAGTCCCTTTTCGGGCACTGAGTTTTAAAAAGAATGAAAAACTAGAGAGAGCTGAGAGAAAATCAGTGGAGGTGACAGTTCGATGAGTTCAGAAATCCTGGGCTCTGAGGAAGAACAGTAGGAAGCTAGGCTGAAAAACAAAAGAAGTAACTGAGGGAAAGTCAAATATAGCAATTTACTGTGTGTATTTTCAGTTGTCATGAAGTTGATTCAACTGTTGTCTATGTCCAATGCAGGTATGAATTTAAGAAGTAATCACTTTAATTTATAACAAGAGAGATTTAGATTAACAATTAGAAAAATATCCTAGTTAGAAGAGGAATGAAGTAGTGTGAGGGGATGCTGCCTGCTGTCTTTGTGGAATTGCCTCCGTTGGAAGCTGTTAAGAAGCATCTGTCGGGAATAACTTGATATACGTCATTCTATACTGGAGCTGGAGAATGGAGTAAATGCTACCAGGAAATTGCTTCCAGCTATAGATCTCAAAGTCTCATTAATGCTGTCAAAATTCAGGAAAAAATGTATTTACTTTGCAGTGGCAGATAGATATGAACTTTCCCATAATGATATGCCTATCGTTTTTTACCCCAGAGCTTGCATTCCTTGGCTGCTACTGGATGTGCAAATTGCAGTGGAGGCTGGAACCCCCTTGTACCTGACTACCGACCTGTGAGTACCTGTCTTGTCAAGGACCGTGCTGCCTTCCTCCGTGCATTTCTCACTTCCATCCTGCACCACCGCACTCACTCTCACAAGAACAAAGGTAATCCAAGTTAATTCAGAAGTGTCTACCTGTGCTCTGTATTGTGTCACACACAGATAATGGCATGGCATGGGGGTTAGTCAATGTAATGTCTTCTCTCAGTAAGGAGCTAGTAAAACTTAAATGCAGTGAACCTAGTTAAATACTTGTGTCACTTATATGAAATTTAAGGTACAGACCAGTACAGAACATAAGGTCCTGTGAAAGATACATTCCTCACTGACTTGTGCCACGTAGGGGACACAGGAGCAGGAGTTTATACTTTATTGTAAAGTGATTGAGAAGTTCTCCAGCTGCCCAGATATCTGGAAGACAGCAATGAGCTTTTTCTGTCTGATGCAGAAACAGAAGAGGGGGCAGGGAAAGTTACTAATGGTGACTGTTCTTTGGTGAGAGGAAGAGGCAATGGAGCCATAAGAATGAAACATTTCATATGCTCCCATTTATTTGCTTATACACCTCCTGCCATAGAGACCATCCCTCCAACACAGAATACAGATATCAGAATCCGCTATTAAAGGGGATCTTGTAGCTCACTTCCTGAGGTGTTTATAGTTGTCAGTCATCCTGCAGATTTTACAGCTAATACTAAAAGAGAACAGGTTATTGCCATATTGTGTCTTGAAGGTTATATGTGCCTACACTCTTAAAATAATGATCTTGTCAGATAACATAGTCATATGTGTAGTTCTTCCAGTCCTGCTGTATGGTATTTTAAATAGAAAGCTGTAATATTTAATAAACCAAATAAACAGGCTTCCAAATTGGCAGGAGAAATAAATAGTGGAAGAGATAGAAGTACAGCTAGTAGGATACTTTCTCCTCTTCCTGTCATCTGCAAGGAATGTTCCCAAGCCAATAAACTCAGAGTTCAGCTGGGAAAATGGTAATAGTTTTCCACTCCTGTCATCAGGAAACTGGTCAGAGCGAAGTGTTTAACTCCTCTTATCACAACCACAGATGTCTGTAGCCTTGCCCCCACCCTCATACCCCCAAATTCTTTGGTAAGTGTTTGCATTCAGTGAAATTAGCACTTTAGGGTAGGTCTGAGCACTGTACATTAAGATTGCAAGTTCATGCGTGAAAAAAATAAAGCAATGCAGAAGTATTATAAAAGAATGATTGTAGCTGCATGTTACTTTCTATGCACTTTATTTCAAGTTGTCCACTCAACAAGATTATAGCTGGCAAAAATGAGTTAGGACCAAGATGGATGTGTTCAAAGTTCAGGAGTAGCTTTCCAGCTTTAATGGGTCGGATTCTGGCCATTTCCATCAATCGTTTCAAGGAGAGACTCCTGGAGCACCCACTGCCGAACCACTGAGGTTCTGGAGCATTTTCGAGTTCCTTTGAAAATGAGCTACTTAGGCTGGAAATGCAAAGCTACTCCTTAGTTTCTCCAAGGATGAAACTTTTGTTCTGCTAAATCAAAAGAAGTTTTGCTACGGTTTAGCATATAGACAAGAATTCCTCTCAGCAGGGAGTGACATGGATAGCAAGTAGTGTTTCCTCCAGCAGTCTCAGAAGAGGGCAAGAGCCTGCCTTGCTGGGGAGCAGGGACTACAGGGACTCCTCCACCGTCCTGGATCTGGATGGAGGCTCTTGTAGCTCCCAGCTTGGTCTAAGGCAAGAAGCGGAGAGGCTGCAGGTCATCCTGCATGCAACCTTCTCAGTCCTTTCACGCTGAGGGCTAGCTTTAAGGAAGATTTTTAAGAAGTTCCAGCTGCTTCTCCAGGGTAAAGGGTTCTTCTATTGTGGATTCTTTAGGTGTTATCCTGTAGCCTCCTGCCACGGTATCCATAGTGGGAAAATAAGGCTTCTTTGGAGGCATGTGATAGCTTGCTGGAGGGGCCTGCCAAAGACTGGCTGAACAACTACTTCTCTTTCATCTTTGTGACTATACTCAGCAGCAGGCCCACTGGCACAGGTAAGAAATGAGAATCTGATCTAAGGACTTACTGCTCCTGCATCGCTGCTTGTGTCTCTGAGGAATCTTGTTCAGTTATGTACCAGTTCTGGTGTCTGTTCAGTGGTGTGATATGTGAGCTACCTCAGTTTCTGGCTCCTGTCTGTGCCTTTTATCATCTTTGCAAGATTTCATGAATCATTAATAGGAAAAACATAACGGACAGAAAGGCAACTGATCAACGCTTGCTTCTGAACAAGGCACAGTCCCCAAAATGTGCATGTGCAAAACTGACAACTCTGCTAAAAATGACTGCTTGTATCTACAGATACAGGAGCTGGTGTGCACCACAGTGTATGGATTTCATCAACTCCCCTGTTTAGGTGCAGCTGTGAATGTTAGACAGTAGGTGATTCAGTTACCTAATCAGAAGTATCTGGTGTATTTTTAGATACTGAAGGCTGCTGCAAAAGGGCTTGGATCTCAGAGTCCCAGAGTCCCAGAATCTTCATGGTTGGAAGGGACCTTTCAGATCATCGAGTCCAAACATAACTAAAAAACCCCTAACACCAAAACACTGAAAAAAAATTAAAATAAATCTCCTGTGAATCCTTCTCATACCTGCCAGACCAATGCAGATGTCTTCGACAGCCTAGGTCATCTGAAATGGCGTAGATCCCTAGCTCAGATCTGTCCTCATCGACCCAAGATGTCTGTGTAGCTAGGAAAATGGGATACATTTGAAGTTTGAAGCTTGTATTTTCTGTAAAGAATGAAAGTGTTTCATTTGTCTTAGCTTAATGGGTCATTAGGAAAACTATAAGCCCTTCATGTTTTTGGGCATGAAAGGAAACCCAGAAGGTCATGAGCTGTCACATGCCATGAAAAAAAGTGTAAGTGTGACTGTAATCTGTATGTAAGCCACAGTGTAAAGTGACAGTTTTTATGTCACCTGACTGTTTTCATGAATTTGAAGGTTGGGGCGTTCTTTGCTTAAGAGTTTTTGAGATTTCACTGGCAGCAAATACCGTCACTATTAAAATGTGAGTAGACTCTTGTGAGAACACAAGCCAGTATATGATATGAAGAATGTACTGGTTATATAACTTGCATGCTTCATTGCAGTTTTCTACATTTATGGGTTTCTTTCTAGAGATTATTTAAATCTGCTTTGTGCCACGTGACTCAAGCAATTTAATGAAGGAAGTGAAATGAAATAAAATGGAAATAATCTCAAATCATAATCATGGCTCTAGAAGCACGCAATTTTATTATGTGTCTTCAATAGCAGGGTGAGGTGGAGTTCTTAAATCGAAGTTATGTCATATGTAATGGCAAAGAAAAATGATGAATTCCAAAATCCTAAAAAAGCTAACAAAGAAACCCCAAACCCTTATGATTTTGGGGTGCTGCATCATGAATTTTGAATACTTGTCAATAGTAATACCAAAATAAGATATTGGGCTTTAACTTGTCAGAGTCTTGAGGTTATTATGGCTGTTCAAGCACAGCACATCCTGCATCTTGCTCCACTATTCTACCCTGGAAACCTCATTTTTTCCTGTAGCTTCAGGCTGAAGTTCAGCAGCAGTGAACCTACTGTGCCAGCAGTCCCATGCACCCCTCTTACTTTGTACTCCATAACTTCTGTGAGTTCTAAATCCCCTACACCAAGAGTGAATGTGTAAAAGGAGGTCATTGCAAAATTTCTTCACCCAGACCTCCAGACTGAAGTGAAAGCAGTTGCAGAGGAAGGATTGTGGATTAGGAGAGTGAGGGTGAATGCAATGCCATGCTCATGTTGGCTGCCCATAAATTAAATAAATTATTGAATGGCTTCCTTATGAGCAGGTTTGTCTGGTTTTAACATATATATATATGCATTTTTCTTTTCTCAGAAAGCTCCTTCTCTCTTGCAGTGAAAGAGAGAGAAGGACCTGTGCAAAATTGCAGGATCTACTGAAGGAGCAGAGGTGAAGCAGGAGGAGTGAGGGGACAGGAGGTCATGCAGGGCAGGGCAATAGAGAAGAGACTTGGAGACAGGCAGAATTGTTTACTTCAGAAGCATGCAGCAGACTTTTGCAAACTCAGAACTGTGTTTTGGTCCCTTTTGAATCAGTATGAAAGATTGACTTTGCTAGAATGCATGGAATAAATGTCAAGGAGGTGAGAGTTAGGCCTCTAGTCTCTTTTTTCTCCTGGGGCATTCCTAGCTTATCCATAGCTTTGCTCCTTAGCTTTCCAAGGTGGAATTTCCTCTATGTGACCATAAAGGCCAGATGCTCAAAGAGTACACAGAAAAACTGCCTCAGTGATCACTGAATCAGCACATTGCCCAAACACATTAAACAATCCATGGGAGGCGAGCTTCAGGCATCTGCAGCAACGAGACACTTGAAACGTTGCCACCAAGTCATTCTCGAGGATCTGTACATCTAAAAAGAATTATTTGATGTGTCTGTCAGTTAAGCAGACAGCATTAGTTTAAATAAGGTTTTGGATTTGTTAAAATGAAGGGGAAGTGATTAAGAGCAGACAAGATAAACAATTATCTAAACAATTAGCTTTATTGCAAAAATATACAGTGGGCTTTGAGATACAATTTCATATGATGCCATTCTAAATCCTAAAAATCATGTTAGAACACTGAAAAGCTGACTGGCAAGTAACTGTAATGGAGCTGTAGCAGTAAGACAAATTTATTTGAAGAAATATTAAAAGTGCCAGGATAATTAATGTACATCTAATGCTCTCTACTGTCTTGCAAAGCTCTATATTTTTTCCCAGCTGATTTTTACTCTGAAGTGAAATAAATGCTAGCAATAATAGTGGCTCATATCACCTTACAAAGCTGTAAAATCATATATCATAAGAAATGGTGATTCTTTGCCAATGAAAATAGAAAAAGATTTCTGCATTCTCATATGTCTTAGCTTTTGGCATTTGGAGGAAAACCAATTCTTTTTGAAAAATAAAACATTATTTTATGTAAAACGTATGTTCCTTAAGAGTCTAGAAGCTATAAAAAGATGCTTTCTTGAAATCATTGCATTTTTTAAAAACAATAATGCAATTCGTGTATTCTAGAACAAATTGAATTTTTTAAAATAAATATCTCAGAAAAAGAGTAAATCTTTCTAACAAGCCAACTCATCATTGCAGAATTTGCAGTTGTTTTTCAGTGTGTCACTATTGGAGCATATTGATGAGATCAGTCAATAAAAGTTGAAGAAAATTTCAGAGGTAGAAAAATATGTTGTGATAGAATGAATAACTCAGGGGAATCCCAGAGCTGTAGTGTCAGTGCTGTTACAGTGCTGTGTCAGTACTACTCTATCGGGAGCAGAAGGCAATTATTACACAAAAATAATAAAACTTTTCAGATTTCCTAAGTGCAACAATAAAGGTGTGTTCAAAAAAGGAAGTGTTCAAAATGTTCCTCAGGGCTCAGTACTGGGGCCTTTCCTTTCTAATATCTTCATTGACGATGTCGATAGGGACATAGAAAACACTATTAGTAAATTTGCAGATGACACTAAGTTGGGTGGGAGTGCTGATCTGCTTGAGGGCAGGGATGCTCTACAGAGGGACTTGGACAGACTGGATCGATGGGCCAATGTTAATGGCATGGCCTTCAACGAGGCCAAGTGCCAGGTCCTACACTTGGGCCACATTGGGTCATCATTAATGAGGAAGTGATCAGTGACCTGCTATGCCGCCTAGATGCACACAAGTCTATGGGACCGGATGGGTTACACCCAAGAGTATT
>VZTM01024274.1:122195-141429 GCA_013400555.1 Jacana jacana | reverse complement strand
GGGTCTCTTCCAACCTGAATGATTCTATGATTCTATGAAAATACAGATTAATTCCATAGAAAATCCTTTACCTTAAAAAATGTATAAAGCAAAACATGCAAATCGTGGAAAATGATAATATGAAGGTCATTTAGGCTTTTCTAACACTGTTTCTGGTGCATGTGAAATATTTACTGTTTCTCATGTGTGAGAGCACTCGCCAAGAACAGGGACTCTTTCTCTGTGTATCTTCATCTCTTCATTAATTCATACGCCCTGCAGCCAGAAAGAATCATCACAGATGATCTTGTCTCGCTCTGACATAATAGAGGCAGTTGCATTTCACAACCCAAGCCCACCGCTTCCAGTACAAAGCTACCAAGTCTGGCTTTTGAAATGGCAAATGCCATGGGGTCCACAAGGAAGCCTTCTCCAATTTCCCTGCAGCCCTTGAGGTGAGCCCAACAGCTTTGGCCTCCCAAAAGAAAAGAACTTACCTGTGTGGAGTGAGTGACTTGCAAAAGTGTAGGAAAGTAGGAAGGATTCCCTCGTATTCCCTCTTACTGAATGAAGGTATCGCAGCAGAATTTCCTTAAGTTATGTGCAGAAGCCCAGAATTAAATCTACAGTGCTGGATAAGGGTAGACTATTGAAAATTTGAGGAGAAAGAAAACTGCTTTTCAGACTTTTGAATTCTGACAGTATTTACTGCAGATAACACAGTTCACAGCAGCAAACTGAGTATATATTTTTCTGCCAGAGTATCTCAAATCACACAGCAGTGCTAAATGAATAGAAAAGAAAAAGAATAATTTTTAAGTCCTTTTCTTGGCACATTTCATTGTAAAACAGATTTCGGTCATATTACAGAAAGCCCCCTTAGCAGAGTACAAATCTGCCAGATTTTAGGCTCAAGGAAGGGGAAAAATACTGGGAGAGATCTCCAGACAATTCCTCCGATCAGAGTTGTATTGCTGCACCAGTGGGTATCAATCTGCTGCAACAGCATAATTCTATACTCTGTGGAAGGATGGCCAAGAAATTAAAAGAGATTTCAAATGCATTCAAATTTGAAGGGAAAATGAAAAAAATAAAACCAACAACAAAAAGCCAGTTGTCTTCATTCGCAGTGTAATGAATTTCTGCAGTATTTTATAAAACACCCTTAATTGTCAAAGTAAGTTCAGAGCATGCTGCAAAAAGATGTGACCATCTTTGTAACCGTTCTGAAAACACAGTTAAACGTAAGCGGGACTGAGCATCTTCCTGATAAGGAGAGGACTGTGCTGCTGGCTACACATTAAAGCAGAATTTTTTGAATCTCATTTGAACTGAGATTCCTGAACCACAACTCCAGAGCAGTCAGCAGGGATCTCTGGATTTACTCCTGTGATAAAGATGACAGAGTCTGGTCCTGAATGAGTTTATTGCTTTCTGCTCTGTATGCACAGAAATTGTAAAGAAAAGAAGGATTTAGTTGATTTTAATCAAGCACTTTGGTAAAGAAGAAGTCTGTTCTAACCTAGTTCTTGTGTTTGTAAGGAAAAAGGGAAAAGAGTAACAGAATGACAAGTAAAGACACATGAAAGTCCACATTACTGCTATTAAGTAAAATAATTTTTAGAATTACTGAAACAGGAAACTACCTAATCATGGGAAAGGGGGAAAATGGTACCCAGATACCAAGAAGGAGGTACAGACATTTGGGAACACAACTGAACAGATGGGAAAGTTCATGTCTAAACTTGCTATCTTGCTGGTGCCCATCACAAGTATACTGCAAGCATTAGGAGGACAAAAAAGAAGTTCATTATAAACATTATTAATGGTTGTTGAAAAAACTGTGAAACTTCTGCCGTGACACAAAATGCATTTTTAGCATTTGGTACCTTTAAATCTGAAAGAGGCAATCCACCCACAAACTCAGCTAACAATCTTCCAGCAACTCATCACCAAAATATTAAAGAAATATAAAAATTGAAGGCAGAGTTAAACTGAAACACTGACAAAACTAGTGACTTGCCAGTAATATGAAAAAAGAGAGCCAAAGTGATATTCCAGATGGAGATTATTTGGAGTTACAGCAGTGAACTGTGTAAAGCTAAAGGAATGGTAATAAAGAATGAAAATGAATCTATTAAACGGAAGGGATGGGAAACGGTGCCACTGAGAGATGGCAAAAAGGGACACTCTTTGTAAGAGATTGGTTCCAGAGCTGACAATCCTGCAACGTGTCTGGTCTTTTCACAGCAAAACCAGCAGCTCGTATTAAATATCAGATCATCCATAGTAAGTTCTGAAGGCTGACTTGCCCATGCACTATTACTTGACATCAGGGAACAACAAATGGCTAAACTAACTCCCTCCATCCGTTCCTTGCTCCATGGGCTGGCCAGCAGAGATGCTTTGTACTACTGACTCTGGGAGCCTCCTGCTGTGGCAGCAAAAGCTGATAGAGCAGGTAGACCCTGTGCCCCGGGGAGATGGGTGCTGCAACACTTTTGTGCTGGAGCCCTGAGTCCCAGAAGCTTAGATAGAGACAGTGTCCAGTGAGTATTCACCAATTCCCTTTTGGTGGGATAAGGGATAAAGATGGCATCTGGGGTGAGGGAGCGAGCTTGAAGGAGGCTCCCTGGTACGATCAAAACTAATCAATGTCTCAGGTACTTAGCAGGGTTTCTAAACTTCTGTGGCCCAACTGGCCAGACAGGGGCAGGTTTGGAGGACCTACCTCCGACTGCAGGAGCAGCAGCTGGGAACAGGATCCCATGCACTGATCTGCCATACTCTAGGGCATCAAGGCATCCGAATCTTTCTTTAAACTGGATGAATTCATTATAAATGTATTTTATTTCAATGTGATGTTAGGCCAGGGATGACATTTGCACTTACAGGCTCTGGCACAATTCAGTTTCAAGTTTGATCTCACTTTTCTTTACCAAAGACCACCTCCAGCTCATTCCATTCCAGCTAGATCTTCCACTGCTCTCACAGTCAGCCTGTGGCCATATTAAATATTTAACCTGGGGAGTGGCAAAATCTTTTCCCTGCTAAGGATTGGAAGCCTTCCGAACACCTTTAACAGGTCACAACTTGACATGTCTTAGTATTATCCAATAGTAACCAGAAAAATAAATTAACTGTGTGTTGGCAAGCAGCCTGAATGAAAATCACAATTCACATTGAGGCTTGACTCCTATCTCCCTCTCCTTTGTTCTTCCTTTCTATCTCCCTCAGCTATTTAAAATCTTATTTTTCCTCAAAGCAGCCATTTAAGGATGAGATCAGGGAGTAAAAGCCAAAGCCTTCAAACACCTTCCTTTCTCCCATTGTCTAAAGAGATGCACAGCAGCAGCTGGGAAAGGCCTTGTACTCCTGGACAAAACCATGCCCTGAACTCCGAAATCTGTGTATCAGCAATTTCTGCACCAGTCCCCATTTCTCTGGCCCATTGCTGTTGTTTGCTGCTTCTCCTTCAGTTTATTCATCCCCTCTTCAGATTCCCTGACCATTTTTGTTTTCACTCTCACCTTCCTCTATCCAGCCTCCTTCCTATGCAGTTGCTCTGTCCTTCCTTCACCTCTTTAAACCTCAGTGGCTCTCCACGTCCCCCTCTAACACTCAACACTGGTATCTTCTGTAGCATTGTGTTTTAACCTCTCACTTGATACACATGCACACCCCCTCATTATGTGACTCTTGGATATAAAAACACATGATTAATATAGAGGTCAATGGATAGTGATCTTCATTCATCAGGTTGTGTGGAGAGAGATGATTTATTCACACAGGTACTTGCTCTTTAGAAAGGACTGGCATCAGAGCAGTTGTTTCTTACCTACTCTGCTGCTTGATACCATGTTCAGGATCATCAGGGAAAGAAGGGATCGATTAGACTGGTTCTGTCCTGAGGGTAAAAGCAGCAAAGAGAAAAAAAAACAAACCAAACCCACGCAAAAGTAAGCAGATGAGACCAAAGTCCTTCTGACAGAAATCATGCCAGGTCAAATGTTTAGATGTAGGAACTGTATCCCAGAGGAAAACTATATGCCAAATATCACATCATATGTGGTAAAAATGTGAAGCCAGATGTCACTGGGTCTTTAGAAGTCACGTGTGTTGACATTCTCTGTACAGCTCCTAGGGGAAGGAAATATTTATATTTAAATCCTTTTGTTTCTATATTGTTTCTAAAAGTTATATTTATTGCTTGACAGTGAAAAATTGATCTACACCTGCTATATCTAAATTTCTTAACCAGTCTGAAGTATACCAGAGCGGAACATGTAGTTGACATTTAAAAGAATGAGTCAGTTGTGTACTGTCTTCAGCTGTGACACTGTCAATCAGCTCATTCTTATGCTTAATACATTGTACTCACAAAATACGTGAAACGGTTTTTAGATACAATGGGAATGTAATCCTGACCTTTAAAAAAGAGTAAAATCTAAGTAGTTCACTTGCACTTTTGGTATATCTCACTGCTAAGACATATTTAGCACAGTCCTAAAATTGAAATTTTTATCAGAGTTAACATATAGTGGAAAGTAAGATTCAGTAAGAATGTCCCTAAATTAAACTGTATCAGTCTTTGCCATAGTTCCTGTGATATGTTCCAAAAGGGTGACAGTCAGATGGTAATTATAAATCACTGCTTTCAGTTCTTTAACTTGAGCACTATCCAAGATAGACAGTGAACATCTCTGAAATAGCTTATACAGTCACCTCAAAGACTTCAGGAAGACATTAGGTTCTGTAGGACTTATATGGCAAAAACTGGAAAGTGTCTTCTCACATCAGGTTTTTTCACTCCTTTGCAATCTGAGAAAGCATTGGGCAGCAGCAGAGACTCTGGAATTATCTTCTGCAGACTCAGGAAAATGGTGCTATACTGGCTATACTCTGTCATTCTCAAGTCACATTTAAATCTTTTTTTCCGGAGCAGCACTATGAACTTTTTTTTTAAATGAAAGCATTGGCATTCATGGGGGGCACATCCTGATTCCTGCTGAGTGGATTTTAGACACTTTTTATTGGATCTAATTCCTCTATCTGTCCTTAACTCACAGAGATCTATTAGTACTGTTCAAAGGATAATGTATCGCATTCTTGATCTGTGAAAAGTATAGCGTAGGTGCGTTTCCTACTTGCAGTTTTCTTTTTCACAGATAACAGGATCCTGTTATGAGTCCCAGCAAATTCAGGCTGTGGTAATACTAGAACAGCTACAGAAACTGTTGGATACATGAAGACTGAGCAGTGGGCAGCAGGGGTCCTTTCAAAATGAAGGCTAAGAACACATAAATGTTTTTCAAAAAAAAGTCCTAAACCCAGTGAAATTTGTGCAGGTGCTTAACATTTCACTTTAGCTCCATTTAAATCAATGAGGCTCTTCACAGTATGTAAAACCAGACACATACACAAGCTTTTGCAGGATGAGGGCCAGAAGTTTTTTTTGAAGAGTGTGACTTGCTTGGAGACATTCCAGAGGAAAAACACATGTGGGGCTTTCTGTAAAGCTGTTGGCACCATTCTGCTTATTAAACAGACATGAATTCACTCAAATAAGATAAGGTCTAGACATTTCTATCAAGAATGTGGAGGTTTGTGCCTATTCCAAAGTTAAAAAAAAAAAAAGCAATAGTGCTTCTAGATTTGCACGCTGAGTTAAATTCCTTATATTATACTTATTTAGATTTTTATAATATTACCTCTCATATTTCTTTTACTGTCTTCTTCTTGTTCTGCTACCAGACAAAATTTGCTCTGTTATCTAATAAATTGCTATAACTTTCACTCAGACTGCACAGAAAACAGTTTCTATTACTTACTTTATGATCCCATAAGGGGCAAAAAGTAAATCTTCCTATCTTACCCCAAACTAATTCAACATTAAGAATATAAGACGAGAACTCATTGTTCCATTTGCAATTTGTGAATTGAAAAGCAATATATTCATTTCAGGAACAGTCTAATTTTAGATGGGTATTGAAGGTGCCATGAAAATGTGAATGCTGGGAGTGTCAGTAGGACTTTTCAAGAGCAAGCCCAGTATAGTTCTTGAAGTACCAGCCTTGAATAGACTTTACTGGTCTACGTAGAACCTGTCTTATACCTGAAATTATTCACCCCTTAGTTGTTATCATGGGCATAGCCTCAACCTACTTCAGATAAATGCGTCGACATTATAGCTCTTCAAGGAAACAGAAATAGTCATTTGGCCCACTGACTGCTGGACTGCTCAATGGTAGATGCTGCCAGCACTTTAAATAAGCAGCGTAAGGAGACACGTGGAACATCTGGCGACAGCAGCTACTTTTAATCACACAGGTCACATTGTACCACAGCACACAAAATCAGTGTCACATTTAGCAAAGCACATTTACTTGACCACAAGGTATCTTGAGGTCAGATTTAAAAGCTTCTGCAGATGTAGACAGGAACCCAGCAAGATTTTCACAAGTCCCTAAGTCCTTATTTCCCATTGGTTTCTCCCTAGGACTGTCTTTGTAGTAATACTTTAAAAATACGTCAAAAATATGGTGTTAGGTGCCTCAAGGCACACAGCTTTGCTTCAGGCTGCAGAAAGCCAGAAGTTGATGGCTGTAGTTTTCAACTACAGCTACTTTTAGGGCAGCTGTCCCTTGTTCATACCAAAATCCTCCAGGGCTCCTAGGCTGGGAACACAGGGGATCTGGGGAAGTTAACAGGGACAGTTGCTACATGAACCAGGTACATGTTGGTTAACGGAATTGCATAGAAAGGCTTGGAAGTCTTTTTCATCTCCTGGGGTGTGGTGTGATCCCTGTGGATTTTTCAACAGAGTTATATAAATATATGCAGGGAAAAGAATAGTTCCTTCACCATTTGGGCTGGGCTTGGTGTCTCAAAATCATCTTTGCAAGCTCCTCCCTGGTGCTCTCCAGCCTTGCACCCAGACTGGTCGTGCTGGAAGGCATCAGGCCCCTTCTCTAGACCTGCTTCCCTGAGCAACTTCTGCATTCCTATTTTTAAAAGTTGCACATTTTGAAGATATGGGAACAAGAGCTCTTTGCAAGATAATCTTAGTTCCTTCCCCATTCCACATAGTCATGCTGCTCAGTGCCAATTTATTGCATTGCTGGAAGGTCTGTTATAGAAATGTATATGATCTATATTATGACTTGACTGAGAAAAAATAGGTGGTGGGGAATGTTCCCAAGGAAGTTAATTGTATTTTCAAGATTTCAGAGTGTTAGGGCTAGAAGTAATGAATCTAGAGCCATGTCCTTGGAAAACATCAAATGCAAGGATCAGCAGAGTAGCACTAGATGGCACTACAGTAACTTTCACTCAAAAAGCATAGGCCAAGCTCAGGGAAAGATGAACTTGAGTCCAGCTGTGAGTGAGCAGCTCAGATTTACCATCTAAATTTTACCTAGGTGTCCTGGGTAGGTTTTGAGGAATATGAGACACAGCAGTCTTTCCAAGGATTATAATATATAGCCTTGAGTAGGTTGATAAGTGATACAATATATATGATGAAGATGGTATATGTATGTGGAAAACTACTTGAATGCTTTCATTTCACAAAATGAGTCCACAAGGCACCTGAAAACCTTTTATGTTTTGTTCAACGTGAGGTAAGGATATCCAGACTCGATATATCTAAAACTATCTCACTCAAAAGCACACCAAAAATGTTATGTGTTATCCAGCCAGCGGCCTAGTTCAACATCATCTGTCTGCAGATATAAACTGGCTGTTTATAAATATAACATCTTGTGCCTGTTGACTTAGCAGACCAAATCAGCTAGATTTTTGGGATGAGCCTCATAGCTTGCATTTCCTATCACACAGAGTTAGATGCTGATTATTGACAATTTCTTTTAATGTTTCCCATAGGTAGTAGCTAACATCAAAGCTTGATATAGATCTTGTTCCCCATAACACAATGTAGCCTAATAAGACAATATAGCTTGTTTTCTCTAACAGGTACTGCAATAAGCGGATTTGAAAGGCTGCTTTTGGAACTTTGCAGAAACATAGTCTTCTATGGGGCCAACTGAGTGATTCTGTAGCTTATGCTATCAAATATTTCTAGGAGAAAATAGAGCCTGTTGAAAATTCATACTCATTCTTATAAGTTGAATTGTTTGAAACTAAATTCAGGAGGTTGTTGCAATGTAAAGGACATGGTCTATCTGAGATTTGAATTCTAAAACATTGTAGAACCAGATTTATATATCTTGTAAATCCTTTTAAAGTAAATGTATACCTTCAGAATATTCACTAGAGCAGCACTACCAGTTATTTTTATAGTATCATAATTATTTTTCTATTATGCATTTCTGTGAGTTACATTTTGCCTTCTGTTATGCTCCAGGTTCAAATCCTCAAAGGGTAATTAGTATCAATTTCACTGGAATCAGTGGGAGTTAGTTGTTTCAGAGATAGGGAACTCTGACATTTAAATTTTAAGGAGAGTTGTCATGAATGTTTAAGTTTCTTCAAGTAAATTTTATACCAGTTATATAGCTACATACAAGGATATTGCCAACTAAAAGGCCATCTATTTGTCAGTTACAAAATAAAAACCTAATAGTACATTCTTTTACTACAAGAATGATCTTTATCAATGGAAACAGCCTGACTGGTGACAATAGGATTGCTTAAGCACTGGAACCAGTTTGTGTTTGATCACAGGTTGTGCTCCCACCCAGCCAATACCCGCAGGTTAACCCAAATGGGCTTTCAACAGAAGAAGGGTGGAGAAGAAGGGTCACAAGAGTCAGAGCATAAAAATCTGGCATTGCACCATTGCTTCAAACTGCCAACATTTAAATAGTATTGTTTAATAAGAAATCAAGAGCCCCTTGTGCTGCAATTGGACTGTCCACACACAGCTAAACGTGTGGTAAAGATGAGAGACATATGATGTCCAAAAACACTTTAAACTGTCTCTTTTAGTCATAAGCCACTGGTCTTTGAACCTATTCCTGTGTGGTTCTGAGCACATCCTGAGAAAATGTTCTAGTTGTCCTACTTCTTCTAATGTGTACTCTAATAAGGGCTCCTTTAATCTGTGCTTTAAATCTCCTTTAATCTGGTCACTGTTTTACACTTTGAGATGTACCCCTGAGGCCTCCTCTTGCCTCAGAAGAGGCTTTAAAACAACCATAACTTGCTGCTTGCCTTCTCAGACATGTCTATGTCTACATTCCTGGAGTTGATGCTGGTCCTGATAGACATGTCCTAAAAGCAGACTCCATCCTAGATGCAAAAGTGGTCTGTGTAGCTGGGAATGAAGCACGGCACTCACGGAAATACTCACTGGTGAAGCGAAGGTCTGATGAGACATGCAGTTTGTTGTTCAGCCCATTTTGCAACCTGAGTCACTTAACCAAAATCAATCCCAACCAGCCATTTGAAGTCCAGAACAGCAACTGCAGAAGTTTCCCAAACGGTGTGGTATGCCTGTGAGAAACAATGAGCCCCACAGCTCACTGTTGTCACTGTCACACCAACAGTACAGGGTGACAGAAGCGGGTGAAGCCTTACCTCAAGCAAGTACATCCATGGTGGTGGTGTATCGCTGCCTAGCTGTGCAGGCTTAGGAAGAGGTATGTGCTTGACAAATGTGATTGGTTCACTGCTAATTACATTGCCAAACCTTTCTCTGTGTGTGGATGTGGATGTGGGGATGTGAGGCAGGAGATCAGGGAGCTGTCTTACCTAGCTCTATTACCTGAGCACCAGATACCTTGCCTGACCTAGTCACCTATGCTCCCTTTGTTTGTCAATGGCAAGGTAACTAGGATAAAACATCTTGTTCTAGCCTAGGAGAGAAAGCTTAGGGAACTAACTTAGAAAATGAGTAGCTACTACTTAGTTAGCCAAACATGTGATAAGAGTTTCCTCTCTTTAAAAATATAAGTCAAACTATCATGAAATATTTTCAGAATATAGCATATTTAAGACAATTTATTTCCCTTCTAGGATTATATTTCACATATAAAACTTTTTCAATTTCTTTCATTTGTCCATTGCAATGAATTTTGGCCCTCTCCTTTTCCAACCCAGCTTGGTTCATTCCTTAGGCAGCCTGGTGACCCTGAGCTTCCTGGGGATCACTATACTGATGCTGGCTTTAGTGGGGACACCTGTTTGGTGTAGCCCAATGCAGCCCCTGACTCCTGGGTTCAAGTGATCTGGCTGACTCAGCCTCCCCTGTAGCTGGGACTGCAGGCATGCACCATCTCACCCAGGAACCAGCGTGCCAAGAGCTTCCTGGACTGCATTAGGAGAAGCACTGGTCAAGGAAGGCAATCCTTCTCCTTGACTCTGCACTGGTGAGGTCACACCTGCAGTACTGTGTCCAGTTCTGGGCTGGGCTCCCCAGTACAAGAGAGATGTGGACTGACTGGAGAGAACCCAGCCAGGCCAGGGCCACAAAGATCACTAGGGGACTAGAGCCTCTTCCATAGGAGGAGAGGCTGGAAGAGGTAGGACTCTTCAGCCTGGAGAAAAAGAGGTGCAGGGGGACCTTATCCACATATACAAATGCCTGATGGGAAGAAGAGGGAGGTTGACTCTTCTCAGTAGCACTCAGAGACAGTACAAGAGGCAATGAGCACATATGGAAACACATGAAATTCCATCTGATCACAAGAAGACACTTTTTTACTGTGGCACAGGTTGGCCAGAGAGGTTGTGGAGTCTCTGTCCTTGGAGATTCAAAACTCAACTGGACACAGTCCTGGGCAGCCTGCACTAGACCCTGCTTGAGCAGGAGCTTGGACATGGTGATCTCCAGAGGTACCTTCCAACCTCAGCCATTCTGTGATTCTGTGAATTTTCTTCAAGAAAAGAAACCTTCAAGTCTTTAGTGAGTTGGTATTTTAAAGGCAACATCATTTAATGTCCAATCTGTAGTAAATCCAGACAGCCCTGGTACAGGAAATAGGCGCTAAATTTGAACAGAAACCTGGTTTATCCTTATGTAAATGACAATGGATTCACATGAATTGTATGTTTATTGGTATTCTATCCCTTTCGCTCTCATTTGCCTGTAATTTTCATTTGTGCAGCTCTCTTCAATGATGGCTGTAGTTGTATTTCCCAGTTTGCGTTCTCCCCTCAACAACAACAAAAAAATCCCAAACCCAAAGATATAAATAAACACACCCTGTGTTTTCTATGTTTCTTGGTGGTGAGTTAAGAAAATCTTGCTATTGATTACTAATTTATATTTATATATTTATATATAATTTATATATTTATGCACACACTCATACACATGCTCAGGCACAAGATCATTTAAGTCATTAGTGTTAATAACTGAAGGAGTATGGACTCCTTCAACACTTTATTCCATTCTTTAAGTTTAGCTGTCAGCCTTCAGAAATCCCATTAGTAGCCATTAACATTGAATGTTACTGATTATAATCAGATTTTAATGAGGGTAAGAGATCTAAATCCTTGGTTCTGTATCACTGATCTTCAGTGCTCTGAAAACACAATGCAAGTTCAAAATGTCATTGCTAGAAGTGTGGAAATCTCCAAGTGGAGTGAAGCCACCAGCCAGAATGTCTCCCAGACCACCTCCTGGTAGGCACTGCCACAGAAGAATATAACTTGCACAGATATTATTAGGAACTGTTCAGCTGCTTCAATTTATACTCAAGTTATGCTGACAGTCAGGTGATCTGGGGAACAAAGAGATGTCTTAAAGCAACTTTGTAGGTCTCTCATACTGGTAGTAAAGCACCTTGGCTTGTGTCTCTTGAATTGAGTCCTTACCTGTTTGCACCCAAATTTGGTTCTACAACTCAGGAAGAAGAAATAACGCAATCCTGTTCTTGCTGGCACCCGAGTTACACATCATTTTGCTGCTCTTCCATGTTGGCTGATGGAAGGCGGGGTCTGCCTATGTTGCAGCACAGTACGCAGGCACAGGGACCAAGCACTGCAAATACAAACCTGGAATGTATTGGGGTGGCGCTAAATAGGTTTCAACCCAATCTTTTCCTGCTGTTGCTGTAGCCTGAAAAATGATGTGAATGCATTGCTGCTGAAGAAAGGAGGGAGAACGAAACAAGTCCAGACAACAGAACCGCCAGCTCCCATTAGTACTCTGCCACGGTGAAATAAACCAGATTGTTGAGACAAAATAGGCACAAATGAAGGTCTCATCAGGAACATAGCTGCTTGAATAGGAACGGCTCTAATCTCAGCAGTGCCACAAATCCCCTTTGAGAAAATGAATTTTGGAACACTTTAAATTTTCAACTGTTTTTCAGTTTCCATGGAATAGCACTGTGCCTCAGGCCACCCTAATAACATTCCTGGCTTGCCCTGCTGTAACAATCTGTAAAAACTCATCCAGTCAGATGATCTGGGTTTTAGTATCAAGTTGCTTTGGCGAACATTCATGGTTGGAAGTGCATAATAACATGTTTTATTATTGCTGCTAAAAAAATAAAAGAGAAAAGCTAGAAGAGAAGTGGTTTGCTTTTGCCCATTGGGGAGCTCTGGTTTGTTATTACATTCTATGCAATGATAATTAATGACTCCACAATGAGCACTAAAAAAGTGTTCCCTGGCTAAAATTTTCAAAAGTAAGTAATGATTTGGGGTTTCCTTTTTTTTTTATGTGCTCAGTTTGAAATACCTTAAAGAGGGACCTGCTTTTCAAAAAATGCCGAGCCCTGACTTTCTGCAAAATGGTCTACCTTCCTCTTAAAACCTTCAGACCCTGTAATTTTAAGGTTATGGTAGATGCTCTTTATTAGTAACTATTTTGTATGTATGTCAATTTACAAATTAGTAATCGAGCACCAGAGAAGATCACGAATAAATCCATTTCAAAGGAGAATATTTTAAAATGACACCTTGCTTGCACCTACAAGAACAGATTCTATACTCTTGGGATGATTGGAAGCTACTTAATGAACAAGCACATAAGCAAAAGAGGGTAGGCCAGGGACCGGTTCTAGCAGTTGTTTTGTATTACGCAGTAAAAGAAATATCAAGACCACATCCTACTGTCTTGGGTGGTGCTTGGACATGCCAGAGTCCTTTTGAATGCCACTGCATGCCTTGCGCCTGCCTGAAGCTGTCTTGGAGCCTGGCTGTCCTTTGCCCAGCAGGAGGAATTGCTATGAACACCTGTGCAAAGTGGGGAACCTGCAATTGCTTTAGAAGGCTGATGTTTCAGCCTTGGTGTTAATGCTCATTCAACGATGGAGAAAGGAGCATCATAGATGTTCTTACTTCATCCACCCGAATGACTCAGCTTCAGAAAAATCCAGAAAGGCTTCGAGGTCTTTCCCCTAGCTCAGCTGCACTGCAGCAGGCAGAAGAAAGTGAAGGAGAAAGCGAGTTAACTGCTTCTGAGCTCTTCCTCTGCTACAGTGATTGCACCAGGGTATCCTTATTTCACATCCCTCTACTTTTAGTCATGTTCGGTTAGCCCAGATTAAAAATTTATGGACCTACGTCTCCCCAGCTTGTGTTTTCTTTGAAGGGCACTCCCTGGCCAGGGATGGTGTGCTGGATGTCTATGTCAACACTTCAAAAATATAGCTCTCTTCTGATACCTGTGGTTCTCACATTTTTAAGTGAAAAATTGCCGTCTGTTCATTTGGGCAAGATGCAGCTCATGGTAATTTATAATTAAGAAAGAGCATGCTTGCAATCACTGTGCTACAGCTGACTTGACATGCAAGCAAAACTGTCAGAGGTCAAGTGAAGACAAAGCAGGGTAGCACTTGGTAGCTCAAGGTGCCCAGCTGTATGGAGGTGGCTGGCCTGCTGTTGGGGGTTACTTGGTTCTTAATCCTCAATCTGTCCATTTTGGGGTTATTCTTGTTGGATTAGACAGCAGGCAAGGCTCTGCACTTGTGTGAGCTTGCTCGATTTTCCTCCACTTTTGCTTTGCAGAGCTCTCTGTCCCTACTGCCAGTCCCTCTTCCCAAATCTTGTGGTTTATCCAGTACATGCTCATCAACCTTTTGCTTCAAGGTGTTCTTTGCTGACAGGATTTATCCACAGACACCAAGATTTCCTCAGCAGGATAATGAAAGTGGTTATTGTTTTACTTCAGTTGTCGTTCCTTGCTATTTTCTTAGTTTTTCCATCACTAATTCTTCTCCTCTGCTTGGCTGGAGGAGAGAGGAGTGTGTGTCTAGTTCCAGTCGAAAGGGAGAAAACCCAGAAGTAAGAAGGCAGCATCAAATGATGACGTTTCTGATGACTGTTCTGACTTTTATGGGCAATCCTCTGGCTCTGTGTCACTTATGGCCTAGAAGAAGCAGGAAAGTCCTACCACAATAGCTGCACCATGGTTCCCACAGACACACTGACTTCTGGGCACAGGGCAGGGATGCTGGGTCTGCAGAGAAGGCTGCTGGCTACACCAGCCAGAACTGAAAAGGAGCAATTTTGCTTTGCTGTACTACAGTTTGGTTTTACAATTCCTGATGCACTAACTGAGGTCTGGTGTGTGACTGATGCTGCTGCTAGGAGTGAGGGAAAACCTGTGTCTTGACTAACTTCATCAAACTTTATGAAGTTCTGTTTGGAATAAAAAAGTTTTATTTAAGGTCTATGCATGCATTTGCTCTCTCAGAATTGCTCTAGGTCACAGAGAGGATAAACCCTGGAGAAGGGAGCAGGAGAAGGTGCTCAGAGCCAGAGCAGTAGAGCTTGCCAGGGCCAGGCAACTTTTCATGCAGAACCAGGATCTGTCAAGAACACACTGAGAAGCAGCAATCGGGCAGTGCTGGGCTAGGGAAACACAGTTAGTGTGGTAGCTCAGGGGCAGTGAGGCAACCATGGTGGCTGATAGCACAGAAAGTGGGCAGTATCACCCAGGAGTGGCAGGCTGAGGGCACTGTGCACGGCATGCCCAGCAGCGCTGTGCTGCGTTGTTGGCAGCACACACAGGAGCTGGCAGCATGCCTGGGAAATAAACATCGAAAGATGAAAGCAGGCCAATGTGGGAGGTAGCAGCCTGCTCCATTTCCAGCCTCTGACTACCTTCTTCCAAGACTGGGTTCTTCACAGTGTCCCCTTGTCCTCCCACAATGAACGGATCATTGCCCTCCATTGGGAAAATGAATTGCCTTATGAAAAAATGGGATTGCCCAAATGTTTCCCCAGAGAACTGCTTTGCATTCAAGGGTTTGTGCATATCCTGAGAAAGAAGGTGATCTGATTTCTTTTAATAGACTCACTACAGCCCCATAGTCTGGAGCATCCACAATTGCCCATGGCTGTCTCACGTTTTTCTGAGTCCAGCTGATACAGCTCTTTAAGATGTCCATACTGGCACAATAGTACAGAAATAACACAGCAAGTAGCATTATGCTTCGAGGTCTCAGTGTTGATCCTTTGCACCAATCCTTCCTCCCAAAATCTAAGTGGATCCCACAGCTGTGTGGATCAGGCTGGTGAAGCCTGAGGATGATAACCACCAGTCGCAGTTTCCAATCTGCTGGGTTCTGGCTACAGCCTAGCTCTTCTGGTAATAGGGAATTTTTTTCCTGTTTATAGCAAGTGGCAATCTATTTTCTTTCATTTCCTATCGTCAGATCCCCAGAATGAAATATATGGTAGTTAGAACAAAGCAGTTGATTATTTTCCTCTATTTGGTTACTAGTTCTTTGCCAGAGTAGCAGACCAGAATGGCAGGTGTTTTCATTAGATGAAGATGACTGTTGCCAAACCTTAATCCTGACAAAAATGGTAATATCAAGAGGATTTGCTCTATGAATATGAAGAGATATAACAAATCTTGGTGGTTTTGTTACTAAAAATTTTTACTTCCGAGAAGTTTGTAAGTATCTAGCATAAAAATATTTACTCTGTACTAGAAATGAAAAGGAATTCTAGCTTGCTACAGAAGTAATTAAAAAGGGAAACAGCCTACAGGTTCAAGTGAAAACTGACTTATGGAACTTTTATACAAGTCGAGTCAGTACTGGGTAACTGCAGACAATATTGTCACAGTTTAACCCTAACCAGCAACTAATCATCACACAGCCATTCACTCACTCCTCCCAGGTGGAGAGAACTGGAAAGGTAAAAGTGAGACAAGTTGTAGGTTGACGTAAAGACAGTTTTATAAGTAAAGCAAAAGCCACACACGCAAGCAAAGCAAAACAAAGAATTCACTCACAGCCTCCCAACAGCCGGGGTCAGGCATCTCCAGGAAAGCAGGGCTCTAACACGTGTAATGGTTACTTGGGAACACATCACCATTCTGAATGTTCCCCCCTTCCTTCTTCTTCCCCCAGCTTTATACTTTATATACTGAGCATGACATTGTATGGTAGGGAATATCTCTTTGGCCAGTTTGGGTCAGCTGTCCCAGTTGTGTCTCCTCCCCACTTTTTGTTCACACTTAGCCTACTCACTGGCAGGGCTGTATGAAAAGCAGAAAAGGCCTTGCCCATGAATAAGCACTGCTCAGCAGCAACTGCAACATTCTTGTATTATCAACACCGTTTTCAGCACAAAGCAAGCGCAAAACATAGCCCCGTGATGGCTACTATGAAAAAAATAATGCTATCCCAGCCAAAACCAGCACAAAGATAAGTGATGCTTTAGAAGCAAAATCTCTCCGGTGATGTGGTATTAAATGTTACAGAATCACAGAAGGGTAGAAGTTGGAAGGGACCTCTGGAGGTCATCTTGTCCAGCTTCCCCTCATCACGCAAGATCAGCTAGAGGTGGCTGCTTAGGCCCATGTCCAGATGGCTTTTGAATATTTTCCAGGATGGAGACTCCACAGTCACCCTGGGCAACCTGTTCCAATGCTTGGTCACCCTCACTGTGAAAAAGTGTTTCCTGATGTTCAGGCAGAACACCTTGTGTTTCAATTTGTGCCCATTGCCTCTGGTCCTGTCTCTGGGCACCACTGCAAAGAGCCTGACTCTGTCCTCTTTACATCTTCCCTTCAGTTATTTATATACATTGATGAGATCCCCTGAGCCTTCTCTTCTCCAGGCTGAACAGCCTGGAGGCTCTTCCAGCCTCTCCTCATAGGAGGGATGCTGCAATCCCCTAATCAACTTACCAGCTCTCTGTTGGACTGTCTTCAGTAGCTCCATATCTCTCTTGTACTGGTGAGCCCCGAATAGGACACAGTAATCCAGATGTGGCCTCATCAGGGGGAGGACCGCCTCCCTCGACCTGGCAACATTCCCCCTAATGCAGCCAAGGATACTATTATCCTTCTCTGCTGGCTCACGTTCAACTTGGTGTCCACCAGGACCTTCAGATCCTTCTTTGCCCAGCTGCTTTGCAGCCAGTCATCCCCCAGCATGTACGGGCACCTGGGGCTGTTGCTCCCCACATGCGGGTCTTTGCATTTCCCCTTGCTGAGCTGTTAGACTAACCAGATCCTGGCTGTGCTGCCTGGGTATTTATTTTGCCCGTTGTTACTACTTGTTAGCTCATTCTTGCACTGTTTATGCAGGACTGCCAAGTGGCAAATTAGCTGCCTCTGTGCTGGGTGCACATGAATCCTTCATGAGTGCTACCCTGTTCTAGAAATGTAAATTCACACCTTGGCCTCATCAGTATCATTCTGAATGCAACTAACATCAATTATGTATGTTTCATTGTATTTTTCATCCTCTTCCAAGGTGCAGGTTTGCTTAGACAGTGTATTGGTTCATCTTTGGTGGTTTTGCTGGCCACGTATATGCTAGGCTGTGCTTTGTATGCAGAAGTATTCTGAAGCTGCCTCTTCTCCAAGCTGAAAGAGGCCTGGTACCTCAGCCTCTCCTCGCAGGGCAAGTGCTGCGGCTTCCCCTGGACAGCTTGGTGGCCTCCACTGAACTCCCCATAGTTTGCTGAGGTTTTCCTTGCATTTGGAGACCCAAAACTGGGCACGCTCTTCTACATAGGGATGAGTAGAAACAGATAATCACTTTTCCTCTTTTCCTGGCCTATTGGATATGTTCCTGGTGGTACGGCACAGGATGCTCTTGGCCTCCTCTGCTGCCAGGACACGCTGCTGGCTCATGGCCAACTTGCTGTCCACCAAGACCCTACCTCCTTTCCTGCAAAGATGCTCCCAAGCCCATTTGTCCCTAGCCTGTACTATTGAGAGGGCTCTTCCTTCCCAGGTGCTGGACTTGTTAAATTTCCCTGCAGTTATCCCTGCTGAATTTCATAGACTTCCCATCAGACCATTCCTCCAAAGTCCACATCTCTTTAAATGTCAGGTCTGTCCTCTGGCATTGCCACTGTCCCACTTTGGCATCACCTGCAAACTTGATGAACATGCATTCCATCTCTCCCTCAAAAGTCACTGAAAAAGATGTCAAAGAGAACCCTGCAGTGCTCTGCTTGCTACTGGCTTCCAGTAGCGTACAACCAACTGACCCCCCTCCTCTCAGCCTGATGATCTATTTTTTCCCCATCTAACTGTCCACCATCTGTCCTGTAGTGTCCCAGTTTGTCTGCTAGATGAGATGTGCTCTGTTAGTTGGAATACCAATTTGCCTTTGAGTAGTGGTGCAGCAATGAGCAATTCCTTTCTCTGATGTGATAGGACGTATTTCACTGGTACTGTAGCCAAGCAATGATTTTGCACAATTTTAGGGAGGGAAACTGTTTAAAACGGGATATAAATCCTGTCCAGCAATATAAGGGAAACGTTATAGCAGTTTTCCAGCATCTGAAGGGGGCGTACAGGAAGCTGGAGGGACTTTTTAGCAGGCCATGAAGCTATAGGATGACGGCTAATGGCTCCAAACTAGAAGAGGGGAGATTTAAATTAGCTATCAGGAAGAAATTCTTTACTGTGAGGGTGGTGAGGCACTGGAATGAGTTGCCCAAGGAAGATATGGCTGCCCCATCCCTGGGAGTGTTTAAGGCCAGGCTGGACGGGGCTCTGAGCAACCGGGTCCAGTGGGAGGTGTCCCTGCCCATGGCAGGGGGGTTGGACTAGATGATCTTTAAGGTCCCTTCCAACCCAAATCACTCTATGATTCTACAAAGAGCCACATATCTTCACGAGCCTCAATTAGTAACTGTTTTGTAGATTGTTCTGCTTACGAGGAACCGTTTGACTCCTCAATCAGGATGCTGGGGCGGCTGAAGACGCTACCCACACCAGCCGCAGCCAGGGCAGGTCTGCCAGCCTGGCAGCCATCGCGTTGAGAAAAACAAACAACAAAACCTAGGCACTCGGATAGCGCTGGAGACCCGCTCTCAACACCTCCCACGGCCTGCCGAGGGGAGCCGAGGCCTGCACCGT
>VZTM01024274.1:104438-121438 GCA_013400555.1 Jacana jacana | reverse complement strand
TTGGGGTGCCGGGAGCCCGCGGCGGTCGGTCGGTCGGGGGTGTCCCGCGGCCGGCGGGACGGCAGCTGCGGCTGCGCTGGGGCTTCCAGGTGAATTTTGGAGCTGATGCAGGAGCGGGGCGGGGGGGGGTTGGTCGGCCGTCTGCTGTAATGGGGGTTGCGGCCGTGTTTGTCCATACGGAAATCAGCCTGGCAAAGCTG
This sequence comes from Jacana jacana, assembly GCA_013400555.1. Taxonomy (NCBI): domain Eukaryota; kingdom Metazoa; phylum Chordata; class Aves; order Charadriiformes; family Jacanidae; genus Jacana; species Jacana jacana. The sequence continues at coordinate 121,238 of VZTM01024274.1, read as the reverse complement.
CCGTGAGTCCTCGGGGCACACAGCCCGCGTTAACCCCTTCTGCGGAGAGTGGCGCCTTAAACCTCGGGCTGCTTCCCTCGGAGCCTTCACAAAAGTTTGGAAGTCGTCCTTGTATGCATCTAACTAAAAGTTATGAATGGTTTCTTGGGATTGTAGAAGCAGTAAATCATGTTATTTCTGCTGTTGTTAACTTTGTAATTCAATACTTGCGGTGAATCACAGGAGCTTAATCCCATGGAATACATTTGTGTCTCTGATATGTTTGTGTATCGTCTGATCATGTATTCTTACAAAAGCGGCACCTATGAGAGTTACGTTTCCATTCCCCGAATACCTACAGACTGCTTCTCCCTCTTCCCCCCTCCTCCTTCTTTCCTCCTCTGAAACTTGTTGAAGTTTTCTGCAGTGTTTCTGTGCCTGTAAGCTGTATGTTTTAGGCTGATTGTTACATGGGGTACCATACCCCATCCTGTGAGGTGTGATACCTGACCATGCCACACAAACCCTCTTAGCACAAACACAGCACTTTCCCACTGAACCTACTTTCAGTATAGTTTGGGAGTTTGATAAAGGTATGGTTTCCCCCCACATAAATTGCAACAGCTTCAGCAGTGCTTTGGTTGGTGCAGTATACTTTTGTAACAAGAGATTTTGGGGGGGATGGATGTGGCCCAAGTGAACTATTTTCAGGGATATGATATGAGTGGAAAGTACTACTAAAGCTTGCATTTATACAACCTTATTAAAAAATAAATATGTTCTGTAAATTTGCATGGCAGTTGACTGGCTATCACTTTAATTTTATCTTCCCCCTTTAGAAGATAGGGGAACTAAGTATGTGCATTGGCTACCGAGATGAGAGTGCAAATCTTGAGAGGTTTTTTCCTGGCTTTAAAACGTTGTGCAGAAGATTAAATTGTATTTTCATGGATATCTAAATACTTGAAACTCTTCAAATACATTTGAGTATTCAATTTTCTTGATTTTTTTTTTTTTTACTGCATTTTAACGAATTTGTGTAATTATTTTTTAAACTTAAAATTCTATTAGAGATGAGCAATTGCATTTCAGGGCATGGGGTTTTGGGTTTTTTTGTGTTCTAGATGAATGGCAAAAAAGACCCTTCTGTGGTTGCAAGTCTATAGTAAATATTTTACTAAGCTTTAAGTGCATTACCATTTAAAATGTAGCTTTAGAGTAGTTTCACTCCAATAATTTTGTTAATATCTTATGAGTTAGGACCCAATACTGGAAGAAGATTTTTCAGTTGCTTGACCCATTAATGTGAAGTTCTTTGCAGAATCAGTGTCTTAAGTGCCTCTCTAGAAGTGCTTTTATTTTTGTTATGGGGTTATACAATGAGGGTGTCATTCCTAATTTCCTTTCATGTAAACCTGCTTTACTTCAGATTGGGGATGTTACTCTCCAAGAAACAGTCAGTACTTTTTTTTTTTTTTTGTGTAAGGCTTTTCAGTTCCATTTCTCCCCACAAGTGCATTTGTGCAACATTCAGATTGTAATTTATGGGTGCCAGAAGGTTGGAGTCCGACAAATTATTGAGGAGGATGGAATATCCTTTCATAGCTCCGTTTCAGGAAGGGAGGGAAGCTGGGGTTGTGTCACTAGGCAGTGCCCATGGTGTGCATCATAGACCCCAAACACTTTGCTCACTTAGATCTCATAACTTTCCTTCTGAGGTCAAATTGCTCGTGGGCCCTAGTGCACACAGATGGCATTAGGGCGGTTTTATAGTTAAATTGTGTTCTATCTATAGAATACTTGAGGAGTGGTTCACACACCTCAAGATCTTGTGTCATGCAGGTTTGTGCTGGTAGATGTTTCCTGCTGAAGATGTGATGCAGCCCTCAGCCTGAACGTAACCCCTCTTACCCTGAATGTCCTCAGTTGCGGTTGCTACAGTGAGAAAGAGAAAGAAGTTTCCACGTTAACAACCTAATTCATTCAGATGTCAATGTGTAAACTAAGATATTCAGCTGGACCTGGTGTCAAAGCAATGATGACCCCCTTTACAACAGGGTCTGTGTCAGAACAGATTCAACCATGTCTCCTTGTGGGCTTTGTCCATTAATAAGTAGGACAGAGTGAATTAGCCCTACTTGTAGGTTGCATTCTTTGTCAGTCCAAAGTAAACTACAAAGAAAGAGAAAAAATAATTTTGACACCTGATGGACAGAGCTGCTGAAATCTGTTCTGATTGTCCTGATGGTCTAAATGACTTGCATCTACTGTGGTTTCAGAACTGCTTTAGCAGTACAACAAACTAGGGAATTTAGACAGCTGTGCAGCATGCAATAGCTAGCCATCACTTCGTATGTATGAGAGCATTGGAAAAAATGGCTTGGTTAGTCCTTGGAGGAATATCTAGAATTTCTCTTCTGTTGGTCTTTTAATGATGTCAGGTACATGTAAGAAAGGGAGAGCAGATGGAAAGGATTACAAATCAACTGTGTTCTATTAGAAAGGGTTTTTTCAATCTTCTTTGAAACATGTGAAACCTGTCACTGTGGCAAGGTTCTAGAGAGATGACTCTTCACTGAATTTGATGTGGCAATTCACATGTTTCACTGATGGGCTGATAACCCAAATGGTATAACATGCATTTTTCTGGTCTCATTCATTATGTTTAAAGTTAAGTAAGAGATGTATTTTAATCTAATCAAAGGATAGTGATGATTGCTGTTGATAGTTGTAAACCACGTTGTCCTGTGATAGCCTGTTGCTAAATAGCTTGGTTTTTGGTAAATACTTCATGGAATTCAGATGTCTCCATGTAACATTTATACAGTGGGTTTATCTATTCTTAAGATTTAGTTAAAGTGATGATGTTTTGTTTACTGGTACAAATAGTGAAAACAAACAGAGAATCTAAACAGGATACCTTTTTCTTCCCTAAAATATAAATTCCTGACNAAAGAAACTTTGATGTAAATACTTTACAATAAATGCCTAAAATCTTGATTCCTGTTCCACAATATTGGAGTAGGCTGGCTTGTTGAGTAGCTCCTGAGAAGCTGTCTATTTTAGGTTGATTTCCTGGCATTTTGCTTCCCCAAGAGCTATGTTTGGTAGTTTCTTCAACCTTCTGGGGAACTTAGTGCTTAGTATTATGTTGTGGTATTTATGCCTAGAGGCTTCATTAAGGACACAGGGGTTTGCTGTGTTGAGCAATAGGTAGTGCCTCCCTTCCATCTGATCAGGACCTGTGCTGTATTGAGATGCCTGCTGTCTTCTAACCATGTCTACCTGGTTTTAAAGAATTTGTTTCGATTTATGGGGTTTGGGGTCAGAAGGATTATCTACTACTTCGATACTCCTAATCTATGCATTAGTTAGAGGCAAACATGCAATCACTCCATTAAATAAGAAGTGCCCTGAAATGAAAAGTATTTGTGTGGTTTGCTTGTTGGACAGCTTATTTTAATCCTTGAGCTATATCTAGTTAAAATATTGTATTTAAAGTTTAGTAAATGTATGCTATACCTTCTGGAGCCCTTATACTTTGTCAGCTCTATAAATTAACTCTGACACACTGAATATTTTTCACCAGCTAACGTAGCTGTTAGTTAAGTTAAATAAAGGAGAAAAGCCCACATGCTCTCTCCATGCATACAGCTGGACATCTCTGTTAAATTTTTCAACAAAAATGAAATTTTGATTGCTTTTTAAAGCTTCATGAATACACTAATTGGTGAATCATCTAATGTGCAGTTTAGTTTCAGGAAATATGAAATGGCTCGCTAACTTCATGGTTATAAGATTATGCAGACCTTCTGAAGATCTCAGTAAGAAAATGTGTGCAGTGGTGGTGGTTGATATTTTTGGCTGTGAGAGAGGTTGGCTAAAACTCAATGTAGTTACGCATAGTCTGCACTAGTTTATATGGTAAAAACTCATTGGAAGAATTGTCTGGAAGGAAGAAAGAATAATTTTACAGGTTTATCTGCTCTTGGGACCTAATCTAGATTTTGTTAAAGAGGTTTGCAAGCAGGAACCTCTCCTGGATCTGTACCTGGTCCCGAATCCCTGGATGTCGTGGTAGTTGCTCTTCACGCTGTGCTTTTACACAGCCGTGGCTGTTGAATCCTTCAGCCTTAATGTTGGACAGCTGCAAAATACTTAAAGTCTATCCTTGAAAGATTGGGATAAGAAGGAGGGGGAGATGGAGGCTGCCCAGATAAGTAATACTTCTGAGAACTCTGAAGTATTTTCTTTATGTAGCCATGTATGGTGTGTTCTTGGCTAGCTGGATACTACTTGATTATGTACTATGTTATCAGCTGGAGTATTTAAACCAGTAGTCCTTTCTGGTGGAAGTTTGGGTCTCTACAATAGTTGAAGAATCAGAGATCAGGAATTTGCCTTTTTAGCAGAATAAGAAAAAAAATCAGTGCTGTACATAAGGTCTCTTTGTGAATCCCATTTTTAAATAATAAATATTTTCATTATTGTTGAAGATGCACAGAGCATTCTTAGAATATTGTTGTGTTGCACTGCATACCGCAATACTTACTGTGAGCACCAGTTTCTTATGGGCATAAAGAAGCTTTTACAGTGTTTGGAAGCGCTTCAGTGATTTCTGATTGGACTATATGTATGCAGATGTGAAATCTGAAAGATTGCTTAAAAATTTAAATACAGTAAAAGCAAACAAAAATGGGTTTTTTGCAGTACTGAATCTTACAACATTTTTGTTGCTCCTCAGCAGAATGAATTCTGATTGTAATTCAACAGTCAGCTTGGCTCCCGGGTGAAATCATTTGGGCCTCATTGTGCAGGGCCCAAATGTCAGTCATCGGATTAAGAATTGTAACTCTGGGATAAAGAAGTCTGGCGTTTGGCACTTTTTACGTGTTTCCATTAGAGACTCGAGGACTTGAGTTGAATGAGTTAGGCTTGATCAAGATTGTGATAAAACCGATCGAGATAATATCTTACAATATTTGGATTTAAATAACAAGAACTTAGGTTGTAATGGTTGCTTATGCCAGTTTGACATAATTTTCTGCATGGAACTTGGCAAGCTAAGGATGAACGTGTTTGTAGGATAGACCTGTAAGTGTTTCTTGAAAATAACTTGAACATCAGACTTCCATCTCCAAGATATCTCTAACTTCTAATACCTTGACTTTTGTCTTCTTAGGCACATCAGCTTCTTTACCTAACTATATATTCTGCCTCTGTGCTGTAGGTTTTTGGTTTTGCAGTAAGGCCTGTGCAGCAGAGTCTGGTTTATTGACTGTGGAAAAAGTACCCAGTACTGAACTTTGGGTTTGGAGAGCTTTTACATTTGGCCCCTGTGAAGAAGGAAGTATTTTAATCGTTCCACTAGTGCAGTAAGAGTGTTCTCTTACTCTTCTGAAATAGCATATGGATAAAGTGAATTAATTTTAGATTGCAGATTATCTTTACTCTCCAGTTAGATGGAATCTTTATGTGATAGATTTGGTTAAACACACTGCTTAGCTGATGCTTTGTTTTGCTAGCTCTTATTTTCACATTTCTGTTGAGGAATGGTAAATTACTTTTTAAAAATATATTAAACCTCACTTGGATAGAAAGTGGAATTCAGTTAAATGCTATTTTTATATTTTAAAATTGGTTTGTAGTTTATTAATTCAGGTGTGCTGGATGAGTAGTTAAACCAATGATTTTATCAAAACACATTTTTATATTTAAAAGTTGCTCAATAAGTTAAAATTTTTGATTGTGTCTCAGTATTTTGCATTTGTTAGATTTAATTTCTCATTCATTGGTCTTACTTGTGGCTTGGAAGAGGAAAGTATGTATTTTTAAGCTGTCAAACAGTTGTGGTGATAACCTCTCAATCTTAAGTACTATTTTATCTTCACTAAGAGAGCATTCCTTTCAACCAAAAGGTAGCAGCCTGTGATTGTTTCCAACTCCCCACTTCTGAGCTAGGGTAATACTGGGAGTGCCACTTCCATAGGCTCCAGCAAGGGCCATCTCTCCATATTGTCGTGTTATTTACTGCTTGTGTCCTTGGAGTTGCTGTTTTGCAAGGGATTTAAGGAGTCCATCCCTCCCAGGGATCGGTACTTGTCTTTAGTAACATTGGAGTGAGTGGGGTTTTTTTTCTCACCTCTTTTCTTTTTTCTGAAATACTATACAGGTTGGGTCTCTGCAATCACTTGGCGGTGGATTAGGAGAGATGCTGTCAGTGTTCTCTCACTGGGACGGTAGTTAAAGCTGCTGTCTGACCTGTCCTAAATTGTACCCACATCATTAAGCGCTTGAAGTCCTCAGATTCTGTGATACGGTTTCTATATTTATTTTTGTTTATTTTAACCAGTCGATTTAATCCATGGTGTTCTCCTTTCTTTTCTGGGTTAGTTGGTTATGGCTTGTTGAGTGATACCGACTTGCCAGGGAGACCAGCTGGGTGCTGGTGTTGACCTAGGAGAGTAGGCTGGGGTGTGTGATGGAGCGAGGGGGTACAGAGGGGTGATGGTGGTGTGCTGACCCTTCAGGCTGCAGCGTCTTGTTCTGTCTCATCTAACCGCATCCTTAATGTAAGAAGGATCTCTTGAGCACAGTGAGCAAAGTTTCTGTTGTCAAGATCTCATCAGGTATTTCTGCAAGTTCTTGCTAGAGGCTTAAGGTATTTGACTTCCTTTGAAACTTTGGCAGCAAAATGATTTGCTTGATTTTGATTTCTTTCTTTGTTAATAGTCAAAGCTTTAATGCAGAGAATCACAATGCTGAGTAGACTTGGATATAAATTGGATTTAAAGTTTCAGTATCAGACCAGCTTTATCTTCAAGACTGTATGTGGCTTACCTACTGAAGAAGTTCCTCATAATTACTGTCCTTAAGGTCTAGATGCCCTATTTATGGAAGCAAGAAATTTGACAACAGGATCTCTGGTTGTTACAGATAAAGGAAAAAATCTATGTAATAATTTAAATTAAGATTGAGATTAAAATTTCTGTTAAGAGAATCTTGGAGAGTACAAAGGTTCTACCTCTGGGTTTAAGGCCCTGAAATGCAAAGTACTGACTCTGGGAGAGGATATCACGGTTGTATTAATAAATAGCTTACCTGTTCTTATATTCTTTCCTGGGCTGTGACTGTTGGCCAGGCAGATTTTTTACTAGGTGCACCCTTTGATGGTCTGGGCTATTCTTACGTTATATCCCACTACTGTATTTCAGGGGTGCTTTGTCTGCCTGTTAGGATTTGCTGATGTTATTAGTTTATGGCCTAGTTGGCAGTTGACAAAATTCTGTCCCATATTGGATTATGATATTGTGACTGTTGGTTTCTTTTGATGGCTCAGATATATTTAGAAGAAAATGTTTGAAATGGACTTTTGGATAAAAATCTACATTTGTTCTGGAAGCTTAATGTATTGTGCACTGGAAAAATTATAAAAATGCTGAGTTTCTAATTCCAATTGGCTTTGAGGACAAAAATTGTTCTTTGGTCTTGATTATAAAGATGACTTACCAATTAGCTGTCCAGGATAACAATTCCAAAATAACTTCTCTTCTGATCATCTGTGATGCTTTCATGTCTTTATGAAATGTTTGCAAGCTCCATAAATCTACATGGTAGTCTATGTTCTAGAGGTATTTTTATTGCCTATTCAGTTGTATTCTAGCAAAATTTTATTTGAATAAATACAAGGACTTTTTGACCTGTCAATTTACAGTTTCCTTTTACTGGAACTTAAAAGGGAAAATCTGTAGATCTGTCAGAATTGTTAATTTTTATAACATTGATACAGCTGTACTATAAGAAGCAGGAAAATGTCTTTGACTCAAGAGTCTGGGTTGACCAGTGTCAAATCTCACAAGCAGATGATACGGTTTTGTTCTCTCAAATTCCTTGTGGTCTGAAGCATCTGTTAGAGGATTTAGCATTTTTGTTGGTAGAACTGTTAGTCCTTATATGCATGTGACTTGGTTTTGTTCTCTCAAATTCCTTTGGGAATGAAGCATCTGTTAAAGGATTTTCACTGTTTTTGTCAGAACGATTGTGACTAAAATTCAAAACTATCAAGTAATTACCTTCATCTGTACCTCAAGAGTTGCTTATGTGGGTAACTGATGATCCCTGCATTGAACAAGTTTTTTAGTTTGATATTTAACAGTTGCGAACAGAATAAATGAGGTTAAGGACCATAAGGCCCAGACCAGTAGAACAATTTGTCTTAAGAAGTTGTAGTAATCTTCTTGTATTTTAGATAAAAGCTTTGGACTCAAATTTAGTATGGCATGTGGTTTTAGAAAAACATTTTGTTCTGCTGTAGACCACAGAAATGTACATAATTAGACAAAACTGACTTTTTGTTGATTAAACTTACACTTATTTCCAGGCGTAGGTCTAGAAGCCAGTTTCTAGGGGCTAACTCTTAAGGGCTCTGAAAGTTTGAAATCTCACTGCTGTTGTGCATTGTTTGGTTCTTCCCTTCCCCACATCTGTTGATCACTGTTGTATTTTTTTGGTGAATGCTGTTTGGCTTTTTGTGCAACTAGTTTTGGTCAGGATTTTAAGAATGGAAAAAATCAGCATAGTAATGGATCATCAGTTTTCTTTTTGAAGTTATCTATATTTAAGTGATATTTGGATATCCTTGTTGGCAGTGGGCTCCAGAGGAACTTTACAGTCCTGTTTTCAGCAATACAGTTGGTTTATTTGGGTAAAAAAATACTCTCCCTGAGCAACATAGATGACAATAGATAAACTGAGGGTTTGCAGTTTTACCTATGTTGTAAATGGTTCTTGAAGCACACATGACTTTGGTCTTAGTCAAGTTCTTGCATATAGGCTCAAAAATTACTGTGTTATGAAATTTACCTTTTGTTTCAGTTATACAAATAATTCCCTTATTCTCACTGTGTAGGAGTAGAAGCAGACTGCAAAAGATCTACATAGCCCATGAATTCTTTAATATTTTCTAAATGTAGTAAAATGAGAGATGAATCAATTTTGTTCCATGATAAGCCAATCGCCTTGATGCTAGTAAATCTAACAGGGTATGCTAATAGTGTATCTATGCATGGGTGAGAAATGTGTCATCCCTTTACTTGCTTTAAAGCCTATAGTAAGTGAAAAGAATCTTGATTTGCCAGTTTGATTGACAGAGGCATGTATAATTTCACCTAAATTTCATAGTGGGATACCTCCAGTGGCGTTTTCTGCTTTCCTGAGAGATACAGAGGCACTAAATTTTTTTTTTTTTTTTCTTTTCTCATAATCCCAGAGATCAGGGAGTAAAGAAAACCTGAAAATTGTGGAGAAAAGAGAATATTGTTGTGTAAGGAGATGAGCTGCCATACAGCTGCGGTATACAATTTGTTCATTGCTATGAAATTTGATAAAATTGTTTTCATCTTTCTTAATGCTTTGTTAGGCAAAAGTGTGATAGAGCAAAGATGTGCAAAGGGACAGTTTTGCCCTTTTTGTTACACAGTAGAAATTGAGAAAAAGGCTAGTCTTCTCCGGGATCCGTTCTCAATTTTTTCCTGTAACTCACGGCTTGTATCTCGTTTTCTGAGGTCTCACAAATGGTTTCTTCTGTTACTCACAGACTTGCTTTTTCTTTGTGCCATTAAGTTATAGCTCTAATGCCAAAAAATCTACTTTGCAATTTAATTTTGGCTGACTTGAAGAGGGTCAGTAATTATAGTTACTCTTTCCAGCAAGTTGAGTTTTTCCAGCAGTCTTTCTATGAAGAATGTGGCTGTGGATTAATCGAACATAAAAATGAGTCAAAACTTTGTTGTGCCAAATAGTCAGTGCTAGTAAGGTTTTTCAGAGCTCTGTTACCTAGGTAATTTGCAGATCTACTGTGAGCTGTTGCTCAAGGAAGTATAAAACTGCTCTAGTGAGAAAGTTACAGGGGTACAGCTTTCTTGTAAAACTGATAGCAATTTTGTGGAAGTTTTCTCATTTTTACTTCTAGAAGCAAGGCATTTTTAAAGCCTGCTGCCTCCAAGATGAGGTTGTCATCTCCAAAGAATGGTACCCTGCCTTTTTTCAAGTTACTGTGAATTCAGAGAGGACAGTAAGTGAACAGCTGTTGATTTAAGAATGTGCTGACACCATGGATGCCTTACCTAACAGAATTTCTTCTGTTCTGCTTTGCTAGTTTGCTTTAGTGTCCTGGAGGGGCTGAGGAGGCAACAGTGGTGCTCTGTGCCAGCATGATGACGTACTCCAGTCGTTGAATAGTGTGTGACAGTACTCAGCTGATGCCTCTCTTCTAAAGGGAATTTTAGTTCTGCAGTTTCATTAATCACTTTTAAGTTTTCCTAATGCTCAGCATGCTCTTTTCTTTTGTAAAAACACTGTAGCGCTGGTATGAGAAATGATCTAGAGGGAAACACTTTGCAAACGCATCGGAGTGTTATTAATGTGGAAAAGCAGTCTTGATCTTAGCTGTTGTTACTGTGCTGTCAGAAACCCTCATGGTTTGCATATGGCAGGAGTTCTGGTGGTGGTGCTGTTACAGAAACAGCTATATTGGCAAAAATTCTGGTCTTTAATTTGTGACAGTGATGGAAGCCAAATCAGAAAAAGAATGTCAATGTACAAAGTACCTTTCTCTTAACAAAATCTTCCTGGGTGTGCCTACCAGTACGGCGCCATTTGCAAGTCCCTTAAGCGTAGATGAACGCAGTGCTTCTGATCTTTGTTTCCTACTCGTTTAGCTTTGCATATGTATTTTATAACCTTTTTACTAATTTTGGAGTTGAACCATGTATTTAACTCCAAAGGGAAGTGATTGTACTTCAACATCTGAGGTAGCATAAAGACCTCTATGTGGGAGCTAAGCCTGGGCCTCAAATAAATGCATGAAGAAAACTACTACTCAAAAGGCTTTGCAAGCACACGTATCCTATACGTGCAGGAATTAACTAGATAGGAGTAAACCATGCCTTTTGGTTATTGTATGGAAGTGCACAGAAAGAAGATAGACTTTAGCCTCCTTGATGAGGAGCAGCAGCAAAGAAGTGTTTCGTATGAAGAGGGAGGAGCAGGTGAAATCAAGTTCTATGTGTGGAGTGTGCAGAGCTGAAGTTTGCAGTGTGTCAGTAGTAGCTCAGCCACTGATGGTGGTGGGATCAAACGTGTAGGATCTGTGGGCTGTACCAGAGTGCAAACAAGTGATGCTGCTTTTGCATCCTTCTCCCCTCTGATCAGGTAGTTTGCAGAAGACCCTGAACTAGGTGGGATTGTTGATCTGCTTGATGGTAGGAAAGCTCAGAGGTTCAGAGGAACCTGGATAGGTTGGATCGGTAGGCAACTGTATGAGGTTCAATAAGGCCAAGTGGCAGGTCCTGTATTTTGGTCGCAACAACCCCATGCACTGCTATGGGCTTGGGGAAGAGTGGGTAGAAAGCTGCCCGGCAGAAAAGGACCTGGGGGTGCTGGTGGACAGCTGACTTAACCTGGGCCAGCAGTGTGCCCAGGTAGCCAAGAAGACCAAACCAGCATCCTGGCCTGTATCAGGAACAGTGTGGCCAGCAGGAGTAGGGAAGTGATAGTGCCCCTGTACTCAGCACTGGTGAGGCCTCCGCTTGAGTATTGTGTTCAGTTTTGGGCCCCTCACTACAAGAAGGACATTGAAGTGCTAGAGAGTGTGCAGAGCAGAGCTACCAAGCTGGTGAGGGGTTTAGAGAACAAGTGCTATGAGGAGAGGCTGAGGGAACTGGGCATGTTTAGTTTGGAGAAGAGGAGGCTGAGAGGAGACCTCATGGCCCTCTACAACTACCTGAAAGGAGGTTGTAGAGAGGTGGGTGTTGGCTTCTTCTCCCAAGTGAATAACGACAGGACCAGAGGAAAAGGTCTGAAGTTGCAGCAGGGGAGGTTTATATTAGATATTAGGAAGAATTACTTTACTGAAGGAGTGGTCAGGCACTGGAACAGCCTGCCCAGGGAGGTGGTGGAATCACCATCCCTGGAGGTATTTAAGAAACTTGTAGACGTGGCACTTCAGGGCATGCTCTAGTGGCTGAGATTGCAGAGGTGTTTTTGTGTGGATGTGGCTGGACTCAATGATCTCAGAAGTTCTTTCCAACCCTGACAATTCTGTGACATGTGACCATGGAAACCTGTTGTAGGGGAAATCTTTTGGGGGACATCTCCAAATCAAATAAAACCAAACAAATAAAAAAAGAACCCAGCAACAGTGAACCAGTATTTGGACAAAGGTGCAACTTCGAACCAGGTGTAGCTATGTTCAAAGTGTTCTGATTTTAGGCTGGTTGTATGTAATGATCTTCTCATGTTACTTCAAATAGCTTTAAATTGCCCATAGTGAAAGTTGAGCAGTGGTAACTAAAAGTAGTAAATTAGTGACTGTGACTGTTTCTGAGTTTATGTAGTATTTGAGGTTAAATCAGGATGTCCAGGACTGACTGGAAGAGAGCAGAGTAAAATTTCTCCTGGTCATTGGATTTTCTTACTGTTGAGGTGGGTTTTTTTCCCCTCTTCAGACTATGATGGATCTTACCTGGTCCTTGTGGACTTTAGCTCCTGCTTACTGTGGTCTAAGTCCTCGATTTTCTGTAATAACTTCAGAGAATATTGTCTTCTGTATATATCCATGTTGCTTCACTTTCATGTTTGCTGCCTCTGTATCAGATCTGCTGTAGTATCTCTGTGGCTTGCAAAGGTCACTCTGATTTACCTTTCATACAATGTTTTCTGGAGGAAACAAGGTGGCATAGAGTGTTAATTTTACCTTGTATCAATGAGTAAAGAAATGGTTGAAATTTTGGGGGAGGAAGGTAGTTTTATGTTTTGTTTGCTGGATCATCCTGTTCTGTCATGTCACTGAACCTGACATTGTCCACAGATGACTCAGAGTGTGGCCCGTTGTTCACCCATCGTTTGGCAAACTTTTAATGGTCAATTTGAGTAGTTGTGATTGTGTCATTGACAAAGTCTTGTATTTTGTTGCCCAGCTGTAAACCTCTGTAGTGAAGTGTGTTGCTGCATGTGAGAATGGGAGCTCACACATGAGTCATTGTTCCCACTCCTGTTTTTCCTTCATCTCTTACTTCCATAGATAATAGGAGGTGTTAGAAAATTTTAAAGAGATGCTGCATTTAGTTGTTTATGACTTTGACTCTAATCCTGGGCTGAAATATTTTATGCTTTATTTTGTTTAAAGCTTTCAGCCAAAATTCTTCATTGGTTTTTAGAAACAAAACTGGAATAATAGTCAGTGCTGTTTTTTATGGCAGTCTCTTCTTTGAAATATTGTAGTGCATTTCTGAACTGGACCCTCTACTTGGAATTTGTCAGTGGATGACCTCTGGCTGAGCTCTAATGTTTTAATTTTATATTAAAATTTGTCAAAATTGAGCCAATTCTCTTTTGAAAATTTGCTATCCGGACATGGCAACAATTGTTGTGGTATTCCCTGTAGGCTCTGCACTCTGTGCTGAGCCAGATTTTTCTTTCAAGTGCATCTCTGGACTTCAGTGAGCTGTGCAGGGCCTGAGAACCAGAATTGTTCTACCTTAATTAGGGGGTTGAGGAGTGGTCTTGGGGCACAAAGCCAGGTGGGAAACCTCTGTGGGACATCCCTGACACATGTCAGATCCAAAATCATGCACTCATTCCTTCTTTCCTGTACCATCAGCTCCCCAGTACCTCTAGAATCCTACCCACACCTGTACTCTTGACTCTGTTAAAACTTATTTTAGAGAAGATGAGGTGTCTACCCTGGGCTAAAGCTTGACTTCTTCGGTGTGTGAACAAGGATGCTGCTCATCATACTAATATATAACTGTGGGTTGTGGGGAGCCTACACAGTTGCTTCGTACAAGGAGAGTATACACGTTTGGTCAGTGACTCTGATCTGGAAGAGCTTAATCTGATTCTTTAGAGACCTTAAAAGATGAAATCTGGGAAGACTATTGAGACAATGAATGTAGAGGTTGTTTTTTTTTTAATTCAGGAATTCCAAACTGGACCAAGTTTGGCTGTACTGCTCTAAGGATAGCAGATGTTCCATGCACTTCCTGAGTTTATAAAAGGAGATGGTGGTTGTTTGGGGTTTAAGACTATGTGTTTGGTGTTTTTTTTGTTTGTTTTGTTTTGTTTTGTTTTGTTTTTTTTAAGAGCTGAAATGCAACTTATTTGGACATTTTTCCTACAACTTCAAAGAACTATTTTAGGTAAGTACCTGGCCTATAAAATTCGGACCAAATCAGAAAGCTGTAGAAAGCCGCTGAACATGGCCTGATAATGGGAAGCATTAGGTGATGGTAACAAATTTAAACTAGAAGAAAAAAATAAGGAAAAACATGTTTTCAAAGGCATGTTCCTCTTGTTGGGAAGACTTTAAGGCCACCAAGTAGGCTGAATTTCAGTGCTGATTTGAGATGGCTGGTTCAAGCTGTAAGAAAAATGGCCTTGCCTGTTGACACTGTACAGCTTTAGGTTAGTACCTGGTTGAACAGGAGGGTTTTTTCTGTGTCCATTCAGTATATGAAATTCTTCAAGTTGTGATGGATTTTGTTACCTACAGTTGAGTCCTGTATGTCTATGTGCCACTGATGGCAGCGCTATCAGAAATTTGCAGTCTTATGTACGCTCAAACACTAGACAGTGCTCTCTGGTGTTCCCTTCCTTCCCACTATGTGACTGTTAGACTGTACAATCTTAGAGCAGAAGAGGTTGAGATGTGTGTGAAGTTGCACAACTGGCCTTAGTTATTCAGACCCTTCAGCTTTATCCAAGGGCTTGGAGTGTGCTCAAGCTGTGACTAATCGTGGGTATCTCAAGAAAATTTCTTAGTTTTCCTCTGTGAATGAGAATTTAGAATTCTCATTCTTTTAATCACTGTGCGTGTTTGCCATCAGGAAATCCTGGCTCCCGTGTGACAGTAGCTAGATGTGGAAACTGCCATGTCTCCTAATGATAAATTGAGGAAACCTAATATTCCTACATCGAGAATCAAATTCTTTTTCATTATGGAGGATACTTCAGCATCATAGCTTCCTGCTTTCATTGATTGAACAAGTTGTCCCTGTCATCTTGAAATGTTTATGTAGATTGTCTGGTATTTCAGTGATGCTTGAAACTATCTTTGAAAAAATGAAGAGGAACGGTTCTTGTATTTTTATGCTAATAGTTTTTCCTGTGATAGCAGTGTTACAGCTCCTGAATCTTCTGAAGTGTACGGTATTTTTCTAGTCTCAAGTCTGCATTTCATATTTTGCTGCACAATCGTGACTTTCATTTAATAAAACATGTTTCCTGGTATAAGGAGAATCTGGTTTAACATTAAGGTATGGGGTTTCACAGAAATGGCTAAACCGGTGTTAACAGCTCAGCGCTTCTGGGAGCGATGGCTCTTCCTTTCTCTGCACAAGGCCCTGGAGCTTCTCTGATCTAACATCTCTCGTGATGTCACTTGTCTCTTCTGGCTTCTTTTTTGTAGCTGAAGTGCTGCTTGACTGTCTGATGCTTCTGTTAATTAGCTTACAGTGAAAATAGGGGCCAGCTGAATGTTGGACCTGATGCGAAGGGCTGGGAGGTAACAGGGAATATCCCTTTTAGTAGCAGGAAAGCAATGGTAGGTTAGTTATCATGGACTATCACACTTAGGGTGCCCTGGCTATGGGTAAATTCTGTTAAAGAGAAACAACCTACAAAGAGCTATACTCTTCTGCTCCCTTCATGCAGGGGATGCATCACCTCAAATTGATGTGGTGAAATAGTGTTGACCACTTTGTCTCCACTGTGTTTTGAGGTTCAATTTTGTGTGGCAGATTTGGGGGGGGGGGGGGTGTGGGGGTGGTTGGTTTGGTTTTTGTTGTTGTTTTTTGAATACCTGCTACTGGACAAGTTCATCACCCAGTAATTATGTGATTTTAGGTTTGCTCAGCTTTATGTGATGCTGCAAAGTCTTTGGGTGTGAAATGCAGTCTCTTAAACCATTTATACAACTGAATCTCTGCTTTCGTAGACCTGATTAAGGGCTAAAGACCATGATTGTGCAGGTGGTAGTGCTGTTGTAAGGATTCTTTTTTCTATGCAATTCCTTTACTTCATCTTTTTGAAGTTCCTGCAGCCTATAACTTAGTATTTATCCATATCAGACAGGAGCCCATAGATACTTGGCAACATTCTAATCTGAATGAGCTGTTGTGCATGGGTATTGGAGTGTCATCACAGGTTAATGGGTTGCCTTTTTCAGATAAGCCACTTTCCTTTTGATTAATAGGAATGCACATTAGCTAACCAGTGGATTATTTGCCTATGACTAGGTTCTGGGGCACTGATCTCTAGTGAAAACTGGAGTCAGCTTTAGGATTAGATAAAAGAAATCAAAAGGCAATGCATTTATGTATTTTATTTTCAGAAGAATTTGGGAGCTAGTCAAACATGCACATTTTCTTAGAAAATTCTCATCCTGTGAGGGCTCACTTAACATACACTTACTTAACATAACATAAGGTGCTTTTTTGCTAGGATAACTATTTCATTCAAATAAAGTTGATGTAACTGACTGCATTATATAAGGCCAAGAAGAAAGATATAGTCACATCTTGACAAAGGTCATCAGTTCCTCTGCTTCCTATAGTGCAAAAGGATTCATTTCCCTAAAGTTAAGATGGTATCATACTAACCTAGGTAACATCTCAGTTGTAATAGACTGAGGCAGTAGATGCTCTTAAGAGGAAAGACAGAGCTGAATTTCTTATCGATGATTGTTGAGTCTCACTAATGCATATTCTGTGCATGTTGTCATAGTGTTACCTTTTTGACAATGTGAAGAGCTAGATTTTTTTT
>VZTM01024274.1:22189-103971 GCA_013400555.1 Jacana jacana | reverse complement strand
TATTTATCCATATCAGACAGGAGCCCATAGATACTTGGCAACATTCTAATCTGAATGAGCTGTTGTGCATGGGTATTGGAGTGTCATCACAGGTTAATGGGTTGCCTTTTTCAGATAAGCCACTTTCCTTTTGATTAATAGGAATGCACATTAGCTAACCAGTGGATTATTTGCCTATGACTAGGTTCTGGGGCACTGATCTCTAGTGAAAACTGGAGTCAGCTTTAGGATTAGATAAATGAAATCAAAAGGCAATGCATTTATGTATTTTATTTTCAGAAGAATTTGGGAGCTAGTCAAACATGCACATTTTCTTAGAAAATTCTCATCCTGTGAGGGCTCACTTAACATACACTTACTTAACATAACATAAGGTGCTTTTTTGCTAGGATAACTATTTCATTCAAATAAAGTTGATGTAACTGACTGCATTATATAAGGCCAAGAAGAAAGATATAGTCACATCTTGACAAAAGTCATCAGTTCCTCTGCTTCCTATAGTGCAAGAGGATTCAGTTCCCTAAAGTTAAGATGGTATCATACTAACCTAGGTAACATCTCAGTTGTAATAGACTGAGGCAGTAGATGCTCTTAAGAGGAAAGACAGAGCTGAATTTCTTATCGATGATTGTTGAGTCTCACTAATGCATATTCTGTGCATGTTGTCATAGTGTTACCTTTTTGACAATGTGAAGAGCTAGATTTTTTTTACTTGAAGCTTATATGGTACATCCTGATACTATATTTTGAATCATGGGCGTTTCTGTTTTGCATGGCACAAGAAAAATGTTACTTTTAAATTTAAAAACACTTAAGTCTCCTTGCTCCTTGGTAGAGACCAGGAGAGCCTCTAAGTTTTCTCATGAGTCATCTTTGTGTAAGGGTGCGGGATACAAAGAGCAGGTTTTGCAAAGAACTGGAACCTTTACCGTGCTGTCACTCTAAAACCTTTTTGTTATTGTTAGAACAGTCACTCTAAATTTAGTAACTTACAATCTCATTACCTTGAGCTTTTTCTTTTTAAAGATTGCTAATGGATCTTTATATTAGTAGTGTTTAACCTCACTACTGGTTAAAGGGTTGGTACAGTTGTTTGCAGGATGTGTTCAGTTACCAGCGGAGCGGCACACTCTGTAGCTCCGAGGCTGTTTGTTCTAGTCATGCCAGTGGTTTGACTCTCAAGCGGTTCCCTTTCAATCTCCTGTTTTCACAAACACCATAATTCTGCATTAACACTTATTGACTGAAACGTCTTTCATACAGAGACTGTGTACAAGTTGAAGAGCTAGATTTTAACATTTCTGAATCTCCAGTTATTGAAGTAAGTTATTGAAACATTTGTGTTACTGTACATTTTTTGGAATTCTTAACTAGCAAGCTGAAAGTAAAATGTCTAAAACATGAGGCTTGGCAGAGGCATAGATAAAGTCTCTGCTGAACACTTTGCTTTCAAGAAATTTCGTTCTGACTTTTCAGTATTTATACTTAAACAGTCTTAAGGATCTGAAGTATATTGATGTCATTTATATCTTTATATATATTTATTTTTGTGTATATATAATTAAACACTAGCTGATTCCAGAATGTAAATCTCTCCTAAGCTAACAAACTGATACATTTTTTTCCCCTTACTCCTAAGAAAAATATCCTTACCTCAGGGGCTGGACTTGCAAGGCTAATGTTTTTAGCTTTTTTTTTTAACTTAAGTTTTAGTATTGCAAAAAAAACAAAGGGTAGAATTTCAGAAAGCTTCAAGTTCAGTGAGATCATGATTCCTAGTAGAGGTCAAAAATATGTTTCAAATGTCTTTTCACACTTTTGGAAATCCCACTTTAAGTACCTCATGTGGCCTACCCACTTTTAGCTAAGTTTTTTTTGAATGTTGGGTTTGTTGGGAGTTTTTGGTTTGGGTTTTTTTTGGTTTTTTTTTTTTTTACTCCCCCCCTTCCTTTAAAGATGCACAGTAATTTGCTGTGTATCATAAGCTGCCATTGCACATGTTTTATATGTCCAATATACAGAATATCCAGGACAGTCTTAGTTTTGATTATCTGGCATATTAGCCCATAATTTTAAAGTTACAATAATCCCTTAAGTTGATTTTTTTTGTGGCATTTGAAAACCAAAATTTCAGTTCCACTGCAATTTAATAATAGTGTTGCTATTGCAGTTGGTTGGGCCACAGCAAGGCTTGGTGGGCCCTCAATGGCAGCACTTGCAGGTACAGAACCATAAAGCATGGGTTCTTTTCAGCTGGAAATTTGCAGAGAAATGTTTCTGATAGCTCTAAGGGGGTATAGTCCAGGACAAAATTGCCTGTGGATCAAAGTGAAAACATGAAACACGCTAGACTTCCTGGCAGCCTTCCAGCTTTTCCTTCTTTGCAGGGTTTATATCCTTTTACCTACCCCTGCCCAGGCTGGGGAACCAGGTGCTTGCTGCCAATTAGTCTTGTCAAGACAGCCCAGAGATTCCCTTGACAAGCCTGACTGCTGACAGCAGCTGTGGGCTAGTCTTAGGGTTTTAACTCCTTGCTTGCCAAATACTTTGCAGGTTAAATCCCCTGGTCTCATTCTGCAGTTATTAAAATGTGCTTCTAGTTCATGAAAATGTTTTATACAGAAACTGATCTGAGATTGCCAGTGGTGCTGCAGTGGTAGGGTTTACTTTTCAAACTTCTTGCGTGAAAGAACGTCAGGTTGTGAGTTGGGTCATGATAAAGGTTACTTCATAAATTTGTGGATGCTATCAGCAGGATGTCCCTCCCAAGCCATCTTCTGTTTGATGTAGAGCATAGCTGTAGCTGTGTGTGACACCAGGCTGGTCCAGCAGATTTGTCGCCAGAAGCTTAAAGTTTAATCTCTCTTCAGTATTGCAGTGGCATAAAAAGTCTGACCAATTTACATGTCATCTATTAATACAATAGTACTATAGATTACAACTAAATATTTGATATTTTAAAACTTTTCAAGTAGTTTATGTTGCTGTGAAGAGAAGCTCATTTTTAGTTGTGGAATTTTTGAGTTTTCTTGCCTTTACATGTGCACATGACCTTGCTCCTGTCAAGTAATGTTAGCAGTGAACAGAAAATACAGATGCTATCCGTAAAACCTCAGTGGGTGTTTTATTTTCATAGAAATGGCAAATTTATGAACTGAGCGACTCACAGTGCAAATGACTATTGTTATTAAGTGCATGTAGCAATATTTAATCTTCAGGTTAACACTGATTTCTCCAATTGCAGTTCCGAAGAAATTGCAGCTTAAGCTGTCACTCCTCTCAGTTGTCATTCTAGAAACTTTTGAACTTTTGAGTCCATTTCACTCAAATTTGAAAGAAAGCTGGTTTTTTAATGTCTTGCAAACTGAGTAACAATACTACTTTTTCCTTATGTAGTCACCACTGTAAATACATCACTAGAGAAAGAGAAGTAGAACTTAATCAACTTTACGAGGTGACAGTTAGCAGATTTATATTGGAAAATAGGGTCTCTTGCATGGTCACATGGAAAAGAAACATGGGAAGTAGCTGGGTGTATGACAAGAGTTCTGTGTGTAAAGGAGATCTTGTAAGCTGGTGGGGGAGAGGCATTGTGCAGGCTATTGATGTTTTAAAAAATGTAGAGTATCAAGTAAGAAGTAAGACTGTTAAAACAGTATAAATTGGTCTGAGAACAGAGGAACTAGCTGTTTGCAGGATAGCCATTTTGCAGTTGAATTTAGTGATCTGTTCACAAAGTATCTTATATTGGATGTTTCTACTGAGCTGGTCAAGGGTGTGGGATCGGTTGACCCACCTGCTCAACTTTGCTTCTAATTTCCTTTACTTCTAGAGTGGCATAGCTATTAAGGTATGTGTTTCCTTAACTCAGAACTCCCAAGAATTACATACAGATAACCATTTGATCACTCCTTATATCCAGTTGAGACCTATTTATATTTTGGAACGTGATAGAGAAAGCTACACTTTGTTAGTGTTCATGAAAGTGGAAACAAATTCTGCCCTACTAGGGCAGAGCTCTGTAACTTTTTTCTGGGTACTTGTGGTTTTTGCAGAGGTCATCAAGAGGGCTGATGCCATACTTACATGAACACTGACTGGAACTATTTATTCAGCCTGCATGAATTTAAAATAAATATATTGGCAGCTTCTTTTTGAGGAGAGTTAAACATAGTAGTACAGAAGACATTATTTCAGCAAGTCACCTGGAGTTCTCTTCTGTAGCAGGTGCTTTACTTCAGTAGCTTAATGCTTTTGCTTTTATTTTTTCAGATGAAAAGGTGAAACTGTTTCTGTTCAATGGTGTTTGTGTGGATTTACATGTTGTGGGTGGCCATCAGGATACTGCCTAAATGAGTTGAGGGAGTCTTTACTTGCAATTCCTATGCACCGTTATCTCGAATTTGCAGAGCTTCTACCATAGAGACCTACCGGTACATGGAGTTCTCAGGAGATCACACAGCCTTACTTCTGTATTAGCATCTGCAGCTTAGGCTCCCTATGTGTACTTCCATGATCCTCATCTAATTAGAAATGCTAGCTTTGGTCGTGATGGTTGTATTATTATCCACAAGGAAAGGAGTACTTCAGAAACCACCATCTAGTTTTGGTTCAGTGTTGTTCACATTCCAGTATTCCATTGACGGTTTTTCTGTTGCAGGGATTTCAGATTTTCTGAACTGAAAAGAAATAGATGGTAACTGTTCGGGGGCTTCTAATCTAACATGTGAATGCATGTAGTCCTGACACTGTCCTGTTTGAAACCCAAAGCCTAGTAAGGGGCTACAAGGTTGTATCCAGCTGTTGAAAGTACACTGGAACAATATTTTTGGACTGAAGTTACCAACGTGTAGCTGGTTATAAACTGGCAGAACATCAGCTATCCAAGCTAAGACTGCTTTTTGCTTATTGTGAATCTGCACCCAGGAGGGGGAGGAGATTACTTATTTTCAGGTTGGAACAGTGGCAAAATATCATTATTTTTCTTTGACTTGGCAGACTGCCAGCTGAAGTTCTTGAAACCTGTAGTTTTCCCTGTGTTTTAGCAGGACGCGTCAAGCCAACTCAGCATTTTATTTTTGAAGGAAGTGTTTTCAGTGGCTGAACTTTCACCATGAGTGTTCAAAGCAGTGCTTTAAATAGTCCTGATCTCTCTCTTCACAGCCCCACAGCTGAATGAGATTTCTCTTCAAAGCAGCAGTCTAAGGTCTCAATACTGTGAGCAAAACCAGTGCTGCTGTGGAAGGAAACCGGCTTGCCCTGGCTGTTACTTCTTCCCTCCTCATCTGCCCCTCCCTTGTGTTAATATGAATGTTTATAAAGAAGTCATACAACAAGTGGAGTGAATGATTGAGGTTTTTTCTGAGAATTCATTTCAGTCTGGCTCAGTTCCTTGAGCGGGTTGACAGCAGCTACACGGTGTGCAGACCACCTCCTGCACTGGCAGAGGTGACCAGGAGGAGGCTGACACCATTCCTTCTGGTTGCAGTGCTGACTTGCACCAATTCTGCATGGTGTTGGAATTACAGCCTGGTATCCTTTTACCTTTTTGGCAGGTTTGAGTTTTGATTTGAGGGTTCAGATGTTCAGATTCTTCTCCCTTTGCAGCTGTGCTTCCAAATGATCAGAGCCTGATAGAAAAAAGCAGAGACACTTGGCTCCTTATCCTTGTCCAGTTAAAATAGCAGCCACCTCTTCTTTCAAGCCATTCAAATTAGTTCTTCAAGCTGTCCAGAGTGAGCATGGTTTTGTGCTTTTGTAGAAAAATGCATGGTTCCACTTCAGCCAACATATTCCCTGTTTTTTTTTAAGAAACGTTGTCTCTAGTATCGGAGTAGTAATTTATTATTTCTGGAATGTGTAGGGGAAGGGAGGAAACGGCTTTGTAATCCTTAGTATTGCCCTTTCATCCTGCCACAAGTGGGTTAGTTTAAATGGGAGGTGTTTGCCAGCCTTATTCATTTTGACTGAATAAGGTTGAGGAGTGCTTATGTGAGCAGCTTTGTTAGTGCATCCCAAGGAGCCATAGCCTATAGCAGACACTTGGCAATGTGCAAATAGGACATTAACCTCTTCAGCAAGCATACCTTAATGGAAGCAAATATCTTTAATAATGAAGTTTCTTGTCGCTGCTAAGTGAATCGTTTTCAAGTAAGGAACAGTCCAAATAGAAGTATAGCCTCTCTCCATTCCTTTTACTTCTGCCTCCATGGATCAAGGTGATGCGCCCCAGTATCACTGAGTGTGTTAGCCTGCTCGTGTATGCATCCTTGTGCTAGCACTGCACTAAACAGTCTGCAAGGAGCACAGAGGCTGTGATTTCTCTCCCTCCTCTTTCAGGTTAATGGGGTTTTTGACTTGTAAGATTTATCTGGGTTTTGTTTTCCTTCAATGTTTTGTCCTCCTTATCTTTCAATGTTTTGATGCAGTCATCCTATGAACATGCCAAAACAAAGAATCTTGTAAATGCTTGTTTTTGAAATAAGCATGCTGTACCTGTTTTGTAAGGTGTCATACCTTAGGCGGTGTTTCAGCATTCTTAGGAGTTACTACTATCAACTAATTTTTGACTAGCACTGTGAGAATAAAACCAGTGTATTATCTTCAGGACGGCACAACCTTGGCTTTGAATGTTCCTCCTTGGAAGCCACAGGTGGAAAGCTCTGGCTAGATCTTGTGACGCTTCTGGAAAGAATGGTCTTGAGTTTTCACAGTAATCTATTACTATGTGGTATTTCAGGACTGCAAACAGGTTGTAACTGTTGCCTTTATTTAAAATGTATTACACCAGTGTTTTTTCTAGCACTTTGTAATTCCAGCATTTGTGCACTCGGAATACTGAACACTACAAACTTCTTTGAATGTCTCTAAACTTATTGAAAGTAGGAATATGGTGTTAAAATATTGCTTTTGTATTCCCTGCAGGGTGCTTACTATTGTTATTGAGATAATTTATGCCAAGTTATAGTAGATAGAAATTTTTTTTTTTTTGTTAAAAAAGATGCCTGGGTGCAGTCCTGGGTAATGTGCTGTAGGCAGTCCTGCTTTAGCAGGAGAGTTGGACTAGATGGTCTCTAGAGGGCCCTTCCAACTCTGACAGTTCTGTGGTTCTGTGAAAAAGTGATTGTTTTAGGAATGTTACTGTAACTTTCCTGAGAAAATTGATAAATTGACAAATTGATGAAATCACTTTATGGATTTTGATGGAATTTAATTTATTTTCTGTTTAGGCTAAAGTAACTTCTGGCAGTGCTCCTTTGTAAAAGCAGGATGGCTTTAGGGCCAGTTCAGAAGTAAACCTTAGCGCTGCCACAAGAAATCTGTGAAACCACACGTGTTGCACGTTGACTTTAAGCTAATTCAAAATTACTAGATTGACTATTAAATGCTTTAGGAATGATTCAAGTTTTAATCTAACACAAAGTTGATAGATTTAGCTGGGACAGTCACCCAAATTCAAGAAACTGTTTTCTGTTAGTGAAGGATGGTTCCCAAAGCAACCACTGCTTCCTGGGGCTGCCAGGCAGCTTGTCCAACGGGCTATGTCAGCGGGCTGGCAGTGGTGAGGTGATAGGCAGTACATTGACTGCTCACCTCACTGAGCAGAATTGAGGAATAATACTGATGTACAAAGTTAAATAACTTTAAGCATGAAATTTCAAGATAAGCTTCTGTGTCCTTTTCGTATTTTTGTTTAGTTAAAATGGTTCACAATGTGATGCAGCCCCTTGCCACCTTTTGTCTAGTAAAAGCATTACTGGTTTTATTTGGAATGCAAGTACGTCTTCAGAATGACCTAAAGCTTTAAGTTAGGCTTTATTTAAAATTGTATAGCCTAGTTCTAGCAATGTTACCTTTTGTTTGTTCTGTTAAGGCCTTGCTCTGAACCAAATATGCTATGTTTTACTGTCTTGTGTTTGTAAACTTGCTAGGAACTTAAGGAGGGGAAAAGAAATGGGGGTAAAAATCAAAGTTGCAAAAGTAATTTTGCTTTAATTTTCATTTTGTACATGTTAGTGTTGCTGCCTGGAAAGGTTTCTTTTATGGAATCGTTCTGTAGTAGTAGTATGGCCTAACTTTTACAGCAGTTCAGCAATTTTAGTGTTTACAGAGGTGAACAGAAACTAAGTGTGTTTAGTACTTTTCTGACGTTACTCGAGCTTCTGCTTAGGAATGTTAACTTCTAATATTCTACTAGTGAGTATTCAACTCCATAGTTCTTTGTTCCACTAAATATGCATAATATTTGAAAAATTTCCTGCCTCTTTTGCATCTAAAGAATTAACATAAGCTCCCAATATTTTCTGTGAACTCTTACTTCTGTCCTGGGGTTGGTTGTAGTGTGGGGCAGCAAATTACTCTCCTTTGTCCTGTTACTGTTAGATTTCTGACAGTGACGTGAATGTACTGAATCCCCTAACTCCTCTTGGGTTTCTGAAAAACAATGATGATTATTTTGGGGAAGTGCTGACCTATTCTTTTAATGAAGAACTTGTCTTGTATTCCATTTACTTTCCCATTTTTAGAATCATGGTTCATATTCCTCTGGCTTCACAATCGTGTAACATCCTTGTGGCGAGTACAGCAGTTGCTTACCTGGAAAAGTAATATTAGAAAAGTGTGTATTTTTAGCTGCCTTTTGATGTGATGTAGCAGCTGGAAACAAGGAGGAAAGGCAGTATGAGGTGATCTGACAGCACTGCCAACCGCAACTTGGGAACCACTGCTTTGGACTTGTGACCAAAATGTGGGGAAACCACTTTTACAGGTCTGAGTGTGTCCATTGGGCCTGGCACTTGAGTGAGCCAGATGCTGTGCCTTCAGTCTTGGCTCTCAAAAGATTTATTTGAGGGTTCTCCCCTGGACTCTAATTGACAAATATTGTTAGTGGAAAAAGGAAGTTCTGTGAACTTTTTGTCTATTTTAATACACATTAAATTATATAATAAGCAGGCAGCTCCATGCACACATTTAAGACATAATTAGTAAAATATCCCTTTGATACCAGTGACTAATTGTAAATATCTAAATTAAGAGATGCTCTAACAACTAACAAAAATGTCGTTTTTCTCTTTGTAGTAACCATGTCCACAGCTCAGAGAAGCAATCTAGCAAGTTCATGTTGAGGTATAGTCTCAAGACAAGATACAGTGACTCGTATGCTTTTCTGGGTAAGAAGAGTATATCTATATATTCTCTTGAATATGACAAAAAGTAGTTAATCTTTTAAATTTAGCTTTTGAAAAATACAGTCTGTTGAGCCAGTATGGTTGGGCTTTTATGGATGTTTTTTCTTTGCTCTTGAAGCTTTCTGGGCAGCTATGGAGAGCTTTCCACCCATCTAACAGTCTAAAGACATTCCAGACTTAGTAGTGCAAGGGAAAAACAATAAAGAGCAATTTTAGAATAAAAGACATCACCAAATAGTGTATGACTGATTAGAAAAGTAATTTCCAGTTCATTGTCACAAAGATGTGCACTGTTTCTAGCCTGATTTCCCAAGGGATTGGAGGTTATATTCTCCGTCTTCCTTTTCCCTTCCCCAAAAATGTAACTGTCTCTGTGAGTAGGAAGACGAAGAAATGTACAGCTTGAGAGAAAAGTGGGTTGAAGTCAACCTTATATATATGTACACACACACTATATTGACAGGCTGGCAGCCAGCAAACATATGCTGCCTCCTGGTCAGTGTGGATATTCTGAGATGCCACAAAGAGCTATGATTCCTGTGCTGGCAATAATCCTACAAATCTGTGTGTGATCTACCTTTATTAGTTCTGCTGCTCTTAGAACTCCCCCAGTTCCCCAGCTTGGGCCAGTCAACTCCAGAAAAAAACATATTTAGGTTGGTTTGTTCATTTTAATTTTAATCAGGAAGATATTCTTTGCACACTTGTTTGTCTGCTTTCACTTTTATGCACGTACAGGAGTCTATAGCACCTTCTATGTATAACGTTTCTCTCCAAGCGTCTCCCTCCATAACTACTTGGGTGGTGTTTGGATTGTTGTTAGCCCTGTGTTCTAGGTAACTTGTACCAGTAATCTCCAGAGACCCGATTTCCCCACTTCTCCCCTGACTTCCCTCCATCCACACTAAATTCCTGAGGTTTTATTTTATGCAATTGAATGTAAATATCTAGATTACTGGGTTTGCTGAAGTATCTGAGGAGGAAGTGGGGAAGAAAACTTCTGCTCCTTTTGCTTTCTGTTGCTATAACTTTAACAGGTGTTTCACGTTCATTATCCTTCCATGATTTTCATCCAACCAGTATCTCTGATTCTTCCCTGGTCTTTCTAGCAGAATCCATTAAGTCACAGGCTTACAGCTGTGCTTCTGTCTTAAGGGACTTCTAGACTGTGTCACTAGAGTACTGCTTACTTGTCACCATTCATATTAGTTTGAGGCCCAGTGCATGCAATCATCGCTTCAGATTCCTTTCTAGCTGTGAACAGAAAAGGACTGCAGCAGCAGAGGAATGTTGCTTCAAAACAATACGTTTCCAAAGAACAGAGCAGTTTCCATTAAGAGTTAAATTAGATGAGAGGACATGTTTTAGTCCTTTAAGTTTAGCGCTTCTCTCAGAACTTAATTAGGTCTAATTTAGCTTGGCATTGCCTGACTTTTTTTAGTACCGAATTAGCCCGTTTCTCTCTGTCCTAGGGCGGTCCTGTGTTTTTGGCAGTCTTGTTCCAATTACCAAACTCTATTTCTAAAGAAATAGTTGCAGAATACACACTGCTGATGTTTTTATCTTTTTACTGTATCGTCATGATTCACTGTCGGCGTGTTTCTGCTGCTGAGCTTTCCTTTTAAGTGCTCTTGCTAAAGATAGAAAAGCTCCTTAGGCTCTTTAATTCTTTTATATCTAAAGTAATAAAACCAGACAGGTTTTTTTTAGATGTTTCATATGTATGGGTTTTATTAATATATCAGAGAGTTTATATTATCCTAATATTCTGCTAATAGCTTACTGCCTTTCCTTGTCTTTTGGTGATTGGCCCATCTAAGAATGCTTTATGCTTTCTATTTTTGTGCTAAATTTTTAAATCTTGTCCATTTATATCTTAAATTTTATCTGACCTGTGGCCAGAGCTTTTGCTTTTAAGTGGTGTAGCTGGACATTTGCTGTGCCCTTGTTGGTTTTCCCTAACTGACATCATAGCTTGGAGTGATTTTATTTGAATAGTTCTTTTTTAGGATTTGTTCACTACTACTTTTTGGAAGCTTATCAGGGGGTGATACCTTACATCTGATTTTCAAAATCTTCCTAAAATGAAGAATTTTAGACGGCGTATTTCCTAGCCATCAATTACAACTATGCAGACCTACTTAAGTACCTCCAGAACAATGTGAGGGCATGCTAGTAAATAACATGTGACTTCCCAGACACTTTCTTCATGGTGATTTTTCTGAATACCAAAATGGTGCGACGCGTAGCACTTCCACGTAACCATGCAAACACTAGGGCACTTTTTCAGATGTGGCGTGTCCACTGAACAGTCATCTTGTGTCTAACTTAATTGATAACTGAAGATTGTACCTTTTTTTCAAACTATATTTTTACTTTAATATTTCTTCTCCTCTTGAATCTAGATAACGTACTCCATGGATAAAGTGGGAAAGATGTGGAACAATTTCAAATACAGGTGCCAGAATCTCTTCAGTCATGAGGGTGGAAGCCAAAATGAGAATGTAGTTGTGACCTCCAGTGGTTGTTCATCTGCTAAAGAGAAAGCTATCCAGATAACGGATTTGGCTCAACAGCAACCGAGCAGCCCTTTGAGAGAAAATATTGCTTTGCAATTAGGTTTAAGTCCATCAAAGAATTCGGCAAGGCGGAACCAAAACTGTGTCACAGAAATTCCTCAGATCGTTGAAATAAGCATTGAGAAGGAGAATGACTCGTGTGTCACCACAGGAGCTAGACTTGCTCGAAGGGACTCTTACTCTCGGCACGCTCCTTGGGGTGGGAAGAAGAAGCATTCCTGCTCTACCAAAACCCAGAGCTCCTTGGATACAGAAAAACGATTTGGTAGGACACGAAGTGGTTTGCAGAGGAGAGAGAGAAGGTACGGGGTGAGCTCTGTCCATGATATGGATGCGGTATCGAACAGGACAGTAGGTAGCCGGTCTCTGCGACAGCGCCTACAAGATACTGTTGGGCTGTGTTTTCCCATGAGAACTTACAGCAAACAGTCCAAACCTCTGTTTTCTAACAAAAGAAAGATCCATCTCTCTGAACTAATGCTTGAGAAATGCCCTTTCCCTGCAGGCTCAGATCTGGCTCAGAAGTGGCATCTGATTAAACAGCACACGGCACCTGTGAGTCCTCATTCGACTTTTTTTGACACGTTTGATCCTTCCTTGGTTTCCACAGAAGATGAAGAAGACAGGCTCAGAGAGAGGCGTAGACTTAGTATTGAAGAAGGGGTTGATCCCCCTCCCAATGCCCAAATACATACTTTTGAAGCTACAGCACAGGTTAATCCGTTGTATAAACTGGGACCAAAGTTAGCCCCTGGTATGACTGAGCTGACCGGGGACAAAAACATAACACCTCCAGGGAACTGTGACTCTGAAGAGGACACGACGACGCTTTGCCTGCAGTCACGCAGGCAGAAGCAGCGTCAGATGTCTGGGGAGAGCCACGGCCATATCAGCAGGCAGGGGGCTTGGAAAGTGCACACTCAAATCGATTACATCCATTGCCTTGTGCCAGACTTGCTGCAGATCACAGGTAACCCGTGTTACTGGGGTGTGATGGACCGCTACGAAGCAGAAGCACTTCTGGAGGGTAAACCCGAAGGCACTTTTTTGCTCAGGGATTCTGCGCAAGAGGACTACCTCTTCTCTGTGAGCTTCCGCCGTTACAACCGGTCGCTGCACGCACGCATTGAGCAGTGGAATCACAACTTTAGTTTCGATGCCCACGATCCCTGTGTGTTTCACTCCTCCACTGTCACAGGGCTTCTGGAGCACTACAAAGACCCCAGCTCTTGCATGTTCTTTGAACCGTTGCTTACTGTGTCTCTGAACAGGACTTTCCCCTTTAGTCTGCAGTATATCTGCCGGGCAGTCATCTGCAGGTGCACTACGTACGATGGAATCGACGACCTTCCTCTACCCTCAATGTTGCAAGACTTTCTAAAGGAGTATCACTATAAACAAAAAGTCAGGGTGCGATGGCTGGAGCGGGAACCTCTAAAAACAAAGTAAACGGGAATGGGAATAAGCTTCTAGAACCTGCTTCTCTTTGTGTGTGTTACGGTTTAACTGCAGCGAGCGCACCAACAGTGTCCAGCTTCTCTGCAATAGCCTATTTAAGCTGAGTGTTAGTATCCTGTCAGATGCTGCCTGCTGTTAATCAAACTAAGTTGTGATGCCTCTTGGAAACAATAAGCAGACACAATTCTGCACGTTTTTCATTAAAGCCTAACGAAAATATTTTTGCTAATTTCTGAATGTTTTGTTTCCCTTTTATAGCTGTAGTAATTGGATGAAGAAACTATGAGGCATTTTCCGTGGGGCATTCATGTCATGCTAATAAAGAAATGCTTTATTAAGAGGAGCATTTTTGCTAATATTTGGAGTATTTTTTTAAAACTATCTTCTTGCAAACTTTCCACTACTCAAAGTGCTAACTTAGCTCACCAACAAGTTTCCAAATACTAGTGAATAAGAGTATTTTCTTTTAACAAAGAGCAGTTCATTAGAAGCAGTCCAGTAAGGGTTAATGGTGTTTTGATGCTGACAGACGAATCCTGCTTTTCTCAGTGTATAAGGTTTCCTGATCATTAAGACTTGAATATGCCTGCTCAGTACTGTAATTCTATTTTAAACACTTGGAGATTTAAGTGGCATTGTTAGAAAAAGTAATACTGTCTCGGACAGTTAAATACCTTCCGGTGTGAATTACTGATTGGGTGGCAGGACCCAGGGTTAGGTTATTGCCGTGCAACAAAGTGTTTTCCCAATATTTTTGGTGGCCTGCCTGTTGGTAACTCACAGTGGAGGGTAATAGCGAAGAGAGAAGGTGTTCAATTATTTAAAGCAGTCTGATATTTTTATGGAGAATACTGCAAGTGGTTGAATTATTATAATCAGATTACCGAATCTGACATATCTGGAAAAAAATGTCAGGTTTCACAGGTACTGTTAGACTTTACTTGTAAATATATTTCCATTTGCGCTTTTCGAAATGTTTTAAAGTAATATGCACTGATTATAGTTTGAACAGATTACTTGGAAACGAGATTCCGAGTTCTGTTTGCTTATTTAATGGGGGATGGAACTTAAAATAGTTCTGTCTTAAACATTTTTGCACTAAAATTTTGTTGGAATGCCCTGCCCCCTGTTTAATGTTTTGTACCGACCATGAGTGCTCCCTAGTTTCTTTACCAGCTGCTACAGTATGTTATTACTTACTTCTCTATGGCAGTGACCTGTGCCAGGTAGGGGACGTTTTGGCTGCAAGTACAATAAACGTTATTCTTGTATGCTACACTAACCCTTCTCTTGATGTATTTTTCTGCTTGCTGTGCCTTGTTCTGGCTTTTTGTGCTAATAAAGTACAGTATGTTCAGTGTTATACTTGTATATCTGCTCTGTTTTTATATATTCACGTAACTTGTAGCAGTTAATTGAATTTTTCGTAGGCTTTTCTTCGTACTTAGCATAGGTAACGCACAGATGCTGTGCGGCTGGATATTGGTTGGTCAGCACACCAGGTACCTGGGGTTTGTTCCACGCTTCTCAGAAACCTCACAGCGTACACCATTGAATAATGGACTTGGCTGCAGGCACAGAGCACTTCAAAGGTTCTGTAACGTAAACGTTAAGCAAAAAGTATTCTAAAATGCTGTTGGTCCCCTGTAATGGTTACTGAAGGCGTTCCAGCTTGTTCTGTAGCTTACTGCTCAGCTTCATGTTTTCAGGCACCTCGCTGAGTAAGGAATGACTATTCCTGTGAATTGACAGTACAGCAGTGGCATTTGTTCACTTTTAGAGTATTTTAATAAATAGATGTACACGCAAACTGGCCAAATGTCCTGTTTTTACCAAAGAATACTGTCAATTTATGTCGGGGTATTTTTGTCGTGAAAAACTTCAAAGTGGAGAGGTACAACTTGGGTTGTATCAAACTTCTATCCCAAGCTATGAGAAACCAAAGTATTTGATGACTTCATCTGAACTTAAGTGATGTATACATTTGTGTTGGTAGAGCTTAAAACTTTTACATCAATGGTCTTGTCCTTTTTCTTGAACTTACAATGCACCCGAAGGGGAACGTTTTAAGTAATTTTGTGATGACTGGAACGGCACTTCAGAGAAGCTCGTTCTGCGAGGGGTTAACCTGAAGCACCCAGAAAGCACTTTAAAACGTGTGTTTATATGCTTGTGGAAAATCTGTGATCCCGTTACACATTCTTTGTAGCAGCTTATCTTCTTTCATGTGTTAAAAGACTTCAGCTGTTAAAATGGAACTTTGTTTAGAATTTGTAAATACTGAGCTTCTGTAAGTACCTGTACAAATGTGCTAATGGTCACTTCAGTTTTGAATTGTGTGTGTGTGTGTCATTGGATATATATGCAACTCCTGGTTTTAAAATCTGCTCAAAGCATAAAATAGGGAAAAAAAAAAGTCACCAGCATGAAATTGCACCCAAGTGTACTTTCACTGTGTTGTTCTCGCTGTTCCCTCAGTTGGATCTGAATTCCAGATGAGTTTACTTCAATTCTTGCTTCCAATATTAGTATCATACAGTCAACCTTACAACCCAGCTTTGTCCCAGTGTAGGGACCTATTTTTTGTTTACACCCATTGCTTGTCACAAACCAGCCCATGAGATTCTAGCCATGACGTTATCAGTGTGGGCAGGAATACACATCCATTTAATTTTTTTATCATGTGGTGGAATCTTTGGCAAAAAAAAAATATAATAAAAACTCCAAACCTTGATCTTGGAAAGTTTGCTCTTGCATTTTTGTATATAAGCTTTATGGAGAGGATTTATTACTCCCATAATACACACACAGAAAAGAATGATCTGATTCTCTATAACTTTTTAGAGCTTTGCTTCAGTGAAATATACAGAATAACTTGCTAGCATTGTTATGCTACAAATCACTTCTAAAATCGTAGTGAACTTGAGCATTAACTACTTGAGTTGCCGTGTGTAAGTGAATACATTTATATTCAGTTCTCCAGGCACTAAAACACTGGTATGTTGAGAATGCAAGTAGCAGATTCCTCGTTTCTGTTTGAGGAGTATGCTTTAACGTTCTGATGGTGGTGTCTTTGCAAGCTGTGCACAAACTGACCAGTTCATTTTTATTTTCTTGACCGGTGCGATTCAGCCTAATACGGTACATTGGCAGGATTCCAATCCCGGTACATTGGCAGGATTCCAATCCCGTCTGGTCACCTGAGAGTGAAGTGTTTGAGCCTCAGTCTTGGGTTCTTCCAAGGTGATTCTCGGTTCTGTGGAAAAGGCTATAGAAAGGGCTTACTTGGTTGGGATTGTTTTGCAAAAAAACCTCGGAGATCTTTGCCCAAGTTTGAAAAGAACTGGGTGGTGGGGTTATGTGGGAGTTAAGGTCTTTGAATACTTAGCACAACTCGGTGCTTTTGTTACATATGAATACTTCAGAATGCCTTATACTTCAGAAACTCAGCAACAGGTCTACTTAATGAAGACACAAAAGTTAAAGTAATTTTAATTGCCGTATAAGGTTACCTAACATTGGAAAATTATTGTGTAATAAATCGAACGATGCCATTAATGCATTGCCATGCAGCGCATGGGGGTTTGTACTCTACAGCTGGATCACAGTATGTGGAGCAGAGTTACAGGTAAAGATATTAGGGCATTAAATCCAAATCTTTTTAGAAATTTATGTCTCCATGGAACTGGAGGAATGTAACTATAGTATGTCTGTGGCTTGGTTGTTTTTTGGTTGTTTGGGGGTTTTATGCCTTTAAAATAAACTTTAAAGCCTTCTGAAAATACTGTAAGGATGGATAGACACTTTTGGTCCAGATAATTTGCCTGTCAAAATGAAACTTCTCTTTTTACAAAGTTACAAAGCCATGTTTTGCCTTTATGTACTTCAAATTTTGTGTGTATTTGAATAGCTTTTTCTTACAAAGCAAGTCTTTAAATCAGAGCATACGGTCGTCGAAAGGTCTGTGCATCCACGGTGTTCTGTAAGGTGAATTCAGGTCTCTGCTAGGTCTCATCATCCTGAGGGGCACCCCCATCCTTAAGCCCGTGTTCAAGGGTCTGCACTATTTAGAAACGGGCAAAGACTGAATTTCTGCGATACGAACCCAGTTTGCTATTGTCTCCTTGCGCAAGCCAAACCATTTGCAGACTGCTTCAGAGCTTGTCTCTGCTCCAGAGCTGCGTGTAGGACAGAAGCTGTCGAGCCCCAAGCTGCCGGGTACCAGAGAGGTGACCCTGCAGGGAGCGGGGTTCTTCTCTTCTGGTTGTTTTTTCAAAGCGACCTTGGAAATGTTGAAACTTCAGTGGTTCTTCTCAAATAACAACGTGTGTCTCACTAAACCAATTCACACTGAAAATGATGAAAAGGCTTTTTGAGTCTCGTTTTCCTCCAGGGTTCCTGTGAAGTGATCAGGTGCGTGCCAGCCCCTAGCCTGCAGGCTCCTGCCCAGCCCCTGTGTGTAGGTGTCAGTTAAGGTGCCTCCCAGCACGTCTGTGTTCATGGTCTTGTTTTCGAAGCCACCTGGCGTACGCCGATGCATCAAGAGATCAGCTTTTAAAAAGTACTCTCTCTTTTTCTCCCTGTGCAGGGCATGCAAAGCAGGCAAACAAAAGGGCTCTTTTATTTGTGTTTTTGGCTGTTTTTATATATTATAGCCAGTTGATTGGTGTGTGTTTTCCTGCTGTTGCACGCAATATTGGTGTACAAGGAATCACTTAGCTTGACCAGGGGTTGCAGCTACCAAATGTAGTTGACCTAAACATCTGGGTTTAATGCTTTTTGTTGGTTTTAATTAAAATGCTACTCATGAGGGCTTTGAAGAAGAAAAAAAGTTGTGATGTTTTCACAGCAAGATACGTGCCGCAAATGTTTTTCAATGAGATGAGGATCTCTCGAAGGTTCTTTTAACAAGTTTTCCCCCTCGTGCTACACTGGCAAGCAGAAACAGATTTGAACTTGCTTCTCTGGAGCAAAGCTTCTCTGATTTCTCAGCAGGAGCTGTAACTTGGTGGCACGTTGGGAAAGAGGAAGCAGAATTGGGGTTTGTTCTCCTCTGAGCAGCTGTTAAACTGAACGTGGGGTGTGTTTCCTGTGTGATAAGGTATATTAACTTTTTAGAGCCCTCAGAATTTTAATAGCTTTTGGAAGATGCAGAAGTACTTGGCTGTTCTGTCACTTCTTGCTTTAATACTTGTAGTTTTGCAAAAGCACAAAGAGATTATGTATGTGTTACAATTCAGTCTGTGTAGTCACCAACTGTCGAAGCACTACTTTGTAAAATCTTTATGGAGATAGCGCATTCCTACACCGTTATATTGAAACTGTTCTGGGAGAATGAATAATGACACTGTGGGCACAAATTAATTCAGATTGCACTATAAACTTTCTTCCCAGTAGCCTCCCTTCTTACAAGAAAAAATACCCTATGCCATCCCTGCACGGAAAAGCTGTAGCTTTGGTGATGTGCGCTTTGGTAGGTGTCCAAAAAAGCAGCACCCAGGCGGTCCCCGGACCTTGCCCTGACATTCCCGCCGAAGGGGCCCTGGCAGGCCCCCCGGGCACTCGAGGAGTTGGCTGGCAAGCGTGGCGGGCTCGCTGTCGCCCCATGCCAGCACCTTGGGTAACCGGGCTGGCTTAGGTCTCCCTCACTTAGAGGGTTTTTTTAACCCGCTGCAGCTTAAATGTTTCTGCCCCCTGCCTAATTTGTCTTTGTTATCTGGCTGCCAAACTGTCTTGCATCTTAATATAGTAAGCAAATAATGTGATTTATGGCTACCCAACCAGTGTATTAAGTAATATATGGCTCTGTCTAAATAAATGGGGTATAAACTACTGTATTGTTTTCTTTTTACATTTGTTTGGGAGCAAATAGTTGTGGGTTTAATGAGTTTATTTTCAGTCTATACTGTAAATACATATTTTTAAGATACTTAGTTTTTGTACATGTCAAAGGGATAAGTAGTTAGAAGAAAATAATCAGGAGTTCATGTTTATTCCAGTCCATTTCTGTTGCATCTAAAATACTTGAGTGGAGAGCCCCAGAGACTGATAATTACCACCTTTAGAAGTTTTATCACACTCTGAAATTCCAGCAAGCACTTAATTTAGCAAGTTTTCACTTAAATCTCAAGGGCTTTTCTCCCCAGTTGTGGGCTGAGTATACACTTTTGTGACACAAATGCATCTTCTAGAGCACAGCCCCCTCCCAAGCACAAACTAAGGAGTGGATGGAGGTGATGTCCTGTAAACTGGGAGACTTTCTCCTCTCTGCCTGATGGGAGCTTCTAAAGCAAGTTAGTGCAAGCTCTATAGACCAGAAACTGGGCAAAATGCTGCTGGTGAGGAGTTATAGCTGGGCATGATAACAGCCATGTGACAAGCTGAAAAAGTGTCGTGGGCTGCTCTGTGGAACTATTTCAGGCTTCTTAATTTGTTAATTCTGTATTTTCTAGAGCATTGCTCCTAAAAATACATTTAAGTCTAGGCTCCTTTGGAGTCTTTATCTCTCATTGCCAGTGAACTAATAGAAAGCCAAAACCTTGAAAACAAAACTGTGGGGTTTTGGCTCTTTTATATAGAGATTGCCTTTGTAGGTTAATTGCCTTAAACTCAGCTAAACCAAATCCATAACTGATTAACTAATGGAAGGTGTGGGAATTAATTTACCTATGATAGTGGCGCGTTTGAAATACGAAGCTCTAATTCTGTTAAACTTATGGCAGAGATCATCATTCATAATACTGGATGATGAAGTGTTTTGAGTGTTTAGATAAAGAAGATGCAGGGACAATAATACTTCAAAACACCAGGTGATCAGAAGCCAAGATTTGTAGAATCTGTTTCTTCCATGTCACTTTCCCTAGAGGAGGGAATCTTGGGAGTCTGTCTCAGAAAACTGTTTCTGTGTTGTGACTTTGCAGGATGTCAAAAGCCCATTGGTGTCTAGAACAAAATATATTCTATAATAAGAATGGAATATATTCTATAAAAAATATAGGAGAGGCCCTAGAATGAGCATGGCTGGCTACGCTAGTGCAAGTTGCACAGAAGGGAATATGTACTTGTCGTGCTGTTCCTTGGACCTCTGGTTGTGCACACAAGTATTTATTTGGTCGCCTGGATCGAATGCTGAGAAGCAACACCACAGCTTTCCACGCAGCAGAGATTCCTCAAGCAACATTACTGCCCAACAGAGCACCTGGACAAACGTGTTTGTAAGAAGAGTTTGTGGTGTCACTCCACCTCCGAAGCAGATGGTGGTGGTATGAGAAGCGTTAGACTGGCTTCATGCCTGAGCTTCCCAACAGCCTGTGGTATAGCTCAGGTATGACCCGCTTCTGAGACTGTTCTCACTGTGCTCTTCCATCAGGTCTCCTGTGGCATCTGGGAAGTTAAGGTTGTAAGCCTTCAGCAGGGCTTTCACAGTCTCCCCTTAGAACATAATGAAATGAATAAAAATTGCTATTCATAGGGTCTCTGATCTTCAGAGTAGAGTTAGTTGTAGCTCTTGTCTGTTCTGTTAAGCAGAATATGTAAGTTCGTCTCAGTTTTAAGAGTGAGGGGACAGTCTTGTAAGAAGGTCTCAAAAAGCTTGTCGGAATCAGACTTGCTAGATGCAGGGTAAGTTGGCCACGTTGCTGCTTGGGCTTCCCTTTAGTGAAAGAAGAATGATGATACTTGATCATTTGTGAAACATTTTGCACTCTAGTGATGAGCCGCATAAGAGAAGAACTAGTCTGTTATTTGGGAGCATCTGACACCCTTCACTGAGTGGTAGACCTGAGGTAGGTCCACTCTCAGGATCTGGAGTTCAGTGGTTTTGCTCAACTGGGAACTGTCTGCTGTGGACACAATCTATACGATGAACAGGTAAGTAGGGTATTGAGTGCCATACACCCTTTATTTCCTAACCCAGCCCTTTGTCAAGCCATAGTTTGGGTTTTCCCCACATAAAGTGGTGGTTTCTCCTTACAAGCTCTGTTGTGGAGAAGTGGGTTTTGCCTCCTTGCTTCTGTCATTTAATTTTTCGCATCCAATCTGATAAGGGTGGTAACCTGCAAGCAGTGTGTGAGGAGAATTTCCTGGCAGGAGCTGATGAATTGCTGAGATTGTTATCGTTCTGTACTACAGGAGCACCCTGATTTATTTATACACCGTTTGTCTTCAGTTTCATTATGTGCCAAGAAGAAAAAAGCCAGACTTTTCCTTCAAGTGATCTCTTGTGTAGCCATTCATGCTTTGGGCGTGCGGATGCCTGATGCTGAAGCCAAACACTTTTCTGGGCTAGCGATGGTGATAAGGGTACCTTCCTTCCCTCCGCCCCAGCCTGGCACACACAGGTACTCTTCACTGGAGGATGCTTTCACCCTGCTCCTTGCACAGGTAAACAACCCCACTTTGGGGACAGCACTTTGTTCTCCTAACTGTCCACTTACACTAAAGCTATCAAACCTTGCTTTTAAACTGAAAATTTGCTTTCTTTCTGTGCATGGCTTTGCACAAAGGCTGTGGCTTTAAGATCTTTGAGTGTTGAAGCCACTGCTGACCATCAGATGAGTCTTGCCAGTGTTTATGCTGTTCAGGAAAAAGCCAGGGGGAAGCATCCTGTAAGTAGGGATTTCAAGCCAGAAGCTTGCAAGAAGCATCGACAGCTGCAGCTATTTTTTCTGGAAGATTTTAGATTCATCTTAATTTCATGCTTCAAGGACTCTTAATCCTTATGCTGGGTCTCCTCAAGTAGAATTTTTTTTAACGTAGGAGGGGAAAGGAAAAGAAGCAAAAATGTACTTGTAAATAATACCAGCATAAACTTCGAAAGAACCATTTCCAAGAAGGTATATGTATCGCTTTAAGACCTCCTGCATTTCTCAGGTGTCAGGTATCTCGCACAGGAATTCTAGACTGGCACCAGCTCCAGAGATACAGTTGCCCAGAAAAGTTTAGTGCCCTGAAACACTACTTGGCTGCGGCTCTTGGTAGATGCCTTGGAAGTCACTTTTGAGCAGGTCATCACTTACTGCTCTACATACTTCATAGACATCGGTGCCCTCCAGAGCTTACTCTAGGTCCTGGTTTCCGGTGGGTTTAGACCTTTTAGCCAAGGTCCCATTTCTAATATTTGCACTCCTCTCGGAATTTATGCCATCTAATGGAACAGCCAAAGATGGTCTGGTGTGAGGCTCTGAATGTGGCTCAACCTTCCTTTGCTTCTTGGGGAGACCATTTGGAGGTGGAAAGACAGGGCCAGGCACAAGAGATGATCCCTATCTCTGCCTGAACAGAGAATGCATCTGGTAGCCAACCCTGCTTTCCATCCCCCATAGTTAGAGAGCTTTTACTACCTTCCTGTAGCCAGAAGTCTCAGGTTCACAGGAGGAAAAGTGGGCTTGGCTCCTGCCTGAGTGAGCCTGGTGACCAAGCCTCTCTCTCCTAACAGGGTCAGCTCAGGCATCTCCCTCGTCATGTGCAAGGTAAGGGATTCTGCCCGGCTGCCTCAGCTAAGGGTAACTGAACAGGGCTCTCCTCAGGCTGCCTGTTTTAGAGTATGGAGATAATGCCTCTGCTCCCGTACGATGTGCAGTTCGCATTCAAAGCCGAGAGCTGCCTTCAGTTTTGCATAAGAAGACTTTCAGCAGTCTTCCAAAGGGTCATTCCAAAGGGCTCCTCTTGGTTTTCCTCATGACCACGTCTAGTCTCCTCACATCCATTGTAACTTGAGTCAGTAATAGCTTGTAATTTCTTTGTTTTGCTACAGCAAGTTTTGTCAAAAGTAACCAGGCAATTTACTAGTCAGTACCATTGATCAAGTAGGCACCGATCAATGTTGTGTTTCAGACCCGCTCACAGATTTTTAAATCAGTATCTCCACTCAAAGATCCATTCTTTACCCTTAGTCTGTGAATCATATGGTCCTCAATGTTAAATCATGGCTTTGCTTTTCTGTTGGGAGATACCCTAATTAACAACAGAATGAATGCCAAAGCCAAGTAATTAGATTCTCTGCTTGAAGTTTAGTCATCTCTTTTCCTCAGGGAGGTGTTCCTCCCCTATCGTTCTGGCAGGCTGTTTGGGTATGAGCTTCTTAAAAGTTTGTCTACAGCCGTCTTTGCCACTTGAACTCTATTTTTCCTCCTCCATCCTGCAACAATTAGAAACCTTAAGGATTTAGAAACACTTATTTCATTCTCTTTTAATTTTCCTCTCCCTGTGTTATT
Source organism: Jacana jacana (assembly GCA_013400555.1). NCBI lineage: Eukaryota > Metazoa > Chordata > Aves > Charadriiformes > Jacanidae > Jacana > Jacana jacana. The sequence continues at coordinate 80,532 of VZTM01024274.1, read as the reverse complement.
TCAAAACAATCACTTTCCTTAGGAGATATTTAGACTGGTTTAGATGTCTGTAAGGATCAGACTGCTGGCCCCACAGTAACCGTTCTGATGGCTGTCAAACCCATGAAAAGGGTAAGCGATACATGCCCTTCCAGCTGGCCCTTGCTGTGCCATCTCTGTTTTGACAAAACTACCTTTTGTACTTGCTTTACTTTTCTATCTGAGGTGAATTTTGTTTGTGCTTATTACTCTGTTCTTTTCAAAGCTGCAGATGTTCATATCTGTAGGCATCACATTTTATCTTGGACATTGAGGAAACTTTGGTTTTCTATTTGAACATCATGAAACCGGTTGGGAGGACCTTCCACAGCAGAAGTCCGGGGCTCAACTATTTAGGTTTTGGCACCAGAGAGCTGGTTGTGACACCACCTGTAATGGAAGTGAGAAGATGAAATATTAAATGTGGTTAAAAACCCACCCCCGAAGTCTGATGGATGGACCCAAAGCTCGGATGAACTGGGTGAGGAAAGGAACTACCTGAAACTGTGGTTACATCTTTACTGAGGAGCATGCTGTTATGAGGGCTTCCAGGTATGGTGTGGTTTCAGCAGAGGGGTGCCCAGCTCGCTGCTTTCCAAAGGGCCACAAAATACTTTACCATGTCATTTGCTCAGGTTCAGGGGGTAGCAGGGTTGTCTGCCAAGTGAATAGTCTGTGGAAATCATTGTTGCTCCTGGGAAAATTGCACACCTGTGACCTCTTCCGTAAATACGTTTAATCGGGGTGACTTTAATGAGTGGGGAAAGAGATACACTATGTTTGCTCCAGACCCAAGGCAAGCAAAGCACGTGCCGCTGGGTGTTACGTAAATGGTCACAGGAGAATTCTTGATATGTTTCAATTGGAATGTAGCAAATATGTGCTGTCAATCAGATTTATGCTTTTTTTATTAATTAATTTCCTGAAAAATTTCAAGCCTACTGAGGTCATATCTGAGAGGATGTTTTTTTGTGCCAACCCAACTTCTTTGCATCAATGATGAAAAGGCTGGAAAGCTTTAAGCAAAGGGCTTCACTGAAAGCTTTTTGAACTGATTAGTAAATATGGGAAAGTTTAAAGCTTTCTTACAATGTTTTCATGTATGGAATAACCTTACAAAGCTGCACTTCATTTTACAGTTTCCTTAATCTAATGCACTTCAGCGTATATATATATTTGTGGAGATATATGTATCTCCAACTTCTCCCACTCCTATAACTTACTGTGGATGGTGCACCACTTCTCCCATGAAGACAGGCTGAGGGAGCTGGGCTTGTTCAGCCTGGAGAAGAGAAGGCTCCAAGGAGACCTCATAGCAGCCTTCCAGTATCTGAAGGGAGCCTACCGGAGAGCTGGAGAGGGACCCTTTGTCAGGAAGTGTGTAGTGACAGAAGAGGAAACAGCTTTAAATTGGAAGAGGGGAGATTTAGATTAGATACTACAAATAAATTCTTTGCTGTGTGGGTGGTGAGGCACTGGAACAGGTTGCCCAGGGAAGCTGTGGATGCCCCTTCCCTGGAAGTGTTTAAGGCCAGGCTGGATGGCGCTCTGAGCAACCTGCTCTAGTGGGAGGTGTCCCTGCCCATGGCAGGGGGGTTGGATCTTCAAGGTCCCTTCCAACTCTAACCATTCTATGATTCTACTGTGCGGTTGTTGTTGATCAGCACATGCTGTAGGCACAGGCCAGAGGATGTGCTCAGCCTGTGTGTGATGGGTCAACAGGTATTGGAGAAGTGACAAGACTGGGTTTCCTTCTGAGTTGTATGAGATTCTGGAAGTGCCAACCAGACCTGGATTGGCATGTTGCCTGTGATTTTCTGCAGGGTAGTTTTTAGATCTAGAAACATGGAATTTGAAGCTATAGTTTTAATTATTTGTGTATTGTCTTGATTTAGTTGGTATATTCTTCAGAGATTAAATGCTGTTGTTTGAGAAATTACTATGAGGTTACTTAAGGGAAAGCTTTTAGAGGGTGTTTTGATTTATTTTGGGAACTTGAACAACTAGGTTCAGAAACAGTTGACAGGGCTATGCAGCACTGCCTATCTGTGTAGGGCTGGAAAGTGTTCATGGGTTACTTTCTGGGGGGCACTCCACAGCCTTTCCTTGCTTCCCAGGCAGCCAGCCTGCCAAGTTATTGTACCTTTTCAGCTGCACGTTCATATGTTTTTTGCATGGAAGCCATGATGTGGAGAAGATGGATGCTCATCTCTTTCCTCAAGCAATCTCGCAGCATGGACGTGCTGTCCCAGACCCTCTCTGGGAGGCCACAGTCCTTCAGGAACACAGTTGGGCTTTGTTCCCTGTTAGCATGAAGTCACTCGTCCAAATAAGACATTTCTTGTGTGTTTGCTGGAGGAAAGCCCAAACCTCCATTATTCCTTCCTTCCCACATCTGGCTTGGGACCCAGTGCTGTTTGGTGGCCTGTTACGCTGCCTGGGTACTCATCCTCTGTGTCATATTACCATGTTATGGGCTGAGCCAGCTCGCTCTTTGTTTTCAGTAAATTGGCTAGGATTTTGCCACAGCGTTCCCTGTTGCTCCCGGGTCTTCTGCGAATATTTTAGAGGCAAACCAGCTTTTATGGGGATGATGCACGTGATCATCCCGGAATGTGCTTGTCAAAACCAGTCCTACGTGGCCCCAACAAAAGCCCCACACTCAACTCATACGGTTGTGGAGCTGAGGTAGCTGAAGGTTCAGTCTGCTGGCAAACAGAATGGGCTTTGGGAGACATTGTAGGCAACGATTAGTTGTATAAATTTCTCTCTCGGGACACACACCTCAAAGACTTCTGATTATGATCCCCACAATCACTCATGCAACAGAAAGGGTCTTCAACCTCTCGGAGACAATTAAAACAGGCCATGCAAACACGAAGCATGGTTACTATACTACACGTGCTATCACTTGAATGAGGTCTTATTTGTCTCTATGCTTTGAGTGTTTAATTATGACTAAAACCATGGACATACTTAGGAATAAACTCTATGGGTTTTTTTTAATCTGACATGGAGACAAACAGCACAAGTAGTTAATTGCCTTTTCTTTCATATAGGGAATGTTGAAATTTAAACAAACTAGACCTGCAGTTCTGCTGCTGATGCTTGCTGGGATTGGTTTTTTACCATTTATTAAGATTTATGTAAAATTTACTTATCTTAAAAATGTCAAGTGAGTATATAGGAGAAAACATTCAGAAATTATAGGTTCTTAAAATTATAGATAAGTAGCTGTGACATTAGAGTTTTGCACTGCAAACCAGGACATACCCACATTTTCATTCATAATGGGACTACTAATTTTGGGATGAAATCTCCTATTTGTAAATCCTATTTATCATGTTAAACAGCAACGTCCCTTAATGGCAACACCTGAAAAGTTTAATCTGTAAAGAGACACATTAAAACTAGGGAGAATACGGTAGTGTCTTGTATTGTAAAAGGCAAAGAAAAAAAATCAGTGAACCAGTCTTTCTGTTACCAGCTAGATAATAGTCTAAACGTGTGTCATCATTACATTGAATTCTGTTTGTGATAATGAAGGAAGTCAGACTGATCTAACCCTGATTACTTCTGAGTACACAAAGCCCCAGCAGTGTGTTTCACATTTGAAGGTTAAAAAAAATAATTTTTAAAGCAAACAGTGTTATTTGCAGATTTTTTGAAAAGTCTCTCCTGAAGTCAGGGTGGCCTGAAAATACTGAATTCATCACATACAACTTATATTTGTCTCCAGGCATGATACCTTAAAGAGCAGGATCTGGCTCATTAAGAAGATGCTCTTGGAGATTTTCTGAATGATTTGAGGTAAAGGAGAAAATATCCTGCTAAGTGTAATCATGGAGATGTAGAGCTGTTGTAAGGAGAGACGTAGAGCTCAACAGTGATGACAGCTTTTTTTTTTTCTAAATTCAGAGATAATTCAAATCCCTGTGCACCCGAGCTTCTCTGAGAAACCTTAACAGAAGCTGGGGACTGCCAAATTGGTGCGGAGTCCATTGCTTCTGCAAAGTCAGTCTGTTTCCATAATGTGCATTAGAGACTCTGAGGAAACTCCCCTGTGGGCACCTTGAACAGCTTCAAGTTTTCTTTGCCTGTTCAGGTCTGTGATTCCAGAAAGGCAAAATCATATTCTGGACAAATTTCATGAGCGGTAAAAGGCCCAGGTCAGTAGCTGTTGTACCTATCCAGGTTCTTAAGCTGGTAGAAGCAGTAATAAGCCTTCCAAAAGAGATCATTTTGCTGTCAGAAACAGCTAGAGAGCATATTACATGAACAACTGTTACTTCAGGCTCCTTCTCCCTGCCCCCTCTGTGTGACTGCTAAAACCCAACGTGTTGAGACAGTTACAAACTGGACAAGGAGCTCTGCAGCTTGGCTGCCCTGAAGACATTTGATGCAGTTGCTCCTCCCACTTGACATCTCCTCTGGACTGATGGTTCCATCAAATCCCTGGGGTAGGTACGGAGCAGCTTTCTTTTCTGTGGTGCCTTTGCTGGAAAGCCACTGAGTGTTACCTGTCATGAAGATTCCACGCCATGCAAGGAGTTCCTCAAATGTATGTTTGGAATCAAGCTGAGTACAAGACTGTTTGCATCCCTGTTTCTCTCTGTCTTGTGAGCCTGAAATCACAGTTGCTACCAAAGGTTCTCTGCTTTGCTTGGGAGCTTATTTCAACTGTTATTCTCCTCAAATTCTTTGTTGTCCCTAACTTTCATGGATTTACTTTTTTCTTTAGAAAGTTGGAATTCTATCAGTGAGTTTTGCTCGCTCTGTAAATGAAGAAAAGATGAGACGGGTGACACCAGTGTCTGCTAAACAGTACTTTACCATAGAAATGGCCACATTGCTGGTCCAAGCCTTACCCAGACACTGAGGGACTGAAAGTTACAACTGAGGTGCATGTGTTTTTATGGCTGACGGATCTTCTTGTACTGACCAGAATTTTAATGTCAGAAAACCTAATTTCCCTTTCAGTTGAACATGTACAGCTGGTGCAAACACGGCTGCATGCTGGTACCAAAAAATAGCGCATCTTTCTTCTACAGTTTGAACGGGAAATAATTGTGGTTTCCCAGACCCCACTTTGAAGTGGTGGTTGTTTATAGCTGACTGACTTTAATAACTGTAACTGTATGTGCAGTCCTGCTCCAGCTGTGCACTGGGCACCATGAGTCACTGCCCAAAAACAGTGCTTTGGTTCAAACCCCTCTTAAAAGAGACAGTTCTAAAATTCTCCTGAATATCCTCTCCTCTGTTATCAGGAAATCCCCTTCTGGCCAGGCATCTGTGTTGTGGCCATGTTAGATGGATCTCCTGAGGTTTTGCATAGTCGTATCCCATGTTGCTTGTTCCTAAGCTGGAGCAGGGGTCAGAGAAGATGGCTGTCCCCAGGGATCTGCAGCTTGGCCACCTGCAGTGATCTCACTCCACAGCGTGGCAGGCAAACACGCATGTCACATCAGGACCATTGTGTGAGTCGCCACCATCAGCTGGGACCTTCTCCTGAGGGTGGGTGCGGGCCTGGGGAGCCTTCCTACCTCTGCTGATCATGCTCTTTTTGTAGAGTTGCTTCTGCCTCTCTGCCCTGCTCCTCCCTCCTGTCGCTCCAGCATTTTCCCTACTAGTGTAATATGCTATAAACACCAACCAAAAAATCCAGGATTTTGTCCACTTTGTCGGAAGAAGCCACAGTTAAATACCCGTGTATAATACTGTTGTAAATCTCACTGGGCTATATAAATTCCTTTTCACCAGTAGAACTCAAATCCATTTATTAAACAGGCAACTCTTGCCTGGTGTGGGTTTAAGGTAAAGAAACAGAGGCAGAGGAGTTCACCTTGTGTTGCCAAGTGGCCAGTTAGAAAGCTGGGAAAATTACGTTTTCCACCTTCTGCTCTCTTACCAGAGCTATTGCCATGCTGTAAATAAAGTTTAAATACTTAAATATTTAAGTTCCTTTAAAATAATTATAAGAAATATCACCTTATTTCATACATTTCCTGCCTACATAGTGTATTTACATATTACATGTAGTTGGAAGGTATTATTAGAGATCCCTGTTCAGGCACCTGAGTCATAGCATCTTTAACTTGCCACCATAAATGGGCATGTTCGACTGAGACTGTTTGTGATGCGATGCCTCAGCCTGTGCATTGAAAGCTCTGTCTCCTACTAATAGCTAGGGCAGACCTCAAAATCAGACTTCTTTTCTACAGCAAAATCCCATTTGCCAAATTGCCAGCAGGTGTTTGTACAGGCTTGGGACCTGAGCTTGACTGTCAGTCTGTCGCTGGCCTCATCGGATGGGATGAAGGTCACCTTCAAGTGATCCCATGAGACATCCTCTAAGTGACATGGTGGCACCCAGAGCATCAGTCACTGCAGTGCTGACACAACTCTCCGGCCTGCCTACCTGTCCACGTCAGGAATGCTGGAGGCCACCTGCTAGGGCACTAGGACTGTGCAAAGCAGCTGGCCAAAGGCAGAAGTTCAGCACTTCAGTCCTATTTTCTTATGTGCTGAGACACATAGGAAGTAGGAGAAGAGCTATTTGAACAGTTGTGTCTGAAAACGGACTGTATAGCAATACTGTCTGTTCTAATATCTATTTGAATTTGGAAATGCAGGACTTTATCCAAAAAAAGTGAAATCTCTTGCCTAAGATGGGAATGTGGCCCAAGCTATGTGGGTTATCTGATGCTTTGGGCTGTCCTTGACTGTATGTGTGTGAATTGCCACCAATTTCCCCCCAGGATCAGACTTGCGTGACTCCACCATGCAGCCTTGAAGAATATGTAGGTAAGACTTTCCAAAAATATTATAATATCCTCAGTGGAGGCAGAGCATATGCACTATAGTGCGTAAGTGCCTTGGGTTCCCAGTTTTCTGGTAAGCCTGAGTGAATTTACTGCATGGTGGTTCCAACCATTGTTGGACACAGATTTCCTGGGAAAACATGGACAATTGTTGTCCCTCTGGGCAGAAGCTGGGTAGGAAAGAGATTTATTTTACTTTTTCTTTTTTCCTAGGGGATGCTGAGTATATTTGGCCTGTAAGTGCAACCTCTGCATCTGCTTTTGTTAAAAAGTCAGTTCCTTACATCTTCCTAGGCGATGTGAAATTTTATAGCTCATCAATCTGACCCAGGTCCTGGAAGGTTGCTGGACTTGGGCTCTGTCTTTTGACAGAGAGCCATCCAACTATCATGTAGAGCAGGATCACAGAATATCAGGGATTGGAAGGGACCTTGAAAAATTATCTAGTCCAATCCCCCTGCCAGAGCAGGAACACCTAGATCAGGTCACACAGGAACGCGTCCAGGCAAGTTTTGAATGTCTCCAGAGAAGGAGACTCCACAACTTCCCTGGGCAGCCCCTTCCAGTGTTCCCTCACCCTCACTGTGAAGAAGTTTTTCCTCATATTTAAGTGGAACCTCCTATGTTCCAGCTTGCACCCATTACCTCTTGTCCTATCATTGGACATCACTGAGAAGAGCCTGGCTCCGTCCTCCTGACACTCACCCTTTACATATTTATAAACATTAATGAGGTCACCCCTCAGCCTCCTCTCCTCAAAGCTAAAGAGACCCAGCTCCCTCAGTCTTTCAAGGATGTTTTTTTTTCAAGCCGAATAGCCACATTGTTGCAGGATGCTATGGCCAGAGGGAATTTTAATTGTAGTTATAGAGCATGGCATCACCTATCAGCTTATGCAACTCTTAAAAGGAAAGGAGAGCATGGTCATTCTGGGCAGACCTCTGTGGAAGCATTCTAATAGCTCAATGTGTCCTTCAAACAGCCAAGCCCTGTGGTGCGTGAGACCTAGAAGGTTTAAGTAGACCTTACACTTGGAGCTGGCCTGACCTTAATGCCACTCTCTGTGCACATGGAAATGGTAGGATTTCCGTACCATTAGTATGGTCTTCACTGGGTCTCAATTTTTTTTTTTTTTGAGATTAGCAATCTATACGATGAATGATATCATAAAAATTCTGTCTAGCAAAAACTGCTGCCAACATTTTAAAATATCTACCAAATCCTCTTCCCCTTGAAACAGTCTTGTTAAAGTTGTCTGCTCCAAACAGAAAGATGTTTTACTGAATTCTTGGTTATGTGGTTTTCCTCCTCGGATTTCTGTGAAAGCACGTGCTTCACAAGGCATAGCAAAGTTGTCTCATGGGCAAAAACATGTAAACAAGCAGCATGTAATTTTCTTGAAATCCCCAGGAAAATGGATGCCCATGTTGCCTTAACTGTGCAGATGGTTTTCAGATGTGTAAGAGGAAAGAAGGATTTTGCAGTCACTCCAAGCTGGGTGAGATCCAAGCTGTACCTGTGACTCTTGAGTCGCCCATCAGGAAGTCACCTAATCTTTCTATGCTTTGATTTCCCAGTTTGGGAGACAATGACTGTGTAAAGCATCTGGGTTCTGCTAATGAAAAATATAACATAAGGTCCAGGTGTTGCTGGGTTGACTCTTTAGGTCTGGCCATACCTACTGTTGTGAAATAGTTCCTTCTCCTGGGAAGAGTTCACTACAGCACTTGAGGGTGCGAAGTTTCTCTTTTGCACTGGCTCTATATTAAGACCTCTCTCCATCATGAAGCCAACACATGGAAGGGAGAAAAAGATCTCTTATTCCTTGCCTTATTCCCTGCATGGTTGTTTGGGGTGAATCGTTAATCAAGCACTTGAGTCTGGCAAAGCAAAAATGTTTGTTGAGTGCCTTTTGCAGACTGAATGGAGCCTTGGCCTTCTGCAGGAGGAATGTCTGTCTTCTCCCACAGCAACAAAAGCATCTCAAAGTCCCTCTGCTCTCCACCATGCTTTGACCAGAGCTTGTACTTCTAGTACATTTACATACTGAAGTATAATGTGTGTGTGTACATACATACATATATAAAAGTTCTGGTGTTCCTCCTGCTTTGGGGAGAGGAAAGGTGGATGTGTCCTGTGGAAAGGAGTTAACTTTTCCTTCAATTCATCCTTCATAGCCTACTCATGAGTTATTTGGTAAAAGAACAACAATCCTTTTCCTATCAGCAGTTAATGAACTGAAACTGCTCTCTAGGGTGATGTTGACATGCCAGCTCTCTGTTTGTGGAAAATGTTTCCTGAGGTTCTACAGGAAAGGACTGTGTAGTCTGCTGAAGATCATGGGCGAGATACCCTTCTGTGAAAGGTGGAGTGGTTCTATCTGATGGCTATTTCCTCCATAGATCTTTCTGTTTGCCTTGAAATCATAGCCTTGGCCTGTAAATCCCTGGGGACAGTGACGAAGGAACAGCATGGTCTAGATAAACTCTACTTAACACATCTATCCGGATAGAGGTTGATTGGCTTTGTCCTTTCTCCATGAGCCAAGACTGAAGAATTACTGAAATGCTAAATTATCAGGAGGGTAAGTGCTTTCATTGTAAATCTGTAAATCCTCTTAACTCCTATTTGTAAAAGACAAAAAGGAGCCCTGGGGCCCACCTTCTCACAGACTATCAGTCCCATTCATGTCACAGATAGAATGCAAATTCCGATTTGTCCCTTTTAGAATCATAGAATCATATAGGTTGGAAGAGACCCCTGGGATCATCAAGTCCAACCATCAGCCCTACTCTACAAGTTCTCCCCTATACCATATCCCTCAACACCACATCTAATCCACTCTTAAACACAGTCAGGGAGGGTGACTCCACCACCTCCCTGGGCAGCTGATTCCACTGACTGACTGCTCTTTCTGTGAAAAACATTTTCCTAATGTCCAGCCTAACCCTACCCTGCTGCAGCTTGCAGCCATTCCCTCTTGTTCTATCGCTAATTGCCTGTGAGAAGAGACTAGCACCAACCTCCCTACCATGCCCTTTCAAGCAGTTGTAGAGAGTGATGAGGTCTCCCCTCAGCCGCCTCTTCCTCAAACTAAACAATCCCAAACCCAATTATAGATGCAAGAGCATTTATCTGCCAGTCCTCAAACTATATTTCTATGATTTACAAAGAGCTATCTGGATAATTGACTAATACAGTTACCATTGCATCAGTTTGAGTTCTTGTCTGTGCTTTTAAAGCAAATGGTCTGGATTTTGCAGCAAAGTCTGAGAGATGCCATATGAATGCGAGGGTTTGGGCACATTAAACTGCAGAATGAGGACCTTTATTTATATTTCTTATAGAAAGTCTTGCCATACTGCACACAAACCCCATTTAGAGAGTTCTCTGAGATGGCACATTCAAGCCTTCAATATTAGATGTCAGCAATGAGATTCTGTTCAACATTAATTCTTCCAGCTGTGCCTCTATCTATTATAATTGCACTGATTTATTTGGTCACAGTTGGTTTTCTGCAGCAACTTCTTGCCTGCTCAGTGCTCGTGGTGCTGAGGTTGGACCTGTGCTGCGTGGCAGATGAGGCTGTGGTGATCAGCCCCATGCTTGGGCTGTCATAGGGGCCAGCTGGCCGTGGAGTGGCAGTGCCTGGCCAGAGGTGCTGGATGTCCCCCAGCCACCAGTGGGAACTGCTGCTCTTGTTCAGGCTCTGAGGGTAGGAGAACTCAGTTTTCTTACATTTTCTCATGAGGAACATGAGTCAGTGTTTCCTCAACTCTTATGAGCTAAAATATTGTTATAGAAGCCTGGGTTTCTTTCACATTTCCAAATTTGATTGGAATTTCAAAATATGGAGAAGTCGGATGGAAATACTAGTCTTTCCAGCCAGCCACTCATCCTTGGCCCCTTACCTCCACTGTCTCACCACAGAGGGGCCGTGAAGATATAATTGGCTGAGGTAATAGGTGAGCACAAGCTGCCATTGCCTGGCGGAAAGCAAAGCCCTTTCTCACCTGCCTCACCTCCTCTTCCACCTCTGCAAGTCCAGGTCTCCGACCCTTGCCTGTCCTGTTATATTTCTTATTCCATCTTCCCTTTCCATCTTCCCTCCCCTTCCCTCTGCCACTGCTATCTCCCAATGGCAGGCCCATTTTGAAACAAATCTCTCTTGCTCTCTGCCACTCCTTCCTCTTGCCAGCTCCCCAGGCCCCATCTATTCCTTGCTCCTAAGCTCTTTGGTTTTCAGTTGCCTCTCTTGCTGCGATGCATCTGTGTCCAACCTCCTTCATGGCCCAAAATGAGCCTTGTCCCTGCAGGCTCTGCAGGAGATAAGGGACTTTTTGCCTGCAGCAGGAATAGCAGGTAACTGCTAATCTTAAAAGCCTTCACTGAGCCCTTAACTGCAGTTCTTTAACTTGTTGTATAATCTGGCCCAACTTTGGTAGGTTTTAATAGGGATAGACACATTTCTACCACAAAGGCTGCCTCTCTGCCAAATTTCAAAATTCCCCTTATGAAGCTAGAGATCCTTATATAAAAGGTCATCTGGATTTATTTAACACAGGCCAAGCAATATTCTCCTATAATAATATTCCTGGAAATGGCTGAACTACTTTGGCTAAAGCAGATGCCAATCTCCTTGGAATCTAATTCTCAGGGCTAAGATTTGGCAAAATTGAGTCGTGAGCCATTTTCTGTTGTTCACACTGGGGAAGGAGGAAGAGGAGGTGGTACTGCTGGTAGGAAAACCAATTCCAACCAAGTGTTGCTCTTAAGAAATTGTCAGTATGAAGCCTGCAAGGAACTTCCTTGTGCTTGTGCATCTGATGCTCTGTGCAGTTGTTAGCTCCTTCTTAAATAGTGAACATGGCAAACCACAAGCGTTAGTGCTGCTTCTGGCTTCTTTGAACTGCTAAAATATGCCATTTAAGCTATCCTGGTTCCTCCTTTTCACCAGGAGGATGCAGAATCTATAGATGTGTATTGGAGCTTGGCCTGAAGTCATCTGTGTTGCCACCTTGGTGCCTGTATCCTACCCAGGAAGTCCATCTGCAGAACCCTTCTGTGCCAAACAAGAATGTCCCCCATGGATGTTTCACCATATAGTTATCTTTTGTGTTAAAGGCTCTACAGGGCTGTGATGTCAATGAGGACAAGGCTCCTTCCTCCTCCCTCCTTTTATGCCCCGGCTCCTTCCTCTGTTTTAAGAACTCGAGCCACACTGATGTACAGCTCCTGTTCTCCTTCCTGGCTATATATAATGTTTCGGTACATAAATGGATGATGAAATGCTCTGGCATCTGTTAGCAAATTTGCTTTGTCACAGAAAGCAGAGATTTCTTGACATTTCATATTAAATTATAAAATTTCTTTTAAATTTCACTTTAAAGTAAAAATTAATAGATAAATGACTAAACAAACAAAACCAGTTACAGTCTTGAAAAACATGGTGTGCCTGCTGACCTCAACACCCCAATCTGGATCATGGTGCCTTTTCCAAGCTTGTGCTGTGCAAGTCTTCTCCATGACATCTCTTGCTACTCAGCAGTTTTCTCAAACGACACTGGTACCATAGCATGGGCCCAGCATTTTTATTAGCTGCAGAGCTGTGAATATCTCTCTCCATGTATAGAGTGTTTGCGTGCTGTAGCTTTGGGCACAGGGTACTTCAGTGTTAGTGTGGGACTAATAATAGCTCCTAAACCCATTTCAGAAGTTGCTTACTTTTCCCCAGGGAAAAGGATGTCTTTGTGATTTCCTACCTGCAGATGCACAACCGGCTGGTGTGATTGACTGGATCGTGAATACAGTGTGAGAGTCATCCTGCCTTACAGGTTGGGGTTTTTTTTCCCCCCCTCCTTTATGTTCTGCTTTGTCTGCTGGGTCATCTTCTGCTGCTTTTCTGCCCGAATTCAGCGTAATGCTCTGTCTATCCGTGGCAAGTTATTGATCATAACCAACATAAGGTAGCTGCTGTGCTGGGCAGCCCAGATTGACCCTGCCCCTGCTTTGGCAGGAGGAAGAAGCTGTTTCAGAGCAGCACAGCCGTCCTCATCCTGGGCACCTCTGGGCTTGGTGTGCACGAGGGCTGCTCAGAGGAGCCCCTTGACCCTGCTGTGACTCTGACTGATAACAACCAGTGCAGTTTGTGTTGGGGCTTTGTTCTCTGCTCTACAGAGAGAAACGCTAAACTGCAGAATGACTAAGTGCCTTTTCAAAGGCCACATAATGAATCAGTGAATGAACAACAACCCCCAGAAGCTCCAGGCCCCCTTCTTTCTGCAGAACAATGCCTCTTTCCCTCTATCAAGATGTGCACGTAGTATAAGTTGCATGCAGAATTATGTATTTCAAAAGAAAATTTGGATATTAATATTTATATTGTAGCGATGCCACTGTCCTCCAGGCTCTGTAAATAGCAGCACCACAACAATATGAATTATTCCTTTTATGCAAATCCCTGGCCAGAGAAATAGCTTGTCAATGCAAAATAAAACTGCCGCACAAAAGTTTGACAGCTACATTCATTATATATGTCAATCAAAGGATCCTAAAGGCTTTATTGTCACCGTACAATGTCTGAACAATCTGCTACCCCAATATGCTGCAAAGTTATTTTCTCACTACTCCTTTCGTTTAAAAAATAGCCACCAATAATTTTTGTCAAACAATCTGAGAAAATGCATGAACAACAAAGAAATCTTAGATTTTCTTGGGTGTCTGTGGGCTGGAAGCATTCCAGGCTTAACTTGCTGCACTGTGCTAACATAGCACAGCGTTTACAGTAGATGAGATCTGATAGAAACACAGGACACACAAATTACTGCATGAAACCTAGAGCAGGCTGAGACTGTGAGGATGGCACAGTGAGTCAGAAAAGTTACTCTAAAATGAAGTGAGTTTAACTGCTCAACTTGCTTTTTGTCTGCTTTTGCCAGGTATTAGATATTCAAGCTCCTCTGTCCCAAGTCTCCCCCAAGGTTAGGATCGGCCTTCTAAATTCTCCCAAGCTATTTTCTGAAGCATTTTGAGAAGGTGGTGCTCTCAGTAGACTAGCCTACAACTTGCAGGAGAGTTTTCCGTTTGACTTTTTTTGAGGGTAACTGAACACTGGAACAGGCTGCCCAGGGAGGTGGTGGATTCTCCGTCTCTGGAGACATTCAAAACTCGCCTGGACAGCTTGCTGTGCAACCTGCTCTAGGAGGACCTGTTTGGGCAGGGGGGGGTTAGACTAGATGATCTCCAGAGGTCCCTTCCAACCCCATATCCTTCTGTGAATTTCTTTTTCCAGCATGCTCCCCTCACTGAACCTGTCAAAGCTCGGCTGTCACTTATCACTTAATTTGCTGTAACTGGGGGCAAGGGGGATGTGCTTATAGAGTGGCTGTTTCCTCAGAAAGCAAAACCAGCCAGCGGGTGCTCCGGCAGCAATGATGCAGCACCCTGGGCTGCAGGGGGTCCCTGGAAACCCCAGGGCCTGGTGTCTTGGGTTTGCCCAGTTTTGAGGGCGCAGATGTCCGCCCTGTGAGTCTTCTGCGCCTTCCCAGCAGAGCGCAGAACAGCCGCGAGAGGGAGCTTGCACAGCTCCCTCAGCCGCTCCCGCATCCCATCCGACCCCGGAGGAACCACTTCTGCTCCCTACTGGGAGGTCTCCCTGCTCCGGAATTGTCCCAGCCTTGCTGGCGAAGTGGCTTTGCTTGACAGTGCGGTTGCAGCAGGCAGTAGGGAGGTTAGTGTGGGACTTCATCTACCAGCACCTACTTTCCTTGCAGCATCGTGGTCTTGTACCGCAACGGGCGGTGTCAAATCTGATTTATGAGGGTGTCGCAACTTGGCCAACTTTAATTTGCTGTGGGCTGGAGCTTAAATTGAGTTTCCCAATCAAAATATTTTGGAGGTTGGTTGTTTGCTGTAAGCGGTCAGCTTAGAATCATAGAATAGTTTGGGGTGGAAAAGACCGTTAAGATCATCAGCTTGGTTTTTAGTGTGTGCTGGTGCGTGGCTTTGCTTTCAGACCCTGGTCCTGGGTGCCACAGCAGCAGCAAAACCTCAGCAGGGTGCATCCTGCACGTGCTTCTGGCTGCACCTTTCTGGTGGCTGCTTTTGGGGATAAGATGTGGCTTTTGGCCTGGGCTAAGGGACACTTTTCAGCTGCTGACTTAAAAAGCATTAAGAATAGACCTGCTCTTATGTTTGGGAGTGAACCGTGGGGATGCTCTGTGAGGATGCGCACAGGGGAGATGTTGCAACAGAGACGCTGATCGTGACAGTGTTTCTACTGAAAGAGCATGGTGAAGAAATGGAAAAATGGAAACTTCTAAAGAATTGTGGTGTTAATTCATGTGCTGAGAGAGCTGTGCTGCCCACTCACCATCCCAAAACCTGTGTGACGTTTCCCTGAGGTGTGCTGCTTGCTGCTGTGTTGTGGATGTGTTTGTTCACAGGCAAAATTAAAAATGTTTTTGTAGTCAACAGACTCCAAAAGTAACTTTGTAGCACGTGGGAGTAAATTGCACAGACCAGCACTTTCCACAGTGTCAAAGTTCATAGGTTTTGATGTGTTCCCTCTCCACACAGTGTTGCCCTCTTTTTGAGGTTCTGCACAGAGCCTGTTTATTAACATTTTAAGTAATTACTACCAGCATGGCAATGGCATAAAAGTCCTTTGGTGCAATTACTTTGCGGTGAGCACTAAATGTCATGCAACAGTGTCTGTTACCTGTGAACGGAACTGGTAGCCAAAACAACAACTTTCTTTCATTTAATCTTTGCAAGCCTGACATCGACTGAGCATAATTTAGGTGATACTGAGAGGATGCAAAAGGCTCTCTGTAAGCCTACTGGGTTGTGCTTTTCTTGCTAGTCCACCTCTGGCCAAGGACAGGCTTTCTAGCCTGTGGGTGCAACGATAAAGACATTGCAAATGCTTTTCCTACTGTGGTGGAGCTCGGAGCTCCAGTTGCTATGCTTGGTGCTGTACATATCAAAAAACCCTACCCAAGTCTGAAGCCATAGCCACAAGCATCAGTTTGTTCTTTCTGACCCTAAAGGACCTGGGGGATGCATCAAAATGAGCAGTGAAGGAGAAGGGCACCCAGCCTCTGCTCCTGTGAATTCCAGGGGGAATAAACCTACCTGCATGCTGTGCTTGGCTGTCTTGCTTCAGTGCCTCATGGAAAAATGTTATGACTCCCTCTGCCTGGAGGACTGCTCATACTTCTGCACCCACGGACTTGGCCTGTAAACTCTTAGCAGAAAATACGTACTGATGCTGGGATGGCTTTTGCCAGCCACGAGCTGTTTTCCAGTGTCGCTCACTTTGAGTTGGCATGTGGAACTGCTGTGGTATTTTCTCAATGTTTAATGTGACCTAATTGTGCACTTCCACTGTCTGGGGGGATCAGCTCTCCTGGTGTGACAGTTGCTGTAAAATTGGTGGTGTTCAGAAGCCTCCCTGGCATTTGCAGCTGGGTGCAAGGCAACAATCATGTTCCTTGATTTTGCTGCATCAGCCCAGCAAAACGTTGTGTGGCTGTGTGTGCAACCAACTGCTTTACATTCTGCCTGCTAATGGCTTATCAATGTAACCTCCAGCCATCTAATTTGCTCTAGGGATGGCAGGAAGTTTTCTAATAATCTTCATATTTGCTTGACACATTTGGTATGAAGCAGATGGAGGCAATGGATTGATCTACAGGACAAACAACAAAACAAGAGGAGAAAAATCATGTGAGTGGCAGCACCATCAAAGGGGGAGCATGCCTTTTGGGCACTGTGGTCTCACTACTGGCCCTTCCTAGGGTTTTTGCAGTGAAACCAGCTTATCAAAACTGCAGCCACCAGCTCGCTCCTTTGAGCACAGCCAGCTGTGTCCCTCAGGTGTCTGTAGTTAGATCTTGCTGTCACCTACGGGGGAGGGGAAGATGCAGAGCCCTAATTAACAAGAGGGGCAGAGGTGGTCAAGGCAATTGGCACCTCTAGTTTAACCCCAACATGCCTTTCTTCTCTACCCCAAACTCGAGGTACAAGAGCATCCCCATTGCGCCATATGCCTTCTCCCAGTGGCCAGACTGGTAAGTCCCTGCATGCTTTTGTCTGAGCTGAGAAAGGGTCCTTCCCGAGCCACTGGCATAGGCACTGAGCAGACCTGGGTTCTTCAGGCAGGCTGGCACTGAGCTCCTGGCTGGGACCACGTGTCCCACTGCCCTGGCAGGCAGTTACAAAATAGGGATCCGCATAACTTTTTAATATTTTTTGTATTAATTTGTCCTGGAAAGGGTTAGATATCAGTTCTGGAAAGGGTTGCAGTAGTTGATCGTGAAGAGTTCTGCTGTGTTTGTCATTAGTTATAAGCAGCAGGGCATTGTGTCCATCCTCCAGTGGCAAGAAAGACTGCAAATAATCTAATAAATTGTGCATGCAAATTTACACTTTGAGTAGGCTTGGTTGCGAGTTCTTAGACTTAAAGGTGAGGAAGTAGCAGATATAAGGCTGGTGCTTGATATCTTATATTTCAGGTAGTTTGTTTGGTCAGGCATTTGGACTAGATGATCATTGTAGGTCCCTTCCAAGTGAAATTATTGTATTGTATTGTATTGTATTCTATTCTATTCTATTCTATTCTCTGTTCCTAATGGTACAGCTATCTCCTACTGGATCACGGATTTGCTTCTTACCCCTGCCTTGGTTTCTCCCACCACCTTTTGCTGCAGCAGATGTTGCTCAGGGAATGAATTAGAGGCAGGCTGCTCTCCAAGGGGTCCCTGCCCAATGACTTCAGGGCCTAGCAGGGCTGCAAGGAGTACTGTGGAGCAGATACTGGTTTTGGCAGCTGGATGGTGTCAGGAAAAGCAGGTTTCTCCCTGCCAGAGGTTTCCAGGGGGCTTCTGAATAAGTCAGAGAAGCCAAACCAGGGCTCCTCATGGGCTCAGAAACTTCTGTTGTATGAGATGTGCTAGAAGAAGTGGTCTCTGCCTAGAGGGGAATCCAAAGAGGCTTGCATGAAATGTCTTTTGCCACATCCTCGGGGAAAGGAGCCTTGTGGCAGCATGCTGCACTGATGGGGGTGTTGTCAGATCACTGATATGCATTATGCCCCAGACTCAGAGCATGATGCAGAGTCACTGACACATCTTTGGGACTGTTACGTTCCTCCAAAACTTAATCTAGTGTGTTGCATAAAATCTTAGAGGCTTCAGCAGACTTTTGAAGCCCTGTTGTGTCCTGCATCGTATATAAAAGATCTAATCCTCACCACAAATTAACTAATTCTAAACAAACTGCTATTGTACTGTAATGAAGGATACTTTAAGATGTCCGTCTGTCTTGAGCTGAAATATGGAGTGCTACCATACAGAACTCGGTATTGTTCATTTTATCAGGTCTCTGAATGTTGATGATGCCAGTGGCCTGACCTGGTGGTCTTTCAGTGCTTCCACCTTAGTAAACACAGGTCTGAGACGTTCTGGTGTGGTGAGAAGAGAGCTCTGAGGCTGAAGCTGGAGAGAGAGATCCTAGTGCAATATCACCGCTGTGGGACAGTGACCTCTGGTCTCCACCATCTGCCAACGCTGCAGATCTGTGCAGGCTGGGCAAGGCGATGCCATGTTCTTCACACAAATCAGAAGAGCAGGGAAAGCTAATTGCCAGGTAAGGTCATTAAGTGTTTCATTCCCAACTGAACCAAGAAGTATTGACTGATAAAGCTAGAAACTTCAAAGCAAAAACTTGTGTTTCATAATACCCAGCGGAAGAAAAGGGGGGATTAAAATGGAGATTAGTCCACATCTCATAGGATTTCTGCTGCTTGAAATAAATTGTCTTGCAAGATTTGGGCACTGTCAAGGCTTAAAGTGAAGACTTACTTTTAAAATTAGCCTAACCATTAATTTGAATTGGGTCTTCATGCAGCACCTCTTCCAGCTGCTGCAGTAGCACCTGTTAGTACAACTATAAATAAATAGTACCAAGTACTGTTTGAGATGTGCAAAGGCAGTGAATATGCCCAGCACTGAGCCACAGCATAGTCTCTCCTGGCACTGCTTCTGCTGATGGGATTCGTGGAAACATCTTTGTGGCAGAGTAAGGGTCTGTGAACCGTGGTCAGCATGGGTTATCCTGACACATAGCTCCTTTGGCTTTAAGGAAAAAGAAATTCATTTTTCTCTTTGCAGACTATTTATTACACTTATTTTATATGGCTTTTAGTTAAAATGCAAATATTTAGAGGTGCACTTTGGTGACATGTGATTTTTTTTGTTTTGTTTAAATACTTCTGTGTGAAGGCTTTGCGGGTGGCTTGATGTCCTTTATACCGTCTCCTAACCGAATTTAAAAAACTTGAAGATAGTTAAGTTAAGCACTCAAGCACTAAGGAATAACAGAATGACAGGAATCAGAATAAATTATGACCTGTGTAAATTCAGTCCTGTGTATTGTGCATTGCAACAAAGCCTGTGGCTCTGCTGTATGCAGAACCATGCAGTTGGGTGTCAAAAGATTTAGCGTTGACACAAGCACCTTTTGGACCCTTGTGAAGTGCTGATTGCTTTTCACTAGGCTCATGGCACGATCAGGTTTGGGCCTTTAGGTGGACCTGCTCTGGTGGGGGTGTTGGACGAGATAATCTCCAGAGGTCCCTTCCAACCCCATATCATTCTGTGATTCTGTGTGATTCTGTAATGTTTGCAGGGATGCCAAAAAGGGCGATCCTCACTGTGGTAGCCTGTGCCAAAACCTGGTCCTGGGGTATAGTTTTTTGGAAGGAGTAGGACTTTTCAACAAAATGGGTAAAATTGTGGACAACTTCAACGTGGGCAGAACAGTATATTTCAGAATCTCTGCTTGGTGATGACTGAGAGACCTTTATTGATTGCAAATAAATATCTAATTGCATCAGACATAGTATCAAAGGATTTGGCTGTATCTTGACAAAGTTATAAACAGCTGAAAATAGGAGAATGTGATGGGACATACCAGGCAGCTTGTGATAGCAGGTGGCCCTACCACCATCTGCAATAATTCTTTGATACAATCCACTGGTTGAGTGCTTAGTGTATCATCTCCCAAACTCTATTAACATCTCAGTTATTTAGCACTCAGAGGGCCAAATACTAAGTGCACTTATGGGTGCAGATTTGGTGGCTACAGCTTGCTCACATCACTATTACAAGTTTTGCAGAGTTTCAGCTTTGCCCGCCTTTGACTAAAATGAACTGACCCTGTTCAAGAAATCTCTTGAACACAGACACTCCTGAGTGTCTTAGGAACTTACCCAGTTAAGCCTTCAAGTTAAACCTGTGTTTCCTTGAATTCTTCAATATATTTTAGCATGTACTTACTACCCATTCACATACTATGGTATTAGAATGAAATTTGGATTTTTGCTTAACGTGGATGGACACAAGTTTGGTTGTTTTCTTATTTTAGATATTACAGCTTCTTGGGCCATTTTGAAGTAGGTGTTGTACACAAAATGATGGTGTTCTGTATAATCTATTTCTGTACGAAAAGGAACATATTTTCCTACCAATTATGGAGTGCTTAGATGCAGAGGACAGTTTATTTCTAGCTGTATTTTTTTTTAGCCCTTTTTTTTTAGTGCTGTCAGTCCTGTCCTGTGGTATTAGGACAGTAGTTTTCAACACCGCCCACTCTTAGTTGTAGAGCAATGAGATCATTTAATTTTTCATTTTGTGGGGAGGCTTGTAGCTTTGTATTTTTTTTCTTGATACAGGATGGAAAAAAACTCACAAAAATTCATAAACCTTGCTAATCAAATGATACTGTGTTTTATAGAATTAAAAAACGTTTTCAAAATAGAAAATGGACTGTTCCATTGCAGAAAGGTTAAAGCAGTGCATTTAAACCTTATTAAAGCTCCCTGTTACCAATTTCTAAACTGATTTTTTCCCAAAGCTGTCACATTTTACCTTCAGCTTTGCAGCATTTTCCAGCAACTTGCAGCTACCTTAGTTGGGTACCATATAAAGTTTCCTTGCAAATAAGCAATCCTGCAGGACTTCATAAACACCAACCAAAACCCAACACCCAAACACAAAACAGTCGACAAACTGCAACTATTCTGTCTTCATCAGTCATTTTTGTCGGAGTGTTTGAGCTGATTTTGAGCTGATATGTCTGTGTACAAAAGGCTCAATGTGTCCTGGAGCAGGTGATCTCTCTCTATCCTTTTTTCCACTTCTCAGGCCTCGCATGAAATCTTGCTCACGCTTATGTTGTGCCAGATGTCTAGAACACATCTGCCTTTCAACAAGCAGTTATGTTTATGGAAATAATGCCTTCTGGAACTGGAAATGTAGGATGACAGATTCCGGAGGCTTCACTAAGTAGTACATAGTACAACAGAGCACAGCTTTTGTAAGCACAGCACCCAAACAGATGCAACTTAGGAAACTGCTTAGGAATAATTTAGAGCACTCTCTCAAAGTTTGGATAATATAACTACTGGTTCCCAGAAGGGATTAAATTATATTTCTTATGTACTCTGATCTTATCTTTGAACCATTTTGTATTAATTCTTTAACTTACCCTGATATGTGTGCACATATTTTAAGAGTGAGAGACAAAGCCCAGAAATGATCTGACTAAAGAAGAAGTGTGATTAAAACCAGTCAAGACCTTGCCTTTTTTCAAGAACGTCTTTCTTTTCCAGCCTTCATGCATTGAAGTCAAAGAGGACTTGACATCATGAGAAGTGTGTTTGCACTAGTCTGATGATGTACCTGGAAAATTTGAGATCTAGGTCTTCTAGGATTGTCTGGTTTTGACTGGGGTGTACTGCAACGCCCCAACACTATGCTCTCACTACAGAGCAAGCCTATAATTGTCTCACAGATGCACGCTCAACATTTCAGCTATACAAAGTGTGTCATATCAACAAAACATGATTTTCAGAGACCTTGGATCCAACATTTGTAGGATCCACCTGGGACATGTAGCGTTCCCGAATCCTCTCATTAGACCCACTTAGATAGGGGAAAACAGTCTTTCTAGCTCTGTAACCTTAACAAAGATTGCAGTATTCCTTCAGAGCTAAATATGCGTGGCATCTGGAAGCAATTATTCCTTTAAAAATCACTCTGTGAGTCAACGTTGAAAATGCACTTTGCACCAAAACCAAAAACTAATAAACACTGAAGATTCCTGTTATCGCGCAGCCTGAATGACCTGCACTGGAATAAAGTAATTTCTAGAAAGCCTGAGCAGGGTGGACACAAAGCTGGTTTTGGATCCCAAAGCTGACTAAACTGTGTTGAGACAAAGAAGTAATGTTTCTATGAAACCAGATGGTTAGGGAGATTTTCTTGCTGTTGTATTACAGGAACAATGGGGGAGCATGAGGAACCAGGTCACACTAGCTGACTTTGCCCAATGAAGGTAGCATTTATGGATTTAGAGCCAAATCATGCCTTTTAGTGATATGATGTGTAGTTATCTGGCCATTTTAAAACAGTCTAATGTAGGATTATTACAGAGCTGGAAAAACTTCAGTGAAAAACTAGTGTGTTTAAGGTCTACCGGGCTAATGAGAGAGCATGGATGCTCTGCTGAGCTTTGCTGGTGAAGTGGGTCTCGGGATATTTCTGGAAAGGGCAGATGCCGAAGCAGATCGTGATTGTTTTAGATCTCATCAGATGATGCCTTCAACCCTTCTATAGTAAGGTGAAAGATGGCTGGGAGCTGGGTTCTCGTCCCTCAGCAACACTAAGGTGTGCTCCAATGCAGTGATTTCTAGATTAATTGTTTTATTCAATAGCCAGGGAAGACTATGGGTCCTTGCTCGGCTGTTACTAAACTGCTTTTGTCAGGCAAAAAGCCCTGATGTCGCTGTGTCAAGTGGAATGATAGATGGTTAAACACCTCCTCCTCTTTTCTGTAAAACAGGAATAATATTTGTTATTGGGGCTTCGGGAAACTCAACTGCTTAATGGTCATGAAGATCCCAGAGTACCTACTGTTCTCCAGAAGGACTAGGTGGTAGTGCTGATGAACATATTTGTGCTGATAAACATTGTGCCCAATTTGCATGCCAGCTGGATCAGCTACTTACTTGCTATTCTTTTTGCAACCATAATTTTGATCATAAATATTTTCCAGACATAGATCAGTAGCTCATATCGCTTGGCTGGCAAGTCTAAGACAAGTCTGTCTTAGTAAAACAAACAGTTTGTACAAAACAAGCTGACTCTGTACCCCAGAAAACGGTCATTTCCTGATTCCTTTGAGTCTCTGAGCTCTTTCTCAATACCAATGGTACATCTGCAGGCAGATTATGGCAAGATTGTTATAACTCTACATGCTTCAATGGAGGAAATGATATTTTGCTACCTTCTATTATACCTCTTTCCAGTGAAACACTATTTTAAAAATAACTTTGGGTTTGGTGGCTGTTGGAGGGCGCGATTAGGACCCCAGTTCCTGATCTTCAAACTGCAGTTTGAAGCTGCAGTAAAACCATGTCATTGAAATGTAGGTGTCATTCCTCATGGCACTTTCATGTGGAGAGGACCCTGCAGGGAAGGATGACTCCTTTGACTACAGAAGTGCGATCCATGTAGGCAAAGAAGGCAAAAAGCAAGATGGGGTACAGGAAAGGAGATACAGGAAAGGCAGAGCTGCAAAGTATGAACTAGACAGTGGGAGGAATAGAGCTGATGTGCAGAAAAAGGAGAGGGAGCAGAGGGATGGAAGGATGTTAAACCAGCAGAGAAAGTAGATGCTTGCACTGTGGCCCTCCAGGACACCAGAATCAGGGCCCTGCTGTGCCAGGAACTGTTGAACATATTTCAGGGACCATCCAAGGCTGAAGCTCATGCTACAGCAGGTGAGACAAAGGGATGGCAAGGGGCAATGCTGTTCCTTCCCTTCAGGGGAAGGCTAGGGTCTGCAGAGGGGAGGTATTTTTCCAGCATGTCACATAGTAGTGCTCCCAGTGACATTAGTAATCAGATCAAGGATCAGGATGGGGTTTCCTCCTCACCCTAGGGCAACAGGCAGGTTTCATGTTGTTCTTGGCACCCTGGAGCAAGATTAGCTTTTAAGTATCATCAGAGCATTTCCTCCTGAGATTTGCTAAGAGCTGTTAAAGAGTGTGTGGTAGCTTGTGATGAAAGCGGGAGGTACAGGATGGAGGCCTCATTTGTTTGTTTGTTCTTTTCTTCTGAATTTTATATCTGGTGATTACCGGCAACAGTCACTCCACCATGGTCCCTGTGCAGTGGGTATTATGGGGTATCCTGAAGGGCTGTGCTCAGTGAGTCTGGAGCAGTCAATGGGCTGCAGTGTCTGTGTGGTGAGCCAACAGGAAATTTCATTTCAGCCTTTCTAAGCAGTTGGTTCACTGGCATATCCAAGACCCAAACTCCTAACTTAAGGGTTTTTTTTCTTCCTTTAAAACTTAGAAAAGTAGAAGAATGGAGAAGTAGGTAACATACTGAAGTCTTTGCAGATTCCTGTCTGGCGGAGACTGGTCCAGATTTCATTGTGTTTCAGTGTTTTCTTACTACTCATATACTTGTAAAGGCATGTTGAGAAGTCCTCTAAGGGACAGAGAATCTGCTGACACGAGTGCAGGGAGTGGTGGCCTCTCACTGCCTTGTTATCAGTAGGATGCAAGTCCAAAAGACTCATAGACTCTAGATTTTGACTGCAATAAGTTGCCAATCCAAGCTCTCTGATTACTGGTGAGGGGATGGAGAACATAGTTCTTAGTATGTGCATTTTACCTGGACATTTGGAGCCAGTTCTGTGACCTGAGCTGCATCAGATAAGCTGTAGTCCCTGCAGGCATTGCAGGAGTTGTTGAGATCTTTGGTGTTCATAGCACAGGTGTCTTTTCTTCCTGCTATAGCCCACAGCATCCAACTGGTGATACAGAGCACATGACAGACTGGGTGAGATGGACATTGCTGGTATCTTTGACTCAGATGAAAGGGAACATGCTGGACAGTAATGCCCTCATCTTTGAATCTCTTTGTTATACAAATGGCTGGTTAAAAAGAATTACTGCTTGCAGTAGTTGTAGCAGTGGGTTGGGTTTTTTTTGTTTTGGTTTGTTTTGTTTGTTTGGGGTTTTTTTTTGTGTGTGGTGGTTCAATCCACTTTTTTAGTGTTTCTAGCCAAGCAGTGAAGCATGGGATAACTTTTCTTTCTGCCCTAGCTAGAACTGGACAAACCCCAGTCATCTCTGCAGATACTGCAGACCCTTTGCGCTGCCAATGCTCATTAAGGATCCTGTCTTCACATCTGCTCCATTCCTATTTCAACAGCTAAACAAAAGTCTGATTTTAAGCAGAGGGTGGTCCCCACCCAGATGTTCTCACCTTTGCATTGTGATAAGGACAGCTAGTATGGAGGCAAGCTCTTTCCAAAATCCTTCTGCTTGTTTTTGATGCCCAAATAGGAAGATGTTGCTCTTCTGAAAATGCTGATGACCATTGCACTACTACATGGTGGTGTAGCTGGGAAGTGGTTCCTAAACAAAGCTCTTCCTTCTTTCTGTCTTATGCTCTGTCTTGGTGCAGCAGGAGAGATTTCCTCCTGTTTACTGTCAGTGGCTCCAAGATCATCACTTACTTCACTTTCACATACTCTTTACTGTGGGCAGATAAGAAGTGATAAAAGAGCTTGTTTTATTTTGGTGTCTTGACCTTAGTGGTTCACTCAAATAATCTGACGGCGCCTAGAAGGCGTGATTAACTAGCTATGATTGATTAAGCAGCAAAGATGGCTCCAACAATACATCGCATGGACGTTTCTTTGCACTTTTAAAATCCTGGCCCCATTGATATCTGGTGTGTTATCTAAACTCTCTTTCATGGGGTTTGCCAAAGTGCATAGGAGTCCATCTGAGAAATGCTGTGCTTGGGTCATTTTTTTTAGATCAGGGGTGCAGTGAAGAAACAGCTTGTCCAGTTCTAAATATACTGTCCCTGACAGATGTGAAATAAGCCCACTGATTAAAATAGCTGCCTAGTTCCCAGTTCAAGATCTTACTGTATAACATCAGCGTTTGGCTGCCCTTATGATAAACTTGGAGAGGGACTGATTTCCATTTTGCTCCTTTCAAAAGGGAAGAGGTTGGAGGGTTGTCATGCAGCAGGAATGCACTGATTCTAAGAATTTCTAAACAAGACCCACTGCATTGCGAATGGCAGCGGGAGTTGGGATTTATGGGGAGATTACTTGGTTAAACGTAGCCTGAAGGAATGAAAAATGAGCAGCCCAAAAAAGAAATCTGTTGAATATCTTGGCAGTGAAATTGAGTGGCCTGATTTATGAGCAATACAGAGTTATCGTTCTGCAAACAGATTTCTGGGAGTAGTTTTTCAACCCATACCCATTGGAGGGGCAGCTCTTGGTAAGATGCATGGTTGTACCTGTTGCCCATAAAACGTGGTGGGACAGGCTCTCTTTTTCTCTATATGACTAGAAGGAATGTGTGGTGGATGGTCAGCTGCCATAACAGGAGTGCTGGTGCTTTTTTACCCTTGGGCCTTCCTTAGCTGGTGACTGTGGAGGATGGGAAGGAGGGTTAGCTGCAGGGGTGTAGACCACTGGGGTCCCCACTGCAGAGAGGGATAGTGAATCACTAGGGGGGCATAGAAGCCAGAGGTCCCTGTCAAGGCTGAGTAGGCACCTTGCAAGTTCAAGACCAGACTGAGGAGATCAAAATGCATTTTGATCCCTTTGCTATGGCATATGCTGCCAGAGGGATGGTCTGTCCACTGTCATTGGTGGAGTGGCTCCCTGTCTAGGTGCCGCCCCCAGTCACAAGCACATGGCTGGCATAGCCTAGGAAAAGTGATGGTAAGACTGATCAAGGTGACAAGTCCAGTCAATGTAACAGTTCTAGATGAAACCATAGCTTTATGGGAGTCTCTAAGACTTCTGCTATTGCCTTCAGTGGAATCTGTAATTTTTCTGTGATGATTTTTTGCATGCATGCATGCCCTGGATATATATATCCATATGTGAATCCAAAAGCCACACAAAACTGCTTTCCATTGGCAAAGCATCCTGTAGGCCCCAGTTCCTCTGAAATTTTCCATTCAGCTATCTGCACAAATTTAATACTGTGTATGTCTCCAGGAGTCTTTTTTTTGCCCATGTGAAGCTGTCTATAATGAAGTCATGAGTTATTTAACTAAAATAAGAACTCAGACTACAAAATAAGAAACCCTAAACCAAACCCACAGCTATTTTTCTTCAAGTTCTAAAACAAAAAATAAATTGTATTTCCTTTTTAAATGAATCTCTCACCACTTAGTATGAACTTGCACTTCTGCAGGACACAAAGATCTTTTTTCAGCAGATGCTAAACCTGAAGTCAGTGGAAGATCTAAGCAAGTGGCTAAAGGTGAGCATGTGCTCAGGCGCTGGCTGATTTGAGACAGAGCGTTCAGTGTTTTCCTGAGTTGTTTCTTATGTTTTAAAGGAAGAACCTTTGTTTTGCCAAGTGGTTCATTTCTATTTTGCTATGCGCTGGGAGCTCAGGATAAACCCATTTGGAGAGAAGAAGCAGAGGGGAGGGAAGGCTACACTTGGGAAAAGCTATTTTCAGTAGCTCTGTTTTCTCTAACCCCATTTTCCTAATTATGATCAGCTAATGCTGACAGACTGGTTCACAGAAATTAAACCCCATTATATGGTACAAACAAGTCAATGAGGTCTGGAGTCGGACCCTACTTTAACTTAAGTAAAATAAAGATCCCCTGTGGCTTTTAATTCCTTTTTATTTAGTTACTTAATTGAACCTGCGCTGTTCTTCCTTTGTAATTGATTACCACACAGAAAAGGTAATGAAACAGAAAACTTTATTTTCTCTTCAGTGATTTTTATGGTTATCATGGAAGTGTTTTTACTGCTTCCTTTTGGGACATAAAAATTCTCAATATAGGCAAAGGGAAATCAATGTTAGTTAATTGAAGGCATTTACATGGCTGGAAGATTAAAAGTTGTGAGGGTTTTGTTGTTTTGGTTTTTTTTTCTCTTTTTTGTCCTTTGGTAAATCAGCTCAGATTTTTCAGAATGAGAATTAATCTAGCATTTTATTGTCCCTTTCATTTTTCAAAGCTGAATCTACAAAGTTTGGGGACCTGGTCCAAAACCCACCGCTGCCAAATGGGAATCATTCCATCTAAATCAGTGCCTTTGGATCACACTGTAGAAGCACATATTCAAGACATATTTATATATATATATATACACACACAGATGACTATCTGCTCCACATGCCATTTGTCACAACTGGTATTAAACTCTGAGCAAGACAGGAAAGGAAAATGTGTTTGGGTTTTTTTCCTAGATTTAAAGAAAAGGTATTAATTCCCCAATTCTATTATTTCCTTTAAATCTCATTCCATTTGTACTTCTCTCTGTTTCTTTAATTTGTGAAGTGTGGTTTTCTTAATTTTATACACATTCCCCCTTCTCCTCTCCTCCCTTTTTCTTTGGGTGCTTTGGCTACCTTTGGCAGCAAAAGGGTCCTGTGGAGAAAGTTCACTCATTAACCAGGGCTGCACCCACCTTCCCTATCCTTTGTGGAGCTCTGGGTATTTCTTGATGATGCTCAGGGCTGGCTGGGAGTTAAAGGACTCAAAGTCTAAAGGTGCTGCCAACTTTCCCCACCCCTTGCCTTTGTGCATGCAGCTTTTTTGCCTTGAAGCAATTGTAATAAAGACTGTGTAACAACATGGTGTTGGCATAGCATGAGCAATGTTATTCCATCTGTTTCTAGGGAAAATGTAAAAACATGTGTTAGTATAACATTAAGGTTCAAATTTTCAACAGTTAAAAACCAGGCAGCACTGAAGTTACAGACTTCTTTTCAAAGCTATTTAGTGATTTTGCTTGCCTTTGTTTTTTTGGATCTTGAGTTCAGACACCTTTAAAAAAGTCTCATGTTCAAAGAGCCTGGAGCACCCATCCTTGGCAATGAAGGCTCTGTTGGCTATTTCACATTGGGCAGTCAAAATTATTGCTTTCTGTTGACAGAACTGATACTTTAAAGAGTATTTAGTCTCTCATTGTAGAGATGAATGAGGGCTGTAAAGCTGTATTTGCAAACATTCATCTGAACTTCTATGAGAAATAACCTTACATTAGGTGAAGGGCTTGAGCATGCTAACTTTAATATTTTGCCAAACAGATAGGTATAAAAAAGAGCTTTAAAGGGAATATTCCATGCTTTTTTGAATCAGGGCTGTAATACCTATTTTTATTTGATTTTTTGGTGTGAATAATTGTAAAAATATATCAGGCAGAGGTTTTATTGATCATCACATTTTAAATAGTGATGATAGAATATCCTGTCAGTGTAATTGTGGTTATTTTTGCCAAAAGTCTCATTTTAAGAATTATGCAGCTACAGTCAGGAAACAAAGCAACGCACATTCCTGGCATTTGTACCCAGTGAGAAGAGCTTTCACCTTCAGTGCTGCAAACTCAAAACTATATTCGCAATGAGATATCCATCGACACAGAAAAGTATTGATCAAAGCCGTGATCCTGTACAAACAGGTGATCAAGGTATGAACAACAAAAGGTGTTTTCCTGGACCTGATACTATGAGCAAGGAAGAGCTGGTTGGACACAACATGTCAAGCTGGAGGCAACCTTGGCTGCAGTGACCATAAGATTGTGGAGTTGAAGAACCTAAGAGGAGGGAGCAGTGCAAAAAGCAGGACCAGAGCCCTGGATTTCAGGAAAGTGAAATTCAGCCTCTTCTTCTGAGATCTGCTCAGAAGAATCCTATGCAATACAGCCTCAGAGAGAAGACAGGTATGAGAGATGTGTACTCAGGAAAGCACCATTCCAAAGTGCAAAAGTGTATGGATAAGTAAGGAGTGCCAAACTGAATACAGACATTCAAAGGAAGTGTATGGCATTGAAGGTGAACAGGAGTATAGAAATGCTGTCCAGTCTTTGAGAGATGAGGTTTAGTAAAGTCAAAGCTGACCTGAAGTTGAATCTGGTGGGGCCTGTGAAGGGCAACAAGAAAGTATTTTGCAAGTACGTGAACAGCAGAGGGAGGAGTAGGGAACAAGAGGGTCTGCTGCTGAATGGCACCAGGGAATTGGTGACAAATGACATGGAAAAGGCCAAGGTACTTAATACCTTCCTTCTGTAGTCTTTAATAAGAAAATCACCCTCCAGTCTTTAATAAGAAAATCATCAGGGTGAAAATCTGGACCAAAGAAGACTTGCTGTCAGTGGGAGACCACCAGGTTAGGGAGCACTTTAACAAACTGGACATACATGAATCCATGGTGCCTGACACAATGTACCTGTGAGGGCTAGGGGAGGTGGCTGATGTCACTGAGAGGTCACTCTCAGTCATCTTTGAACGGTCATGGTGACAGGGAGAGATTCCTGAGGACTGGGGCAGGGTCCCTCCATCTCCAAGGATGGTAAAAAGGAAAACCTGAAGAACTACAGGCTGGTTGAACTCACTGTAGTCCCTAGAAAAGCGAGGAAGAAAATTGTCCTGGAAAATATTTCTAAATGCAGGAAGGATAGGATTATGATTGGGAACTGTCAGCATGGAAGGGAATATCTTGCTTGACTGACTTAATAGCCTTCTACAATACCATGACTATGGTGGTGGGTGAGAGAAGACCAGTGGATGGTTGCTTACCTCAACTTTAATAAAGACTTTATGACATCCTCATGGTCAAGCTGACAAAGATAGAGTTAGATAAGCGGACAGTTAGGTGCATTAAAAAAATGGCTAAATGACCAGGCCCAGAGGTTTGTGGTCAGGGGCACAATGTCCAGCTGGAGGCAGGTAACTCGTGGTGTATCCCTAGGGTCAACACAAGGAACAATACTGTTTAATATCTTTATGACCTGGATGATGGGAACAGAGTGCACACTCAGCAAGCTCACAGATACTGATGATTTGGTAGGAGTGATGATACATCAGAGGATTGTGCCACCATTCAGAGGGATCTCAAACAGTCTGCAGAAATGGGCAGAGAGGAGTTTCATGCAATTCAACAAAGGGAAATGCAAAGTTCTGTACCAGGGGAGCAACAACCCAACAACACACCAGTACGTGCTGGGGGCCAACTGGCTGGAAACCAGCTTTGCAAAGAACTATGTGGGGATCTTCATGAACAACAAGCTGACTATGAGGACCCTGAGGGCAAAAAGAAAGGCTGATATCATCCTGGGTTGCATTAGGAGGAGTGTAGCCAGCAACTTGGGTGAGGTAATCCTTCCCCTCTACTCAGCACTGGTGAGGCCACACCCGGAGTACTATGTCAGTTCTAGGCTCTCCAGTTTGAGAGAGTCCACTGAAAAGCACAAAGGATGGTTATGGGACTGGAGGAAAGGCTGAGAGAACTGGGTATGTTCAGCTTGAAGAGAAGATTCAGAGGAGATCCTATGAATGTATGCAAATACCTGATGGGAGGGAATGAAGAGGGAATGAGACTCTTCTCAGTAGTGTCCACTGGTGAGACAAGAGGCAATAGGTACAAATTCAAAAGAGGAAATGCTACTTGAACAGGGGAAATGCTTCTTTAATGTGAAGTTAGTCAAACACCAGCACTGGCTGCCCAGAAAAGTTGTGGAGTCTCTGTCCATAGGGATATTCAAAACCCAACTGGACACAGCCCCGGGAAACCTGCATCAGCTGATTGTGCGGGAGCAGAGAAGTTGGACAAGATGACCTCCAGAAGCTTCTTCCAACCTCAACAGTCCTTTGGTTTGCTAGTCTCCTATTTAAGTGATCATCAATTCACAGAACAGAAAAGATACAGTAGGTGGGTGAGTCACCATACATCATGGTTATTAAATTTTTAATGGCAAATAGGGAGTTCAGAACAAGAGTAGTTTGCAGGGTTTTTTTTGTGAAAGCTCTTTAATCAGAACAAACTCATATTGTGAATGATCCATTAACAAAACTTAGATTATATTTTTTTTTAGAAACCATAATTAATGATTCAAGCAAGTCTGCTACTGCTGATTTTGCCTGACTTTGTACTAGCATCTGTGGCCTTCAGTTTGATCCCTAGTCACCAGCAGAAATGGGCTGAGTCCAAGTGGCTGACTCCTATAAAATTATTTAAAGTTTTCTGTAATAGTTTAATAGTTCAAGACCTCTTTTACGTTCATCCTTGGAGTGTTATTGTATTAAGTTTCTCCCCAAAAAATCCTTTTAAATAAATATTACACAATAAATAAAAGTAGTGGAAAAAATTATTTTTTTTAGGAAAGAATTTATATTTATGCTGGGTATGGGTAACACGCTTGGAGAATGTTGTCACATGTTCTCACGTTATTTGGTGTGTGCAAAATATTCCACATAGATTGTACTGCTTATCCAAAACCTTGATGTAGCATGAGGTTCTGTAGTGGTTTTGAATGGTGGTGGTGAAGGCAGCAGCAGAGTGGGTGGTTTTTTTACCTTTTTTATTTTCTTCTGGGTGTTAAGATAACTTACCGTGGATGCTACAGTAAATGATAGTAAGAGAAAAACATCACTTTATGGTAGCTGCTGTGCTGTCTGATCTGGTTGCTTGGAATTAAATCCAAGTACACATGGAGAAGTATCTTCTCTGTTCCTCCTCACCCTTTTTGTGATCACAGCACCGAGTGATGTGAACTGGCGGCATCTCCAGCAGCTCTGGGCTGGCCTTCTGAGACCAGGGTGGACCTGCTCGCCAGACCTTGGCAGTGTTCCTCCACAAGGGAGGCCCAGGGGACCCTTCACATCAGCCCAGCCACTGGAGCTGGCTGCTCTCAAATCCGCATACTTCTTTTTTTTCATGAGGTGTGACTCATCAGAGTCATCAAGCTGCGACCTCATAAAAATGGCTTTTCTATAGTCGTAGAAACCACAAGATCCCATTACAAGCTGTTTCATTTTTGGTGACTAATGGAAGGTTAGCAGTAATCAGGCAAGAGGAAATTCTTAACTCTTTCTTAGATTCCCTTTTTCCTCTTCGTTAAAAACTAAGCTCACCAATAAATGAAATTCAGCTCAGACAGGTATTCTTCGTATGTGCTGCATTGGTGCCCGGTTAGTTGACAGAAGACTGCCAAATGGCAGTTCAAATTTCTTTGTTTTTCTTTTTCCTTCCTGCAAAACTGGGCCCCTTGTAAGATATTTCAGCTACTTCAAAGTTCTCAAAACAGCTTTTTTTCTTTTTTTTCTTTTTTTTTTCTTTTTTCCTTTTTTTCTCCTTTTCCCTTCTCCCTTCTCCTCCCTTCTCCTCCCTTCTCCCTTCTTCTCCCTTCTATATGTGTAACTGGTAGGGAGCCAGTGTCAAGGTCGTAGACTGGATCCCTGAGCAAACAAGCAGAACTTCACAGCTAGACAACAGAGCAAGCCGATGAAGTCCATGTAGCCCAGTTCTGCAGTGAAAATTGCAGAGCTGGGACTCAGGAGGTCTCACTCATTAATTTGATTGCAGCAAATTAAGAAATGAAGAGGGTAAGAGGGCAAACAGACACAGAAACACACTTTCAAGCTAACAAAAACATTGAACTGCATATGCTGTTGGCCATATTAATGTAATTGATTCAACATAGACCAACTTTCAGACCTATGCAGAGCTCTTGTAAAATTAATGTGAGCTGTACGCTGAAAAATGTAGAGGCATGGGACATATAAGTGAAGGCTGGGACTAGACTGATGGCTGGCAGGATGGACAATGTATGGCTGGGAGGTGGTGGGCTGTGGAGCCTCTTATGCAATTTAATTATCAAATACTTTATAATGCCTGTTGGGGGCCTATTCAACTTTGGACAATTATATGCATATACAAGAGTCTGCAGTGTAAATGGGTTTTGCATTGTGCTAAATACTGAAGGAGGACTATTTCTGGGGTCAGAGAGCTACTCATACAGTGCTTCCTTAGGAGGCCCTGAAGTCAGCATGAGCATGTGTAATACAATGCAAATCATTGTATGTTATATTTTTCTGCCTCTTTTCCTGTGTTGCTTTCTCCATCTTTTTATGTCTGTTTTCAGCTCAGTGCAGGCCTGAGGGATAATGGCAGATGACTCATGGACCAGACACCAGTGGCAACACACTTACCCTGTGTCTGTTGGCCAAGAGCTACTGACTGATCAATAGTGCTACCACAAGTGTCTGGTTTTGCTCAGATCTACTTGAGAAATGACACATATTCAACTTCTCCATGTTTTTACCTTACGAATTCTCCAAGGGTGACCCAAACTCACTCATGGCTTACCTCCCTCCGCAGGAGTCAAGAGATTTAGAGAAGCTCTAAACAACACTGCTAAGTGGGGTGATTTTTTTTTTTCTTTTTTTGAGTTTTTCATTTGCCTTTAGAAAACTTCTAAAAATGGTGTATAATTCCAGGTGAGAAGATAACTGTGTTAGAGACAAATGGACGCCTGTGTGGTTCCTACCAGCCACAGTCTGGGGGAATTTAGGAAGCTGTGTGTAACCACAGGGATGTTCCTTTTCTACCTCAAGTAGCTGATACCATTATAGGATTCATTTTCTGGAATTTGGCCAAAACACTGTTCTAAAATATTTTCCTATAGCAAGGGCAAAGAACAGTGAGGCTTTTAATACTAACCCCTGAATCTTACAGGTACTGAAATGGGAGGACCCTGTAGTTCAGAATGAGACATGGGCTCCCCTTTAGCCACCTGGTGTTTTGCCTGGTCTCTGGGTCACCCGGAGAGGTCCTCGCCAGGCAGGCTGGGTTCTACAGACAGATGGAGTCACCAGGCTGGCGAGGTCTTGTGGGTACTCTGGGAAAACTATGAACTGTAAACATGGACTGTGGTTTCAGCCAAATTTACCAAAACCAGACTAACTGATGGCCCTTCCTCCCCCCCAAAAGAAAGGAGAGGAACAGGATGAGATTTACAAGTTTAGAATGAACTAAACTACTTTAATGAAGTATTAATACTAAAGTTAAAAAAAAAAAATAAATAAAAAGAGGAAGATAATGAAATAGATAGACAATATACAAAACCGTATTAGGCTCCCAAGATGACTATCATGTCACCAGCAGGCATCAGGAAAAGTCCCAGACTAGCCTTTGTGATCAACAGGAGCTGGATTCCAGATCTGGAGTCAGGAAGGCTTGGATTGGGATCAAAGGTAGACAGACAAGGTCCTCCTCAGATGTTGGCCATCAAAGAAAAAGAGTTGACCCTTTGAACCTTCAACTGTTAAACTGAGCATGATGCGGATGGGATGGAATTCCCTGTTGGTCAGTTTTGGGTCACCTGTCCTGTTCACTCCTCCCTACAGAGTGACCCCTCTAGTCTTTTCCGCTTCTGACCCTCCAACGGGACAAATAACAAAATTACCTGACCTTGGTTGTTACAGCAATAAGTATAAGCAAGGGCCTTTCTGTGTACTGTTCCTTGGTAGAATCAGGTCTTATCACTTGTGAGAGTGAACAGTTTCTGAACAATGTGCTGTTAATTTCAGACTTTAGTTAGTTAGAAGAGGTCCAGCTAAAAAGTAAAATTACTGAACAGAAAATTGTTTCTGTTTTGCCTCAAAGCAGGACATAATTTCCTGTAGCGTCGCTTTGTACGGATTCCCACTTCACACTGCATAAAAGCAAAGGCTGGACCAAGTCCAAGGACACACATAATGAAACGCAGAGGCTTCTTCTCAGGTGGCTGTATCTTCAAACAAGCCCACTGAATGAAAATAGCGCTATCAGAAGGTCTGAGTCCTTTTGAAGTCCAGCTCAGTCCTGCTGTTTGGTATCTATGTACCTGTCACTTTGCTTTAATTTCATCAAGTAGGGAAAAGTGATGAAAACCAAAGCAATGAGCTAAAGTGACCCTATGCTGGATCAATTGAACATAGTGACAGACTAGAGACAAGGGCAGGCTCCCCTGACTAGAGCAATATACAGCTGTTAGATGTGATGAAATACTCTCCTATGGATTTTACTGGAGTTTCCTGCCTGTGACAAGTGATAAGGTTTTTCAGGTTTCTTAATGTAAAATCTTTCATGGTCTTTCAAAAAATCTTCTGCATGGTCTTCAGTATCAGAAAAACAGATGTCTCTTAGAAGCCTACCAGCATTTCAACAGTGATGAATAACACCATACTCTTCCCTATATGTTGCTATTGATTCTCTTAATGGCCCTCATTTATTGACTTCCTTTTTGCAGTACCAGGGGATTTTTAACTGGGAATTCCTTAATATTTTGGGTCTAGAGGTTATTTGGCTAAAGACAAGCGTGGTTATACTTTCACAGGCTTGCTCCTGTTGTTTTACTTTCCACTGGCTAGAAACTTCCTAAAAGAAAATCATCAAAGTAAATAATTTGGTCCCACACTGTGATGATGAGTCCTGAGGAGAGAAGAAGGCTGCATCATTTGTACTACAGAACTGAAAGAATCTGGAGACACACAAGGATATGCCAGAGGTAGAATTCATCCATTCAAACCCAAGAGTAAAAAGTGGCCTCAAGTTTCTGTTAAATGGAGCTTAGATACCACAGTCAGATTTTTGCATGGCTTTAGAAATAACTGCTGACAAAGTCAATGCGATGTAATGTGCAGTGGACCGTATATCACAGTATCCATTCAAAATCCTACTGCAAATACTGAGTGTTTGAAGACTTAAAGTAATTGACATCCTGTCAAGAGCAGAAATGGGGGCAGCATCAACACAGAGAATGTGAATTGGATCTTTTCCTGGGACATTGATTTACTGGCTTCAGATTAGAACATCAATAAGAATGACTTAAAAATGGCCTCACAATGAGGGAATATTTTTTGTTGGAAGAAATTGTTTGTGTGTGTACATAATACATACAGCAGCTGATTGGAAGATTATCAGATTAAAATATTGATATGAAGATAAAGTAAAAATCTGGCTTCTTGCCTAGCCATCTCACACAAAAGAAACACTATAACCCAGAGACTATTTTAAACAATTTTTTCCTAAAATCCTACCTTGCCTTGACCTTTTCAAACTTGCTATTAATGTAAACTGTAGAAAGTTAACTCCACAGGATTCTGAATATCAGATTTTGCCTTGGCCTTTTGGGTAGGTCATACAGGAAGATTGTGCATGATTCTAATGACCACTGCAGTAAAATGTAACACAAGTCCAGAGATAATATGAAAATTTTTGAGATGTAGTATCTCAAGGGCCACTGTCCATTGGCACTCATCAGCTGCTACAGTAAGAGATGGTTCGACAGGCATTTGCTTAAGATCTTGAGATTACTCTACGTGTAAGGACCAGACACAGATAAACAAAAGCTGTCCCAAGATATTCAAGCAGCAAACCCCTTAAAGACTGTAGGTGTGCTCCGTCTGTCTGTGGCTTGGCCGAATATATATCTCCAGACCACCTGAAGCTGACACGGCAGAAGAGTTCACTGGAAGGACTGGCACATATGAGGTAATCTTGGATTTCCTTGCAAACACCTGTCATACAACATGTACAAGGAACTGTACAGAGCTTTTTAATGTTGTGAAGTGCAAAAGCATAACAGAGATGTGTGTGAGATATTTTTCACCGTTGGTGAGCAAAGTGTTAGACAGGAAAGAACTTTAAAGTTATTATTTATTGAGAAGTTTGCATGCTGTGTATTTAAGTGGATGCTAGAAATGATAAAATCATGCTCTCCTCCCTTTTCTAAAAATTAAGATGACATAGTTCAGCTGCAGAAATTTTAGCACTGATTGGGTACTGGGTACTAGCAGCATGCTTCTGCATTGCATCCCACTACCTCTATTGCATTGGACAAACTGGGAATGTACTTTTTTCTTTTTACAAAGAACAGGTGAATTCAGAGCAAACAGATCAGCTCAGGAAAAAGAAGGACCCAAAGAGATAAAGGTAGGTGTCAATGTTCACAAAAGTTTGTTAATTTGTTTTTGGTTTTGGGTTATTTATTTGGTTTGGTTTTGTTGTTGTTGTTGTTGTTTTCAAAAAGCAGCCTATAAACATTCCCATTGCTCCTGGTTACTGAAAGGCCCATTTTGTAATTGGGCTGAATTGAGCTTTGGGCTGTGCCCCTCCAGTCACAAACAGGTATCTCCTTTGCAGAGGACATAAACATACAATTGCTCATGGGAACAATGCAGACTTTTTTTTCTCACTCTTAATCCACTGTGGAAAATTTGGCCAAAAGCATTGCATTTAGAGTGCAATTGGTTTAGCAATACATGGGGACTGGAATCCTGATATAAAGTCATTTAAACAGGTGCCATGTCATATTAATTGCAAACAAAGGGCTTGCTGCACCGCTTATCTGGTTGCATTAGTCAAAGTTAATGAATTATTTATTTATTAAGACATGTCCTCCAGCATCTGCACGGTCTGCTGGAAACAGTTCAGATGGCATCTTGGGCCCTTCAACTCAGTAGAAACAGAAGTCTGGCCATAACCAGGGCAGTGGGAAGCACAGGAGAAGGGTGAGGGGATGAGTTTTCCATGCTGCTACTTTTCCAGCCTTTTTAGAAGTTTCCCTCCATGCTGGACTGCAGCATTATTTAATCAGTTTTCTATCCCCTTACCCTGCTGTCTTCCTGGGACCATCTGGGACTTTGCTTCCCTCTGGTCAACAGCTGGGGGCTTGTTACCTTTAAGTCTTAGTCACTGTCACCTGTACACAATATACAATTTTTTCTCTAGTTGACCATGTGTTTCTTTTGAATTTCTACAAACATTAAGCTGTTTGTAATCTTAATTTAAAGCAAATCCTTAAATATTTGTCTTTAAGCCATGTTTAGAGAAACAGAAGAGGGATTGGTCACCAAATATTCTCTAACACCTTTCTGAATTTGACCTGTAAACCTACAGTTGACTTTTCCAGGGTTTCTTTACCACTAACGTTAACAAAGTAGATAAAGCCTGTCCAGTTATACTGCTCTTTATAAAGCTTCTGCCAGTTGTTGTTTGTTTCCTTTAGTATTTAACAGATTCCTAGTATACCTTTTGCTATTTTCTCTCTTATTTCCCCTTCCTCTCACATCCCCAGGACACCAGGGCAGAGCCCTCTGGTCCTTAAGGTGGCCTCCAACCTCACTGTGGTAGTGGAGAGAGGGATTTGGTGAAGTGTCTGATGGGGATGGAAGCAGGACAGTGACACACAGAGGAAGAAATTATGTCAATTGGGAGGCTGCAGGGTACTCAGTGCCCTTATTGCACTTGTACTGCTCCACTCTCTCCTCTGCTTTTTCTCATGAGGAATCCATTGCATAAAGAGCAAAGTAAGATAGATATGAAGAAACCTCTGTACTGGAACAAATCATTGTGCTTTACTGAGAAGATGGGGAAAACCCATGGTGCAGAGGAGGAGGTAAAGGCAGTAGAAGGTGTCCAGATGTGGCAGAACAGGAGGCTCCTACAACTGCTCCTACAATAAGGAAACGTTCAGTAGCCGCAGAACAGGGCCAAAGACTTTAAAAGACGTGTATATTAAGACTAAAATGGCCCGGCAGCATGCCTCCAGTCCTCTGTGAAGTTAATGACAGCCAAGGGCACGCGGTGCCATATGTACCCTGGGCAAGATTATCTTCTCCTGGGTACTCGGCAGAGGATAATCCTGCCTGGGAGTCTGCCTTAGTCACAAATAACACTATGGTCTCTGGTCAGTGATGCTGTATTTGCCATAACTTTCAGGCATGTGCTGTCTTCTCAAGTGAGGGAACAAGGGCAGGTGCTTGTCAGGCAATCTCAGAGAGACTTTCAAGCAGGGTGTCCTTGGCCCTCCCTGATTTGTCTCTGGAAGTATTTTATATCCTGTGTGCGAAGGGAAAAGCGGTTGCACTTTTAAATGGCTGTCTGTAATTTGGTCTGGGCTTTGGGAGGAGACACTTAGGTTCTGATAGCTGAGCCCGGGCACAGCTATGCCTCACAGGCTTAACAGAATGAGGGGCACCAAAACCAGATTTTGTTACCTTTTGGTGCATGCATACAACCACAACTATTTGCACGTAGTCCCTAGTCCAACCGAAGTTGTCACTTTGCAGACTGCCAGGCAGGATAGTATCCCAGGAATATTGTCTGTGTGCAGATGTGGTGCTGTCACCCCCTTGGGTGACAACAGTGAGCAACCACTCTCATCAGGTTGCTCTTGTCTCACCATCATTCTTTTCTATGAAAGTATGTGTGCTAAGACATACATAGGTACAGACAGTGTATGTGCATGCATGCTACCCTCTGCTCATGTGGTACAGAGCATACTTTAAAAGGCAGGTGACACTTCAGAATCTATATTGAAAGTCTTTATTAGTAGGAAGTGGTTAGAAGTATTGCTTGGTATAAATGCAACTTTATTCGGTAATTGCATTCTTAAAAGTGTTTAATTTCTTAAGAATTTTTGATTTTGTAGTACTAAAGACAAATACAAACTTTAATTTTGTTGCATGGCCATTTGCAGTCCTACAGTCTAATTTTTCTAGACCAGCCTGGAAAACTGTTTGAAATACAAGGCAGGTGGACACAAGTGGATGAAGAAATGAGGATGGGAGAGAATACACAGGATACGAGCAATCTCGTGTTCAGGGCTGAGACCTTAACAAGACTTGGGAGAGGCAAGCAGACTCTGGTAAGTGAGGGTCACTCAATGTAATGGTGGATGCTTTCATTTTTCAAATCCCAGCTGCACAATGTGTTGCCATCTCTTCCATGGTCTTAGAAATTAATTGGGCCAAAATCACACAACGTTCTTATCTTCTGTTGGAGCCCTTCAAAGTAGCCCATGGGCCATAGAAGTTGAAGAAAAACTTATTTGAGAGCTTGTTTTTTCTTTTAGTTTCCTGACATCAGAAGCGAGGGGAGGGTTTTCATGATGCCTTTCACATAGGAGTGCTTTGGGACTTCATTTAGTAATGTTTTTGGTAAGGTTTTTTAAAAGTCCACCAGAATAGCAATAGACTGCAAATAAAAAAGCAAAATATTTTCTCATTTTAACATTCAGTTCTTTTATCTCTATGATCCTAACAGCCAAGTCATTCTCACTTGTCGCTACCGATGTTTGGCTTCAGAGTGGAAGGTTGCAGCCTGATGAGCAAAGCAATGACTGTTGACCATTTGGTTTCTTCACAGAGATTGAATGTGGCAGCATCTTGTTGTCGCAATTGTTGTCTGAACTTGCTAGGAAATTAACTATTTCATTATGATGATTTTGATACTTGCACTGATCTCCTGTGGATTCATAATTGAAGACATCACAGAAAAAAACAAACCTCCCCCAAACAATTGTGTGTGTCTAAATCACCTACATATGTTTCTTGTTCCCAGTTATGCACGAGTTTCTTTTTAATATAACTCTTGGCACAACAGAAACCATACTGGTGACATTATTGGTATTGCTGGCCTAGAATGTTTT
Source organism: Jacana jacana (assembly GCA_013400555.1). NCBI lineage: Eukaryota > Metazoa > Chordata > Aves > Charadriiformes > Jacanidae > Jacana > Jacana jacana. The sequence goes on along the minus strand of VZTM01024274.1, from coordinate 39,358 downwards.
CAATAACACTGAGCTTGTTGGGACAGAGCGTGAATTAGTTGTCAGTTCTTGAGAAGTAAAAATTTAATTGCTGATCAAATGTTTAAAGTATGACTTGTATTAGCAATGGGTTTCCATATAATTATTTTTCTTCTGTCCATTAGGCAAGAAGCCAAAAACTGGCAGTGCGACAGCTCTGCTCAGCAGACACACTTTGGAAGTCAGCTCCAGGCTTCTATTCTGGACTGAAATTCTCATGTTTTTCAGATTTTTTTTATTTTTTTTTTTTCATTTTGGCAGAAGAAACTGAAAATAAGTTCAGGCCAAACTGAAATAAATCTTTCCCCCTATTCTATTCTTCTAGGACAGTTGTCAGGCTGACAAATCAGTTATTACGCAGCTTTATCTATTATGCTCTGTGTAAATCTGTAAGTCCTAGCAGACTGTCCTCCATCACACCACCTTCTTTCATAGCCATTGTAAAACAGACTTGAAATCAAAGTATTTTTTGCAGATATCTCTGCAAAAATATGGACTTTTACCTGTGAAACCACAGAAGTGAGAGTAAACCAATGTAGATTTTTTTTACTGAGTTCAGCTCCAAATCCATTGTATTTTTACAGCTGAATCTGGCATTCCTTCCTGTTTGCGTTGAGATTGTCATCCCACCAGTACTATTCTTCCCTCCTTCTGACTTGTGCATGCCTCTCTTGACAATGTAGTGTGCAAACCAATTAGTCACACTCCACTGAAGTGCTGTTAATCTAATAGATAGGTCACTGTTAGGTCAGGGAAAGGGGAGGAGAAAGAGAGATTTACTGTGGGAAGAAATACCAGCATTATGTAGGAGCCCACTGGTGATGGGAGTCAAGGGCAGTGATGTTTTCCACTCCATCAGTGCACTAAGGTCAGAACTTTTCTCCTGTAGCCATGGGGGTAAAAAAACCCAACCAGTTAATCCAGGATTAATGATGTCAAATTCCTTTAACACACAAAGTTATGAGTTCGAGGTAGATGTTGCCAGGATAGCACACCGAACAAGTCATGTGTCTGTACCAGTATGGTGGTTCAAAGGTTATTCAGCTTCCTTATTCAACACCTTATTCCACTCTAAAAGCAAAATGTGAAACCTGCTTGTTCCTGTGGCTGGCAAAAGAGCCTGACCTACGGCCCTTGTAACCTCCCAATTCTGTGCTCAGCTTCTCAGCAGATTCCCGGAGGTATCTGTCTGAAGGCATGCACCAGCACCAGAGCTGGTTGACCCTTCACAGCCAACACAGTCCTTCTCCAGGGCAAATTCCTTTCTCCTTTTGCTGGCTAAATGTTCCTCTGTACCCATTTCTTTACCTACTCTGTCATCATCTGAAATTTGCCTTTGGGTTAATCTCACCAGTTAATGTTCATAATGTTTGTACCAAGTTTGAAAAGCCCGAAGTACTACAATTCATTATTATTTCTTTTGTTTTCTTCCTGAGATTCTCCTCAAGACCAAATCACAGGCACACACAACTCCCTCTGTAGCCTATTGTCTTAAGGTTGAACAACTGATCCCTCTTTTCAGCTCAGCCTGTTTAACTCCTGTGCTGCTGGAAGTGTTTTGAGGAACCGGGGAGCGTTAAACACTGTTAATTGCTTCACATCATAATCCTGGTACTGGCTTTGTGCGTGCTTGGTAAAAGCCATCCAGTGCATTTCTGCAGCCTGTGCATGCAGCACCGTGTTACATTTTGATAAACAAAATCTCTCCCTCCTTTCTACCCAGCTGTCTGTTGGCCACAGACCCCCCTAGAGTCCTCTGCGGTTTTTCAGTTTTCCACCAGATCATCAGAAAAGGCAGGAACATGCCAAATATGGGTCAAGTTTTGGGATGTGAATTTGTGCTAGAAGCTTCTATGGAGCACGTGTGAATTATTAAAGGAGGGGTTTGGTTTTGCGGTTTCTTTTTCTTCTCCCCTAAAGACTCATAGTTAGGGTAATTTTTTACATGAGTTTCTACTCTTTAGATGCAAAGGCTGTGTCAGTGACAAATACCAAGTCCTTGCTCCAGAGCACATGGTTCAGGGTTACTTGTGCAAGCATCTCATAAGCGCAAAATTGCAAGCAATAGCTTCTGATTTGGAAACAGACCAACTATTTTGCTGAATAAATAAATAAAATAATTTAGGCTGGACAGAGCCATCGGGATTGATTCAAACCAAGTGGTTACAGCCTGGCAAAACTAACGAAATGAGAGCAGTAAGTGCTGTGTACCAAGCTCCATGATATGAAGGAAATTGGTTACAACAGTGCTTATCCTGGAGTGCCTGAAAACGTCCAATATTACGAATCCAGCTAGGGCAGAGAGGCAAACCCTTCCACTCTACTGTGGTAGTTTTGTATCCTGGGGGACATATCTATTTCCAACTATGCTGAGTTCAAGTAAGCTACTCTTGTGGTATCAGAGATAGCATTTTTAGTGGACATAAATGAGCCTGGCTGCTGTGGAAATAGCAGCTGCCCACATTTTTTTCCCTGTGTTCGTTGTATCTGGCATTGGTGACGCTCCATGTTAAGGGAGAAAACCCAGTGGAGCATAGCATGCCATTGCTTGTTTTCCTTGTCTCAATTTTCCAGGCTGATAAGCATGGCAGAGAAGATGCATGCAACAATTACCATTAAGGTTTGTGGTTGGAGCAGCTTAGCAGCAGAATTTCCCTGCAACCATAAGGACTCCTTTCAGCCAGAAAATCCCAAGGCAGCCCCTGCACTCATCTTTGAGTCAGCACAGACCCACTGTGGGGAATGCTCCTCTCTGGCACTGGTGTGTCCTGGGTTGATCCACCTCCAAACGTGTGTTCACCATCATGGTTCTCAGCTGTCAGGCCCCCAGCCAGCACCTGGGAGTCTTGCAAGGGCATGTCTTGGGGAAGTCTTGTTGTGTCAAATAGCCTGCCTTCTTTTCCACGTCAAAGCTTTCTTTTCTCTGACCATCACATTTTTTGCTTCTCTCCAAGCTTTCAAAAATCTGCATTTCACTTTGCCTTCTTTGTCCTTCTCCGTACCCAGATCCTGTTTACGCTTGGTTTGTTCCTGCACAGAGAAAGGCAACACCAGGCAAAAGACCCATGAAGTTGTGGGGAATCGTGGTCAGAGTTGTTATCTAGGCTGTGAACTCAACAGGTTTCAGAAGATAATGAAACACTTTAAATTCGGTGCTTGGATAGATCGGGAATGAGGCATTGCATAATGGGGGCCTTTGACTTTATTTCAAGTAGTTGACTTGGCTCTCAGCTGTCAGTTTTCCATTCCCCAGCAATTCCTACCTCTGACTTCATTCTCAAACTTTCCTACTTCCCCCATGCTGTTTGCTTGCTAGGTTGCTTTGGCTGGGGAGAGAACCTGTTTATATTAACATTCATTGGACAAGTTTGGTTTTTCTGGGAGACTTGCCAGATGTGGCTGAAATCTTTCAACCCCTGGTTTGAAAACTTATCAAAAGCCCTTTTGCCACCCTCAGACTCTTCTGCACACATGGCACTTCAGCGAAACCATCTCTTGTCACACCACCCATGTTTCTGCTCTTCAACCACAGCCTGGGGCCTTTTTCCATGCTCAGAACCACAGCTCGCATGTACTCCAGACCCTCTCCAGCAGGACCCTCCTGCCCTGCTGAATCTGCTGGTACCAGTGGGATGGCAGCTGCTCATAAACTCAAATTTCTGCTTTAATGAAAACTTTGAGTTGATTCCTAGTGGGGAACAGAAGTTCACTAAAGCTATTCATTTTGCTTCAGTGATGTTCTCCCCCCACCTATGAGCAGTCTTGAACTCATCACCTCCAGTATTTTGGAGAATGCTAGTAGCAGAAAATGCAGCATGCAGCCTGAAAGCAACAGAAAAATGGATCAGAGTGTTCTTAAAATTAAAAGACTGACCAAAATGTCCAAATGATGCATGAAGACACTAATGTGTCACTCCCCAGGATGGGCTAAATAGTACTAGAAAACAGCTGTTTGTTTCAGTTCTCTGCTGGGTCCAGAAAGTTGATTCTTCACTACCCACTGGTTCCTTTTGTCTCTTCAGTGAGTTACTGCAATTTATGATGAAATAATTCATTTGGGAAAATATTCCTTTTGGGGAAAGAATTATGGAGTGGAAAAGAGATGCTTCCTCCCCATTCAGAGAACCAATGAGAGCAGCATTCAGAAAATTCTGATATCATGAGACAGGCTAGCCTTTGCTTCCAATTTTGTTTGGCTGATTATCCTGGAAATGGATGGACCTGTGCCCTTGAGCCTTTTTCTTCCTTTCCCATTGAACATTAGCAGAAAAAGAAATTGTGTTACTATGAAAAACAGCTTAGATTTCACAGGTGACCTTTTGTCTTTGGCAAAAAGGGTTTTGCCACATCTTTTTGCGAAGGGAGCCTTGCATTATTTATGATAAGCACTTTACCAGGACAAATCTCATTTAAATCAAATTCTAGCAAAAATGTCCAGCTTCTATGACCTGAATTCAGTGCTGTTATGGGTGTATATGCCTTAACTAAGGCAAAGGATTGAGGTTTTTGAATTCTGGCATCCACAGTTATGGTCTTCTACATTGCAAGAAGTGCTGGGAGTAACTTGTTTGTTTCTAACACGTTGTGACTGTGTTTGTGGTGTTGTACATATGTCGAGGGCAGGGTTAAAGCTCCATGAATGAGTACTTTTACCAAGCAACCTTTAGGAAATACGTGCAACAGCAGCCATGACCCTGCTGGAATTAAGCTTCTTAGTAGGCAGGAGTATCTTTGTGACCTTCATTAATATGTTCAGCAGTGAGCTCAGTGTACCTGCAAGATAAATTAGATGTCTTCCTCCATCATCCAGTGTTATGGGAAGCTGTTTTGTTGATACGATGCGGAGAATGGAAAGTTAGCTAACTTTGGGTCTGAGGGACCAGACTAAAGAGTCCTGTTAGTGGTCTGGCAAGTGGCATGTTATTATATGGTATTAGGGAAGATGGATGATGGCTGTACTTGGGCAGATTGTTTCTATAATTTAAGAGAGAGAAATCAGTTCATTGTTGGTCCAGGTTTTGTTATAATTTGAAAGTCCTTTGTGCGTTCAGCTGAAAGGCATTTAGTCAAGGAGAAAATGCATGTTGATGTTGATTTTGGTGAGAAAGCAGTGTTTTACAATCATACTGGTCCTGTAGGCTCACCTAATAAAGTGGTTCACAATTAATTTGCAAGTTTGGGGGAGTTCAATCATTCTTTTCTAGCTCACTCTTAAAAAAATTACGATGTAATTACACCCACAGCAATAGTTCAGACCAAGAAAGTCCCTTAATGCCATTAGGAGATGTATCATATCCAAATGCTGCCAATGTTAGCTAACGCTTCAGAAGCCTGAGCCAAACTGAGAGACGCAATTTTTCCTTCCTTCCTTCTTCTATTTTTCACTCTTTTCCTCATCACTGCAACTAAAAATAATGTGCCCTGCTTGCCTCATTTGCTAACTAAAACATGTATACCTGCTTGTTAAGCTGTAATTTTAGCTTCACTTTGATTGATAGCTCAAGTAGGAAAGGTTTGAATTTTCATCTTGTACAGACAGATTCAAATTGCTTGGCAAGGCTGTTCAATGCACTGCCTTTGTAGTCACCATGCAGACTAGAGAGTTTCCCCAGTGACTGAAAAAAAAGTTTAAATTAATGAAATTTGGGTTCTCTGTCTTTCTTTCTGCTTTAATAAAGCACTGGGTGTTTTGGAATGGTGGATGCATACCTTCTGAGTGAAATGCAGCCAGAGCTACAGCTGCAGCTCTCTTCCTATGCATGTTGTTCAATAGGCTTGTTGGAACTGATGGAGCAGGCTACTGGGACTGCCAGGTGGGACGGCTCCACTGTTGTTACTGGCTTGGGCCCAGTTTAATGCCTCACGTGTAGTTGGAACATAGGAAAGCTGTCTTTGCTGAAGTGCAATTAGAAAAATGCTGCTTTAAAATGGGACACCTAAAAACGCATAATTATATTGATGTTTGTTCTAATTGTACACTATAGAGCACCATGTTAATACCTGAGGAGGCTAAGACTTCTTATTTTTAATGGCTTCATGCCTGCTTGCAGCCAATGGCTCAAGTGCTTTGCCTTTCTGCTAGTCCATAAGGAGTTTGGACACACTGCCAACCATGTGCACTACTGTCCATTGTGGGCTGGTGGACCAGGCATAGGAACATACTTGTGCGACTTCTAATGAAGTTCTAATAGTGCTGTGACTGATGGCATTTCTTCTTTCGTAGAAGTGGCAGGGACTGTGTTTTTGGGGCAGAGCTGCCTTGAGTTGAATTCAGCATGGTTAGATGTGGGGTAATGTTTGGGTATGAAGTCTTTATAAGAAGACTAGAAGAAAGCAGAGATGAAGAAAAGACAAAAGCCAAGTGATCCAGACTTGGTCTAGAGCCAGTATTCACTTACTAGTTCTTCTGAATAATAATTCAGAGTAACTCTGTCAGTACAAAAATGTCCCTGCTGGGTCAGGGTAATGCTCTATAAGTGACTGTGGCTAGTAGCAAATGCTTAAAGAAGGCACATCCTTTCAGCAGTCAGAGGCTCTAACATCAGCATCTGGACCATCATGGTCAAGCAAACAGTGGATCCACCCTCCATCAATGTATTTCATCTCCGGAACTCAACATAATCTTCTCACCACCACAATATTTTGTGGCAACGACACTAGGACTAATCCCATTGCCTTAGTCAGATACAAGAATGAGTTGCACATTTAATAGTTCATTGTATGAAAAAATATTTTCTTTGGCTTCTTTTTTTCAGACTTGCAGCCAGAAAGTGTTACCAGACACTCAGTGTTTGTTTTACTAGCAGGATGATTTTTTTAAAAATCAGCTTCTCCATTGGAGGCAGACTTCCACCCAGCTCTGCTGATGAGAAATCTCAATTCACTTGAGATAAAATTAGCTGGGAGATTGTAACCTCTTGTTAGCAATGTGGGTAGTAATATTCTCAGATGGTAAAACCAGATTCAGAAGAGAACATCTGCCCAAGCCTCATACTGTGAAAACCAGTCTTTAAAATGAAATTGGCTTTGAATGACCATCGCTGGACTAGTCTTGGTGAACCTGAGGGAGCATCTCTGTGTCAGCAAGATTGCTTTGTTGCATCTTGTTTTGTATTTGATTGGGTTTTGTCCTCTTTGACTATGCTTCTCTTTACTTTAGGTACACTTTGGTCCTTTCTGGGTGCACCGCTGATGTCTCCTTGCCATACGCCTTTAAATGAAACAGTCATGCAAGTAAATAAATCCTGCTACTAAGTGGGCAAAATCACAAATCAGTTCATTTCCCTGCCCCCATTTCTTTGTAATCAGAAGATGAAGTCACTCCAGAAAATGCAGAGGAGGCTCTGCAATCCGTGACACGCTGTGCCTGCAGTTAGCACACATTTTAAATCACAGTTCTAGAGCTTATTTATACAGCTAAATGTCATATGTTTAAAAATAATGAGTTTATTCAAAAGAAAAATTCTCCACAAAGTGATTAATTAATGGAAGGAGACTCATTCCCAGTGTAACAGCCAGGCTGAATTATTCCAGGCCTCCTCTTGAAGTCAATTACCTGTTGGAAAATCTGTTCACTCCACCACATTGGTCCAAGTTCAACAGCTAGAAATAATGAAGCAATGGGATATAGCAAGAAACAGTAAATTTTTCATAATTGCTTCTACATCTCATCGTAACCTGCCAGCCACATTCTAAGACAACAGACTCTTTGGAGAGTTTAAGGTTTAATACAGTTTAGGCAGACAGAGGCTTAGATGTTTTTCATAGTGAAACAGTATGGTTTTTACTAATGTGTGTAAGCCTTCCTGAAAACAAAAATGGCAGCAACATACTTAAAACCACATGTAGGACTTAACACTCAATGTTGCAGTTGCTGATTCTTCAGTGTCTTACCTCAGATTGAAATTAACACGTAAGAAAATGGCTGTGCCATAGAGCACTATCAGGAAATTGCAATTGCTGCTCTTCAAAATCCTCACCTCAGCTCACAGGCAGCTGCAAAGCACAGGCAGGCACACAGATGCTCTGCTCTCCCAAGAAAGCGTCCTTATTGCTTCTTGCCTGGTCTTTCAGCTAATACATTTGTCTCAGTCTCAGATGAGCAGGATCAGATGAACTATAACCACAGCAAACTGCTTTGCTGGACTGTAACTGCAGCTCAATGTCCCTCCCAATTTAGTTTTGCTCTTTGATCCCAACTTCCAGAGTTTCATAATGGAGTTGTAAAAACACATTTCACAGTGCAACTTGGCAAAGTGACAGCCAAGAAATTATTTTCCCTAGTAATTTTAAATGCATCAGTACAGTCACTGTTAAGATCTTCTAAGAAACAGAAGATGGGAGAATAAGATTTGAAAATTGTTATTGTATTTGAAAAGCCTGATGTCTCATGAACATGCTGATGGGAGATGTCATTCATCTTTTGCTCATAAAAAGATCTGAGATCCAATAATTTCAAAATATTAATGGCATGCTACATAGCATCAAGTAAATATATTGACTAAAGCTGAAACTGCTCTTTTCCAGTGGATTTATAACATGTCTTGTCTAGTATGAAGAAAAAAATCTAATTGCAGATATTTATGCGGTTGACAGACCAGAAAGGCTCCAGTGGAGTTGCTCTTCTCCCTGAAGTAAATGAAATGGACTTGTAAAACTTCCTAATTACAAACTCACCCAAGGAACTGTTTTGATCTTCAGGATAAGTACTAAGAGATTTATAGGAAATGTGTTGAAAGGCTTTTCTTTGTTTTTTTCTTTCCTTTTTTTTTAAGTAAGTACTGAATTTCTGACACAAGCTACCAACAGTTTGGCAAGGAAATTCAAAACTGTTCTTGAAAGTGCATTATCACCTCATTGTCATGGTTTGTCTTTCCACTTAAAAAAGTAAAAGCCATGTCAGACACACAGTAACTTAAAATTGCACGGGAGGGGTTTCTTCAGGTTGTACCATGAGGTTCTTAGAGAGATGTTTTCAATAGTAATTTAGGGGGCAGAGTCAAATATACCAATTATGTTTTCTAGCTGTCCTTTGAAGGAGAAAGATCCTGTAGTTATAGAACATTAAGTAAAAATCTCCCTAATGGAGAGTTTGTGTCTGGCCAGGGAAAAGGAAGTGAAAAGATGCCAGAGAAGAGGTGGTAGCTGAGAGGCAGCTGTTGATTTGGAAAAGCATCAACTGGGAGCCAGTGGCGCCTGGGCTGGTGGTGGCAAAATGCAAGGAAGAAATGGAAGTGGAGGGAGGACCCTTATCCTCTTTGGAGGACCAAAATCCTCACTTTACTTGGGGACATACAGAATAATTTCTTTCTCTTCTGTGGATCTGCTCCTCCTTCGTGCTTCTCCTAAGATCAGAATCCAGCCCCGTGTGACAAAGAAGTTTGTGTTTTGAGATATTTTTAACTTGTATTATAAAAAATTGGTGTCATTTTTTGGTTTCTGGTTGTGCTTGTAATACTGGAGGAACCCTACTGCTTCCCACTGGGGCGATGCACAGCAGCATTTGTTTGAATTCTGAGGAGGGAGGAGTGAAAAAAATCACACATTGGAAGGAAAACATGCTTAATGAATCTACATACTTTAATTTGCCACCAATGGAGATCCTTAGTAACAAAATGGATCATTACTCACGCAAAGATGATGACAAAAAGAAACTTTAAAATGCATGTTCTCTGCAGTAATCATCAAATGAGACAATGCCACACATATTTCTGTGATTTATGATGCTCAATTTTATTGTCTTCTAGGCTTCTACCTGATGAGAAAGGAAAGACCCAAGAGGTGGCAAAGAGGCAAACACCTCCTTCTGTTTCATCCACCCAATTTTGTGTTATTGTTTGAAAGAAGATTTCTTGGGCAGATGTTATTTGTTTTGCAGCCATGTTGTTCTTAAAATATACAAGAAATATAGAATGAAGACCAGCAGTGGGGGAAAAAAAAAGACTACAGAATACACTTGAATACACAACTTATTATTTTTAACTGCTTTTCCAAAAGGACTGGGCTTTTAATAATAGTCCACTTTTGTAAAGCATCTCTTGGATGCGGACTTCAAGATGTGGTAGACAAATTGTCTCAACATGTTTGTGGGATAGGTAAGTACTATTAATCCCTTTTTGCAGAGAGACAAAGCTGAACATCAGAGAGCTGAAAACACTGTTTCCCAGCTTCGTCTTTACCTAAAGACCATCAGAGCAAAAAGTATTGTGGTAAATTCCACCTCTTAAGCCCAATTTCACCTTTTGTCTTTCCAGCAGAAGGTTTGGTGTAACTTCATCTTTTCTGCTAATGGGTTATAAAATGGGCAAAGGCAGGGATGGGTGTGAGATGTGGCTGATCATTCCCAAGATGCACAAAGTGTATCTGAAGTTATTAGTAAGCTCTTAAGTTAAACATTTCTTAAATATGTCAGAATGGACATAGCCTTTTGTAAAGTTCCTTAACCTGAAACTATTCAAGCTACCAACATGTCACTTGTCTAAGTCTGCAGCACATGGGCAAACCACCCAACACCTTACGGCCCTATTAAAGTTAGTGGAGGTTTTTAAATATTGCAGGCATGCTAGGTATTGGTTGCTTCCCACTGGTAGTCACCAGCCTAACTTCCTCCAGGTTTTACAACAGATACTTCAGAAATATGAGTGACTAATAAGAAAGTTAAGTTCATGACGAAAAGAGAAACCATGGCAGTCTATGAAGGCTAGAAGTCTAAAAGCACTTTTCACTCCTACTAAATCTTACTACTTCTTGTACAAAATTGCCTATATTAATAATTATTTTCTCTGCCCACACTTCACTCTACAGAATAAATGAACAGAGAAGCTGGGCAGCAGGACACAATAGTTATGAGTGTTCATTCTCCAATTCTGGATGCCAAAAAAAGAAACTCAACATGTGGCAAGTTAGTGGGAGGAGTTGCCTTGTCTTCAGAAGCTGTCAGGGGGCTCTTAAGGAGGCAAAGAAAGAATAAGTTGATTTTGAGTGTGTAGTCTCTTTCGTGATTAGTTTAGGACTGTCTAGCACTTTTTAGGAGCTGTGTAGTTCCTTCCAAAAAGTTAAAGCAAAGGCACCAGAAATACAAAGGTGAGCTATTAGGTCATTAATAGCACCAGGAGAAAATATAAGAATTAGCAAACTCAGTGATGGGCAGTCACAGCCAAACCAAATACCACCTCTGTGGAATTAGATGTGCTGCAAACACCAACAGCTTGAGATAATATGACCTTTAAAAAGGCATATGTTTCGTAAATGGAAAAACGAACTAAAGAGGCTGCTGGAGAAGTTTTTCAAGAAGCCTAACGGCTCAACTATACATTAACATTGCACAAATTTGGCCAACTGAGCCAGAAGGCAATGCTGGCAGAGGCTACATGGTTTTCCTTTTTATATAAACCTACAGAAAAGCTGGTAGGTGTGGGGATGCCTGCTATAGGACATGATGAATAGATTTTTCTGGTGCTTGTCAAAATTGCTTTTTACAGGATTACATTGCCTTCAGTAATTACCCCAACTGTCGGCAGCTGGTCCAGTCCCAGTGCTGGTGTTTGCCACCACAGGGTGCAGGAATGGGTGGAAATGCCCAGCCTGGGAAATGGAGCTGTGCTGGTGGAAACTGGGCAGCAGGAGGAGGGAACAGCTTGCCAACCTTTGCTGCGGAGAGGATGGCCTTATGCAGGCACATCTCACCAAAGCCGGTGGGCGAGTGAAAAGAGGCAAGGTGCAGGTAATGGGGTTTTGGGAAAGGGGGAAATGAGTGATGTGGTGATGTTCAAAGTGTGGCTTCAGCATGCCCACCTGCAAGGCCAGGAGGGGCTTTGCACACAGGAGCAGGGGCCACGAACACAGCGGCAGCAATGTCGCTCCAACAAGCTGTGATAAACGCCAGCTTTGTTAGTGTGTGTGGCAAGTTACCAGAAGTTTGGTGAATTCCTGTGCTTGGAGAGCCTTACACTGGGAAGGAAAAATGAACTGAGAAGTAATAATGATCACAACAGGATTCAATGAAGCAGACGTAATCCACATTTCTTCAGCTGATCCTGGCTTGCAGCACCAACGCTGCTTGATGGAATTGTATTCACAGGGATCTTTTCAACACTCAAGCTATGGTGTGGCTCAGACTGATCTACAGCTAAGTACACACTTTTTTCTCAGAAGTCATATTTACAGAGTACTTAAGTGAGGCGAGTACCTCAAAACAATTGTCCATGAGAGTTAGCAGTTTGGGGAGGGGTTTCCCACTCATTTATAAAACCTCTGAGCACATTTTTTTCTCTTCTGGCTAACTGTCAAGAAACCTTGGTAGTGCTGAGCTTCATGCAAATATGTATTTATGGGAAGCCCACTGCAACCAGAGAATAGCAAATATTGACCCTCTTGTGTCAACAGAAAAGCAAGTGCAAAACTGGCTCTGGGCAGATCAAATTTCATTTTCAAAATAAACATTTGGTATATTCTTTCCGCTTTTAGCTCAGCTTGAGGTGTTGATGCTAAGAGGCTGAAATCCCTCCTGCTGCAGCTTTCCCCTTTGTAAAACATTGTTGACTTGTCAGATTCTCTGGGATGCTCAGGGTTCAGATGGGCACTGCACGTATTTCTTTTTCTGACCTACAATGTCATCTTTCAAACCATCTCATGCAACTTCTTTGGGACACACTCCTGTAAGCTTTGAATACTCTGGAAAACACACTGCGGGGCTTGGGCACTACTGAAGGTGATCTAAAGCTTGCATATTCATTACACCTTTGGACAAGAAATGCCCGCAAGCTTTGATGAAATCTCTGTTATTTCAGTGAAACGCAAGCAGAAGTATTGTAAAAGTAAAAGAAGTAAGCAGTAAAAGGTAAAACAAGTGAAACACAAGCAGAAGTATTTATCTACAGCATGTGCAGTGGGAAATGCAGTCACAGATATTTATGTGAAATTTAAACGGAAAAAAACATACACTTGCTTGGACCTTTGAGAATTCATCTGAATGCGGTGCCTGGCTGGTGCTCTCCTGACTCACCCCTCATGGGTGGCTTTGCCTGTCTCCCCTGGCTGTGGCCACAGCTCTCCAACAATTTCCCTGAGGATTAGCTACCACCACAGAGATCAATCCTTCCACCTTTGTGCCCCTTCCCACTAAGTCCTGCCCTGCCACCTCCACCACCGTGGTCTTGGACAGTGGAGTTGGTGGGGTTGTGCGGTGGCAGGGGCTAGACCACCTGTCCATGCTGCGACTTACCTCTATCTTTTGTTCACAGGTTATCTTTCACTGGATCACTTCTTTTATCCTGTGGACTGGGAGGCTGCAGGAATACTTGGCTTGACAGCAGCAAAAGGGCAGGTGAGGGGCAGGAATGAGTGGCCACTGGGCTGGGGAGGGGACCCCAGCCTGGAGGGATGGTGCATTCTGGCTTAAAGTTTCTCTGAAATTGTGGCCTCATTGTGAGTGTTTCTGCCTGAAGCATCTCCTTGTTTGGAGCCAGATATATGGTGTCGGTCCAACAACAGAGATACTTGATACAATTGTCTAAATGAGTTAGATGTGTGTAATCTCTGACTAGCTCTTGACAGAGAGCAGATGTGACAGTGATTAGCCACTTTGGGACAGCTTCTCATCTCGGGGAAGATGGATATGATATAATAGATGGAAATCTCAGAGGTGTGGGAGCCAGCTGCAGGGTGAGGTTCAAACTGAACGCGGGGCTTGAACTCTCTGCCTAACCCCAGAGACCTTCCCCTGCAAATAAGTGTGAAGCTCTCTGGCAGCAGCGACATGCTGTTGCTTGCACAGAGTTATACTGCTGTCTGCTGAGCAGTGTATATACAAGCGCAAGTATCAAATTCTTGCAAAACATAAATTACTCTTCACCACACCACACATAGTTTAATTGCCAGTGATCTAACCAGAACACCTTTAAATACTTGCTTTGTCTTCCCACTGGACAAAAGCACTGCGTTGATTTTTACTATATTATTATAAAAGGCCAAGGCATATTATTGTTCTAGATGATCTTTCATTGGATAGCTGAAGTTACATGGCTTCCTAAATCCTATTCTTGTGGAAGTCTGGTAAATCTGCTTTAGTTTTTGCCATCTAGACAGTACCCACCAACATTGTAGTCAAGATCTGCCGGTGAAGCCTAGGGAGCTATGATCTGGGCCACAGCTTACTTTTTTTCTGGGAAAGCATGTGTTTTAAAACTTAAAGATTAAAGAAAATATATTAAGGGTAGTGTGGAGATGACAATTCCATCTGATTACACATAAATTGATTGACCACAATCAGGTCTGATCAGAAACAGCAGTGCCCTAGCATTTTGTTTCAAAAACATTGGATTCACAGAGCCTGCCAGAAAAGATCTGGGGAGGAGTTTTGCAGGAATCATAGCCCTCAGGAGGCTTGTTCAGGTTCATAGCAAATTAGGTGGTGCACACTTCTACTCTATATCCCCAAATCAGGCAGGCTGGGCAGCTGGTGGGTAATGGCTCATATAAGGCAATACAAGCTAGAAGTCTACACTAGCAATAACCTCTCAAACAACAGAACTTATGTGCACAGGGGGACAAATGCATCTCGGTGACATATGTGTTGTTGTTGTGAAATGCCCGGAGTATGTGAAATGGAACAGGATGTTCAGAAATTTCTGGGTACGTAATTTTTTCTATTTTAAATGAGTCAAAATGAAGAGGCGGATGTTGACCCAAAAGCTGCTGCTGGATAAATGAAGTACTGAAAAAAATAGGGAAGTCACAAGGAATCCCTTGTAACCCTCGGTAAGTTTTCAGAAGACCCCAAACTAGGTGGGAGTGTTGATCTGCTTGAAGGAAGGTGTTCAGTTCTGGGCCCCTCACTACAAGAAGGACAATGAAGTGCTGGAGCGTGTGCAGAGGAGGGGTACCAAACTGGTGAGGGGTTTAGAGAACAAGTGCTATGAGGAGAGGCTGAGGGAACTGGGCATGTTTAGTTTGGAGAAGAGGAGGCTGAGAGGAGACCTCATGGCCCTCTACAACTACCTGAGAGGTGGGTGTTGGCTTCTTCTCCCAAGTGAATAACGACAGAACCAGAGGAAAAGGTCTGAAGTTGTAGCAGGGGAGGTTTATATTAGGTATTAGGAAGAATTACTTTACTGAAGGAGTGGTCAGGCACTGGAACAGCCTGCCCAGGGAGGTGGTGGAGTCACCATCCCTGGAGGTATTTAAGAAATGTGTAGACATGACACTTCAGGGCATGCTTTAGTGGCTGACATTGTTGGGCTGGGTGATTTGTTTGTAAGACTTTTCTGTTTGTGTTTTTGTGTGTGTATGTATGTATGGCTGGATGCAATGATCTCAGAGGTCCCGTCCAACCATGAAGATTCTGTGAATTAAATCAAAATACCTAACTTTTGTTGCTATAACTGAGAGGAGAGACCTGAACATTTGCTGGAAAACCCACTCTCATTTTCTTCTTTCTTTGCAAAGACTCAGCTAATGAGTGGCTCAGCCTAACATAAGAAAGGTCTGGGTGGGGCATAATAATTGTGATTCACTATGGCAAATTATCAGATTTTTCTTGGATCTTTGTATTGGGAAAAGGAAAGGGATAGGGAAAGATTTCCATAAAAATTCATATAGCTATAAATATTGATGGGATTATAGAAACCACGACAAAAAATGTCATTTGTTTCCCTTTGCATAAATGGGTGGTAAGAGTGCATACAAAGCAATCTTTGCAGGAAAAACAAAGTGTAAGACTGTGGTTAAAAAAAACCCAAAACACAAAAGGACCAGAAATACTACAGGCATGAGATTTGTGAAAATATGACAACTAGACAGTGAAGTTCATTGCTTCAGCCATTTGGAAAATGATTGATTCGGCAGTTTTTCAGTGTCTGATGCACAACAGAGACCAGATGTGTTTGGGGATACCATTCCCCAGGCAGGCAAATGTTTGCCAGGCAACCTTTGCACTCTGTTGGAACAGCCACCCATGCCTAAAACCTGGGTAGTAAGACTAATGCTCCAAACCAAGGTGTATTTTATGAAGCCAGGACAGACACTGAATTTACATTGCTTTTGACGTTTGTTTATTGATCTGAAAGCTTTGGAGGGTGACCACCCTTTTGTTTCTTTTGTTCTGGTGTTCTCCAAAATCTGTCCAATTAATTTGTTTTCCTTGTCTTTCCAGTCACCACATTTGGGATTAAGAATATCTCTTTATATTGGAAAATAAACATAAAATGGCTTAGGTCAGAGCTGAGCCATTCTCTGAAGTTTGTTGTTGTAAAGCAAAAGAAACCCAACAAACCAAATCCAAAAAAAGACCTTTAGGGTCTCTTGTGGCTGTCCACACCTTTTCTTGTTGAATCAAGTGATTCCCACTGAATTTCACATGAAATGTATTTAGTGAAGGAATAAATGTTACTTTTATGTCTCAAAGCTGGTGCCAAACTGTACTTATTTTCTACTGAAAAACATTCTCCTAGGGCTGAATGGCTGTTGCTTTGTCTTTGCTTACCTCAGATATTAAAAATGATGGTCTTGTTCTTCCAGGAGAGCTGACTGCACCCTTGCTGAGTACTTCTCAGGGCCAGACCTGCCAGGATTCTGCACAAGTCACATCAAATTAAAATTTGCTGTCAGAAAACACTCTGGAAAGGCAATATCAGATCCAACTGTTATGAAGATAAACACACCTGGCAACAAAATTAGTGAGGAGAGGGTAGCAGTCAAACAGGAAGTACCATTTGGAGGATTCTGGAACAACTTCACTTGGTTTTCATTTGCTTTCTGACTCTCAAGAGCAAACGACAATCTAACTGGTAAAACCAAGTTCCTAGAAGCTCACATTCCAGATGGCTGATACCACACAAGCACCAGCTGTGAGAAGGTAATAAACTCTGCTTTTAGAAAGACATAGCCAGTGCCAAGCGGCTGTTGCTGCACTTGGGGGTTTTTCAGGGTTTTTCACCTGCTGAATTCACCAGTTTTAAGGGTGTCACACATCTAAGGTCCACACAGCTGCTGGTATGATTATACTCCTTCTGATTACTATCAGATTATGTAGCATGTGCCAAAATAAATGGTATTTTAGTACATGCTACAGGGGCATCCTGTTCTTTGGATGTTAGTTGATGGAGGTGAGGAGCAGGGAAGCAGGGGACAGAGGAGCAGGCAGGAGTTGTTTTT
>VZTM01024274.1:0-22175 GCA_013400555.1 Jacana jacana | reverse complement strand
GGGAGACAGACGCTGGTAGGCTGGACTGGGAATGGCTGCAATTTCAACAGCTGAACTTTTCGAAGACCTCCTCACTCAGAAGCAACACCTTATCTCTGGCTGTCAGGCGTCAAAAACAGATGAAAAAGCCAGGTCTCTCTCAGCTAATAAAGGGGTTTGGATAACCTTAGCTCACAGTGTACATAACAATCTGTTCCTGATACTGCTAAACCATAAGGAGTCTGTGTTTTGGTGCAAATTGAACCCGTACCTCCAGGTAACTGAGTCTGGAGACTGAGCTACACCTTGTGGTGGCATTCAGAGCAGTGTGTGTAAGTACCTGGCGACACACCTGGTGAAGTATGAGATGAATGCATCAGCTAAACACGCACACACATTCCTGTGCAATTGCATGCAAACAGGTCTATTTCTTCTGTCTCTATCAGCCACAGCTCAGCTGTAGGAAACCAGATCTCCCCAAGTTCCTGGATTTGCTAATGTTAGGTTGCCACAAGATTCTTTCATGCTAAAAAGGTATGGGACAGACTCTGAAAGCAGAGCTGAGATGAATGAGACTGTGAAGTTCCTCTGCTGCTGGTGTTGTCACAAAAAGTACAAACTAGCTACTGCTTGAAAAGATGCATTTCTGTCCCCCTGGCCAGGTCATATTAAGCCTGAAAAAATGATCTTTTGAAGAATTACACATCACAGAGAGTAAAACTTGCCCTGTTTTTATTTTAAAAATATTTTCTTTGTTGTTCCCTAAATGAATTAATTTCAATGTTTTTGAAACAAAACTTTGCCTTTCCGTTATGAGACAGTAGTTAAGCATAGAGATTCATATTACACACACACACACACACACACCCCATCCCTTTTGTTGGTTTTTTTTTTTGAAGAAAAGTTAAAAGCCTTTGTAAGTCTAACCCATTTCCTTTTAATTTGAACTGAATGTTTCAGCCTGAGCTGAAATACCTCATTTTACTTTTTGCATTGTTTGGAAAAGTATTTCTTGTTCAGCTCCCCTCTGTCTTCAGTTGGAAACTTTAAGTTAACAGTATTTGCCAGCTTTAAGTGAAAATGAATAAATATTCCTTAGTCATTGGGTGAGATCTTTAACTTGGCTTTGAGCATTGTAATCCTACTGAAGTCAAAGGAATCAGACTGATTTATACCAGATGGTTATCCGGACCTCCAAGGGGAATGAAATAAGTATCATGGATTAAATTTACCATCAATACAAGAAGATCTGTTTGCATTAGCAAGATTACATCTGTGCTTCCTCATAGATAAATTTTGTCCAAGTCTCCACAACTCATGTTGTCACCTTCATGATGCACATTGTGGTTCAAATTAGCAATAGAACCCCAGGAGGTTTTTGGTGGAGCAGAACTTCAGCCTTTGGGCTCAAGATTTGCACCAGTGTTCATGCAACCCTGCATTTTCAGTGGTTTGTTATCATCTGTTCATTTTGTTCTTGTGCCAGAAATGTGTACAAAAAGATCAGGATAAACAAAATTAATGGGAAGATAATAGTTTTGTTTGGTTTTGTTTTTCTTTTTTTTTTTTTTTTAAGGATGGACACAATAGTAAAGAAAAATACTTCTTTTTTTTTTTGCCAAAGGGAGTTCATATAACAGGACTGCTTTGTTATGCCACCAGAATGACCACTGATATGGAAAAAATGGTGGGGAAAGACTTCCTGAAGTATTGCATTCACATAAGCAAGGAAACTGTGGCAGCTTGGAAAATGAAACCTGCGATTTATGAGCACAGAGGACTTGAAGTCAATATTTTGTTCTCCTTAGTTATTCAATAATGACTTTGACAGTTCCTCTGGGTTTGAGAAGATACAGATTTTCAGGCTGGCAGGATGCAATGGACTAGCAGATTTCCAAAGCTGTCACTGCTCTTTGATTTATATTTTCTGTATTTTCCTTTTTTGGACCAGTGAGTACCATCCAGCTCTTGCCTCAGTATGCAACAGCCTGTCTCCAGGATAATTCCAAGATGGCTTGACCCACACCATCTAGAAGAAACTGCAGCCCTGCTTCTGACTTGCCCTGTTATGAGTGAGTTTTAAAACCTAAAAGGACATTAGAGTTATGCCTGGACCTTGTGCTGGGGCACATGTTGAGCCCCATGCTCTCTTCCTAATCTTCAGTTGAATTTGTATTTGCAGCAGCAGAGGCACTGAATTTGTGTTGTTTTGAGTTGGTGGTACTGATGAGGATGGTTCTTGGCTGTTTGAACAGCATGAGCCTTTCTTTCACTGCACCATTCAGACCTTTTCTGAATCTATATCAGTTATTTACATGCTTGAAATGATTTAAAATGACAAGCACAGTAGAAACTGTCTGGGATGTATAATTTGCTGTGAATTATTTCAAATTAGAGAAGAAAGTGAAGAATGAGAACTCTCGGCTGTAGTATCAGCATGGTCTCCATATGTCTGTATGAATCTCATGGACAAATCCCTTCATAAAGATTAAGTCCTGTGCTACATCAAGGATCCCCTGTCACTTCCCCTCCATGGAGCACAATAGAGAAGTCCTTTTAGCAGGTTCACATGGAAGCTTCCCGGTGGTTTCGGGCATCCATGAAACAAGCGCAATCACACTTGCCTGTCTTCCAGGAAGATCGTCCTGTGAAAGGAACTAACTTTGGCATAGTTATAGCTATAAAGCTGATGACAGGAAGTGGGTGAATAGTTTTGGGGCAGATTTTATTTGAACATTTTTGAGCTGTGTTTGTTAAAGATAGTGACAACTTTTTGAAGCTCATAGCAGAAGCAAGAAGGATTTGGGATCTTCTTGTTGTTGCTGTTCCTGGAGTGCTGCTGCATCCTTATTCCTAGGGAATGACAGAGCCAGCTGGCATAAATATCCTTCTCAGCCCAGTTTTTTTTTTTTTATTTCCCCCCATTTCCTCTTTATTCTGCACCATCCATCTACATTGTGCAAACTGAGGAATGAGACTTTATCAAGGCAAACCAGAGAGTGAAAGGCAGCTCTACAGGCTGTGGGATTATTTAGCATTAAGCTGTATGTTAATGAGGATATGTTTTTGAAAAAGAGTTTTTCCTACAGGCTTGGTAGATAAAGAATTTTTGGCTGAATCTGTAAATTCCTGCAGGGAGATGTTGATCCTTTATCTAATGTTTGTTTCAGCTGCTCCCTACCAGAGCATATTGCTGCTATGTAAGTAGATTGCTGTCATATGGCCCCAGACAGTTGCTTCATAGAGGAATTCTATAGCTCCTTGATGGGGAGATTGTATTTATTTGCTTCTAATAACATCTCTGCTCCTTGCAATTTGTTTGAGGGAAGTTGTTTTACCTGTAAAGCCACTTACGCAGGTACTATTTTTTCATCTGACATACTCTTCAACTATATTAAGAGCATGATGGAGGCCAAGTTTTCTCATACTCACTCTTAGCTAAAGCACTTGCTGACATAAAGGAACTACTGACGTGAATCCTGGGCCAGCCTACCCAGTGACTTGTGGGGGACCTGGCAAAAGTCACTGAGGTTTTTTGTTGTGATACAGACAGGGCTAGAAAACTTTTTGCTGCTCTGCACACGGAATTGCAAACCCCAGCTGGCCCAAAAAACCAGACAGCATGTGTGAAGGTGCTGTTCCTAATGCAGGTGGCCCTTCAATTTTAGAAGCTGCTGCTCAACCCCTACTGGTGATCAAGAGCATTCTCTGGACCATGTAGGATAAACAACACTAGTTTTACTAGTTTACCAGCTGTTCTTGTGTTACGTTCTCCCCCTGGGAAAGGCAGAGTATCCCCAGATGGGTGTATCTGTACCTCCCAAAGGAGGATTTTGAGCAAGTGATGTTGGCATGTTCTTCCACCTCATAGCTTCTCCCCCTTGAAAAGATCTTTAGGTGCTAATTTTCAGTCTTTTGTGCTGAATTAGGCTTCAAGTAGAAAACATCAGAGTGAGACTTAGTGAGAGAGACAAAAAGACAAACAACACCCTATAAAATGCTTGTAAAATTGTCTGGTCAGCGCAAGGTAATTCTGGCTTGCTACAAATATAATATTTTGCTAATTTTGCAGTGCCACTTCTGGCTCCATGGATCCCATAGGAAGCCACATTGATCACAGGAGGTCCCTGAATGCCTGGACCCAGGGCTGATCCTGCTCTGTGGAGCAAAGGGAGCAGAAGGGCTTTGCAAGTTGTGCATCATCTGGGCTCAGTCCTGCTGAGGTCAGGGCAAATTATGTCTGTGGCAGGAAGACTGGATCTTGATGTGTTTCAGAGGGGGTATCTTGCACAATTATTCCCTTATGGGAACTCTAGCCTTATTCAGCACTCTGCTGTGTGCACCAATTAACCTAAGGACTGCTTTTGACAGGGCATGCTTGCTTGTACAAGTCCCATTACCTTTCTGTTCTAAATGGCTAATTTCACAAAGGAGAGCTTTCTAAGCATTAATAGCATTTTTAAGAACTTGACAAAGAAAGAGGAATCCCTTAAATATCTGCTTTCCCAGTGTCCTGCAGCAATGAAGAGACAATCTTGCAAGTTACTTAAAGTTATATATTTTTAATTGCATTTTCTAGCTGAGAGTCTCTGGGACTTCAGTACACTTCCTTTCAAGGTGACCTTTGTATAGTTGTCTGAACAAGCCATGTTGTCACTGTTTATAAGGGCACTCGCTGGAAAAATAGTATCACCCTTGCTAGGTCTGCTGGCATCCTGTAAAAGTGCAGTGGCTGAGAAGGTGTTAGTGTAGCTATGCAATGAAACTTGGCTCCCATGGAAGGTACTGGTAAAGTTCCTACTGTGCTTAGGTTAGCCAGGGCTTCCTCATTTAGTTTTTTTTGGTGAGAAGTATGAGAGGAACATCACAAGTGGGGGCTACAGATTTTCCCTTGTGTCATGATATTTCAATCTGTGCTTGTTACTGTCCTGTTGTCTTCTACCAGAAAATAATCTATAAAGTTCTTGAGCATAAAATTAGTAACTTTGTAGCTCCAGAGTCTACCATAGAACCTTAAAGACTGATGTGGAGGCAGAACTAGTCTTCTCTCTTAAATGATTTTGTGTACCAAAACTACCCCAGTGTGTAGTATACACGTGTGTACACGGCAGGGAGCCTGGTTTTCCTCAGGGCTGTTTTTGGCCAACTGTGTAACTCTAGGTAAGGCCAGTGGCTATGGAGAGGTTACCAAATCAAAATAGTACCTTCCATGCTTTGTATTCCCATTGTCAGAATAAAAGTCAGTATTGGGAAAAGTTTTTGCCCACGTGTTCCTGGCTGCTCTCCAAAATGGTTGCCAGCTGATGGCTGCTTCAGCAGCCACTGTGAAAGGAATTGGTGATTGCAGTTCAGTTCCTGTTGACAGGCATCCACCTTAGAACCTCCGCAGCTGGCAGCCTTGGTGGCAGGCACAGCAAAGAGGTCCAGTGCTGAAGGAGCAGGAAAAATAAACAGTGCTCTCATAACAGGATGTGACCGCCCTGCTTCCATGATTCATTTATCCTGAGCAGTATCCCCTGGACTGGTTCAGCCCAGTGACCAGGTCTTTGGCCCACTGGTTTCTCTTTGAGGTCCAGGAGACTTTCTGATATTATTGCTGTTTACAAGGAAACTGCTTTTGGCCTGTTTCTTCAGGAACTCCTGCTCCTGGCTCTCCTGTGAGATGAAAATGTCTGCCTTGGCAAGGGCTCTCAAAGGGGCTTTGTAGTGCTGCCGGCATCACCTGGGATCTTGATGTAAAAGTCATTTAAAGTTGCAGGCTGCCACTTCTTACAGTATTTCCTGTAGAGTTGGTCTGAGCATTCATCAAGCAGAAATGTGGCAAGCTTTCTGGTGAAATGTTCATCCAGTGTCCACTTCCCCACTGTGCCCACTGTTTTCTTCCCCCCGTGCTGCCCTCTCCCTCAGCTTTTCCGTCAGCTGTGGCATTTTCTGGCTGCTGAATCATTTGGGAGGTTTGTTGGGGTACATTTGGGATGACACACTTCTAGGAGCACCAGGCTCCCCTCTAGGCCACTGACACATCTTGTGCTTTCCTTTCCAGCATCTGGGTGCCTTCCAGGTAGACTTAGGTTCCTTTTTTAACAACCAGAAAATTTCCAGCTGCTGCTGCTGCACATGTCTCTGTTTTCTTGAATGCTTGTCCTTTCTACTTAGAACCCAGAGAATCTGCTGAGAGAGAGCATGGCAGAAAATACTTGTCATTGATGCCTGTGGAAAATGAGTGTTTATGGTATACTCACAGCGTCATAAAGATGCAACTTTCTCTGATGCATAACCCAAGCTCAAGCTCTGAAAACATACAGCTGTCTTCTTCCCAGGTCACTGCAACATGGAAAATTGAGAATTTATGCATTTCCCTGAACATAAATAATATGTCTATTTTTCTAATTCACTTCTTTTAGAAAGCCCAAACCCTTGCAGCTCCCAAGAGGTCCCTCTGCACCTGACAACATTTTGTTGTAGCCTGTTTCCTTTTCCATAGCTAAGTTTAGCTCTTGATTTTCCTCCATCTCATCCCTCAGGCAGGTCTCACAAGTAAAGCTGTTTGTGTTTTCTTCCTGCCTGCATCAAGAAGTTTGTAGAAATAAAGTGCAAGTTTTTATATCCAGTTAGTGGGAAAAATATCAAAAAATAAAGGAAAAAAAAGTCCTTTCTGGGGTTATTGTGGCACTGAAACACTCACAACAGAAGGTAGCTTTGCTGAGGTTGAGTTACTCATCATCTCTGCAAGAACTTGAATTCCTTATATATCTCATGTATGAGCTCCGGTCCCAACTAGTCCCATGTTGCTGACTTGGCTCTGACCTGTATTCGTGTCATTGTGGTGTCTGTGTGCACCAAAGATCTGCAGATTGCCAACAAGAAAGCAGGCCTGCCTTCAACAGTTTATGGTCTGAATATGTGACAAGGTGTAGCAGTCAATGGAACTAGCAGCTGAGGAAAAAGTAAATGGTCTGTAAGAGAGCAAAAGGCAGCAAGGGAGGAGAAATTAAAGCTGTTGACTGTCAGTCATGGGCTGACATTGACACTTGTCCATTCCTTCCCTGTAGACAGTGTTTTGCAAGAAAAGCAGCTTTGAGGAACACTGCTTTGAGGGCTGTGAGCCAGTGCCCCGGTGTGTTGGGAATTGATGGAGCTGCTGGTGCAGAAGAGCAGGAGGGGGCTGCTTCTGGAGCATTTGGCAGGGCACTAACCCAAGCAAGTGAATCTGCACGGGTGAGTCTCTGTAGGGCTATGGGGTCTGCCCGGGTTCCTGGGGAAGGCCAGGGCTCTTGTAAGGCGATTGCATCTGCAAAATCAAATAATGGGACAAACTTTAGGGTCACAAAAGGTTCAACGACCCCTCAGTGTGATTGCACTGCATGGGCTGAAAAACTGCCTGCCTGGAACAGAGCAGCAGATCAAAAAACATTTGAGCTCTCCCTGCAGTAACCTATCTCAGATAATCTTTTTCTATGACATTTATTTCCTTGGGCAGAAGATTAAATGCTTTTTAATGAATTATAGTGATTTTAGTTTCTGCTGTCCTTGCACATTGCTGCAATTATCAGTGCGGTCTCTCAGTTGCCCTGCTGCCATCACAGAACCAAAAAGGTTAATAACAGCTCAACCAAAAATTGCTAGATCTGTGTTTGTCAGTATCCCATAGAATGAGCACCTCTGATACTTAGATGGAATTATTCTTATCTCCCTGCCCAAACAAGGTCTACTCACCAGAGGATCATGGAACAGATTCTCCTAAAAGCTATCCTAAGGCACATGGAGGACAGGGAGGTGATTTGAGACAGCCAGCATGACTTCACCAAGGGCAAGTCCTGTGTGACTAGTCTAGTGGCCTTCTATGATGGAGTGACTACATCAGGGGACAAAGGAAGAGCTATGGCTGTTGTCTATCTGGGCTTCTGTAAGGCCTTTAGTGCAGTCCCTCACAACATCCTTCTCTCTAAATTGGAGAGATATGGATTTGATGGGTGGACCATTCAGTGAATAAGAAATTGTCATATCCAGAGGGTAGTGGTCAATGGCTCAATGTCCAAATGGAGACTGGTAACAAGTGATGTCCCACAGGGGTCCATACTGAGATCAGTACTGTCTTAATGTCTTCATCAATGACATAGTGGGATTGAGTGCACCCTCAGCAAGTTTGCAGATGACACCAAGCTGAGTGGTGCAGTTGACATGCCTGATGGAGAGGATACCATTCAGGGAGACGTGGACAAGTTCAAGAAGTTGGCATGTCTGAACCTCGTGGGGTTCAACAAGGCCAAGTGCAGGGTCCTACACATGGGTTGGAGCAACCTGGTGTATCAGTCCAGGCTGGAGGATGAAGGGCTTGAGAGCAGCCCTGCCAAGAAGGGCTTGTGGTACTGGTGGATGAAAAGCTGGGCATGAGCCAGCAATGTGCGCTTGCAGCCCAGAAGGCCAACTGTATCCTGGGCTGCATCAAAAAAAGTGTGGTCAGCAGCTTCCGGGAGGTGATTCTGCCCCTCTATTTCACTCTGGTGAGACCCCAGCTGGAATATCATGTCCAACTCTGGAGCCCTCTGCACAGGAAGGACATGGATCTGTTGGAGCAGGTCCAGATGAGGGTCACAAAGAGGACCAGAGGGCTGGAGCACCTCTCCTATGAAGACAGGCTGAGAGAGTTGGGGTTGTTCAGCCTGGAGAAGAGAAGGTTCCATGGAGACCTTATAGCAGCCTTTCAGTACTTAAAGCTTTTAGCAGGCCTTGCTGCAGTAGGACAAGGGGTGAGAGTTTTAAGTGAAAAGAGGGTAGATTTAAAATAGATATAAGGAAAAAATCTTTTACCCCGAGTGTGGTGAGACACTGACACAGATTGTCCAGAGAGGTGGTGGATGCCAGGTGGATTCAGGTGGATCCCTGAAAACATTCAAGGTCAGACTGGACAGTGCCCAGAGCAACATGATCTAGTTGAACATGTCTTTGCTCATTGTAGGAGGAGTTAGACTAGATGACCTTCAAAGTTCCTTTCCAACCCAAGCTAGTCTATGACTCTTGTCAATGATATTTCAAGGTGAATTTTAGATGAGACTTGTACTGGCTTTTTCCATTGAGTAAATTCTACTTTATAGGAATTGGTTACTCTAGTGGGAGTGTCTTAAAGGTTATATTGAATTACTGAAGAAAAATGTGTCTGACCTGTAGTCAAGGTGTTAAAAATCTATGGCAGCATTCAAACAGACAGCCTAGCTACCACCTATGCTAAATGGATAAACCTAGGAACTTTAATCCACAAAACAGAGATTGAGCAAAGGAGGTTTTTTATTATTTTTTATGGTGTCAGGGCACATACCCTTTTGAGACTGTATCCCTTGAAAGGAGAGGTACCGCAGTCTGCATGAATGCTAGA
This sequence comes from Jacana jacana, assembly GCA_013400555.1. NCBI lineage: Eukaryota > Metazoa > Chordata > Aves > Charadriiformes > Jacanidae > Jacana > Jacana jacana. The sequence goes on along the minus strand of VZTM01024274.1, from coordinate 12,823 downwards.
AACAGCCTTAACAGCTGTGTTACTGGAGGGCTTCCTTCAGGTTAGTATACCTGCAATCCACTGCATTGTGCTGCTTGGCTCCAGCACACAAAGGGTGGCTCAGCTGAGCTGCCTGGAAGACCTCAATCACATGAGACGCTTTCTTACCAGGAGTTTTGAAGCTGTATTAATTGACACTCCAAACTGATTGAATTTAATGAGAATCTTTCCACTGACATCATGGCTTTGATTTATACCCTTAATACATAACGCATTGTTTCAGATGTGAGTCTTAATGTCCTTATCCAGTCTGCCACTCTTCCAAGTTAAATATGAATAAACAGAGAGGGAAGGAGAAAAAAACCCTCAAGACAAGTTTAAGAGATTTCTGTGTGTCTGTTAGAGGCAACTTCTGACTAATACCAGGAAGCAGTGGGAAAAGGTGTCTTTTGCTTAGGAATTGAGAGTCTGCAGGACTCTTTGCAACCAGAACATTGTGCTGATTAGTTATTTTCTATCAGAAGAGGAAACTGAACCTCTTGTGCAACAGTTAGACCAGTAAGAAGTTTAATGGACTAAAAACCTTGTATGTTTATGTTAATTAAATCTGTCAGCTGCTTTATTTTTCTTCTATTTTTAATCTGTTTTCTGAAGGAAATGAATCTTATATAGTTGCAGTGGCTGTCTGTCCATCTGTTGGTTCTCCCCACTGCTCCCAGTAACTTAAGCTGTCAGCAAATTTCAGCCAATCTGTAAAGAAAGGAAAGCATCTCAAAGACTACCATTTTTATGCATTTCATGAAGACTGGTGGAAATTTTCCAAAGGCTTAATTAATGTCCCCTCAGGGTAAAGCTGAGATCATTCAGCCATTGACCTTTCTGTTTGCCCTGATGTACCAAACCCAACTGCTCTATTGTGTGAGTGACTTTAAACAAGCTACCGCATGGGCTATTTCTTGCTCACCCCAAAACAATGGGAAAGTAAAGATTTTGTGGGATCCAGAGAAGTCTTAGTTTAGATGTTGGGAAGAAATTCTCTCCTGTGAGGGTGGTGAGACACTGGAACAGGTTGGCCAAGGAAGCTGTGGATGCCTCATCCCTAGAAGTGTTCAAGACCAGGCTGGATGCGTCAACCTGCTCTAGTGGGAGGTGTCCTGCCATAGGCAGGAGGATTGGAACTTGATGATCTTTAAGGGCCCTTCCAACTCTAGCCATTCAATGGTTCTGTGTTGCTGGAGGCTTGCAAGGGATTGGAGGGAAACTGCAGAGTGTCAGATGGGAAACAAATAAGTGAGACTACTGTGGTGAATAGGTAATGGCACCAAAGGGAGGGATTCCTAGAAGGTATCACACACTGACAGCTTTTCAGGGGTGCGACTATTTTTGAAAGACAAGCAAACATCACAAAACCAGAGAATATCGTGGCAGGAAGAAAGGCTGAGGGTGCAGAGTAAACCTAAAGGTGTAACAGGGAGGAGTAGGCAACAGTAGTGTGGGAGTATGTAACAGAAATCCATAGGCAACAGTTTCATTAGTTCAGCTGCTCATAGCAGAGCTTGTTTTATCAAGCTCTTTGTTGGCAAGGTTAGACCAGACTGAAGTTACTCAGAAAATATGCTCTTGTGATTTCTTTGGGGCTGTGCAATTGTACTGATAGAGATAGCAACTATTTTTCATGATAAATTATGGCCAGAAAGTATACCTACCCTCTGTCGCCTGCATTCCTTGCAGCACCCACTGGGTTTCTTCAATTCCAGAACTTAATTTTTCTTGAAAGGATGATTGTTTTGCTGTGCCCACACCACTAAGACGGAGCTGCATTGATTAAATAGAGCCTTTGTGAGCAGTTCCTTGGACTATGTGAGGAGGATCTTTCTTTACAGCTATGTGAAAGCTTATACTTACTTGGATGGCTATCAACATGCCTTGGTAGATGAAGCATTGGCCGTCTGTGTATCATTAAGGAGCTTGAAGAGTCAATTCAGTCCAGACAGTAAACAATGAATTGCTGACACTTTCAGCCTTGCTAGGGCTCAAAAATACCAGTGTGCACATCTGAGCCATATCAGTGGAAACACACAAGGATTAGATTCTTTTGGTGACGGCTGCATTTTTATTGTGAATAATCTGATGGGAGCCTGATGGTGTCCAATGCATCCAGTCTTGCCTTGTGATTCCTTTGCCGTCTGAAATGTTGTTAGTTTTAATGACATAATTATCCTTTATATATTCAGTTAGACATATGGGTTGGGTTTTTTCCTTTTTTTTTTTTTTTTTTTTGAGTTATAATTAGTTTCCCTGAGAGGCAGCAGCTTTAATGCCTGGGTAGTTTTCTGAGAAGCTGGGACTGAAAGAAGCTTTTGGGAAATGACAATTATATGTCCATGTTTTTTATTTGGTATGCTTTATTTTAGTCTTTGTCTAAGCTGAAAGCCCTTCTTGGCTGGCAGACGATGCATTGATTCAGTGAAATCAGGAAATTTCGGTCTCAGTCTCCCTTTTTCCCCAAAACCAAAATCAAACAAAGAACTTGTATGTTGACTGAAAGTAAAGTGCAGTTGCTTTGCTGAATTTATACAAAGTATTGGTAGAAAAAACTAATATCCCTACCCCTCCTGTCTTCCAGGGCATTCATATGAATTTTTTTGCTGAATTCCTCCAGAAGTTTATCTCAATAGAAAATTTTGTAATAGATGTTTGTATCAAGGTGAGACTATTTGGTCAGCATATCTCGGGAAACAGGAAAAAAATGGCTATTGGCTTGTAAATGACCTTGTAAACCTTCTGTATTACTCCTTCCATGGTCACCCCAAGTGGCCCATGTCTGTCTTGGAGTTTATGGTGCTATTCTGCAGCAACAAATCTGAGGAAGATGCTTAGTTTTGCAAGCATCTGAAAGGTCTCATATGTCCTGCCTGAGTTGGAAGCATCATTATTATACTGGAATGATGAAAAAAAGCATTTGCTTTTGGAGACAGGCTTGGGGCATGGAAACCCCCACACTCCCATTCTCTTGCAATGCAGGGAAGAGCACTGACTCCTGCAACCCTGGTGTAAGGGAGCTTCCTTCCCTCATGTGGGGCCGGCTCCTTGACTGCCCACTGTGGTCTGGCAAGTGAAATGAGAACGATAATGTACAGCTTTGCTTCCCCCACAGCTGGTGCAGCCACTGTGGGACCCTTGGGGGGAGTCAAATACTGCCCCCTGAATCTGGTCTCCTTGCTGTTCTTCCCACCAGGCTTTGGCGGCTGGGGAGCAGCAGAGGGTGGGTCCTGTGAGGCAGCTGGGTGAGCATCTTACTTAAGGGGAAGAGGAATCAGTGCTTGCTTTAAGTTATTTCACTCATCCAGTTTCTCCCAGTTTCAAGGAACACCAGGGCAAAGCCAGGGTTTTCATCACTTCTGGGATATTGCAACTGGTTTCTCTCCCAGAAGGTTCATAGTAGCTAGAATTGGGAAAGCCTTTGTCAGTCCCTTACTCTCCCTCTCCTCTTCTTTCTCTCTTCTTTCTTCTTTAAAATAGTATATTGGAGAACAATGTGTCCATATTAGTTATGTCTGTCTCTTGCAAAGGATTTGCAATCCCTTAGTTTAAATGGAATATTATTCCCAGATGGAAAAACTCATCTACTGGCGAAGTCAGTGATATAATTTGTTTATATAGATTCATTGCAACAAAGTGGGTAGGGGAGGAGGGAAAGGAGAGAGAAGAAAATTCCTTCACCATCTCGTACTTGTTACTTGTCAAGTTGTGTCCGCTGTGAGTAAAGCTTTGTTCTCCAACAGCCAGGGATGCTGTGTCCCCAAAAGGCTGTTGGTAGGGAAGAGGAGACAGGGTGCCCGTCACTCTGGCTTGAAAGGAGTGTGCTACATAGTTTTCAATTTCTGATTGAAATTAAAGGAATTAAAGGAATAAAATCTTGGCTCTAGCAGTGGGAACCACACAGATGTCAACTCAATGGAAAGCTGATTTTTTTTGCTGGTATGTCACCACTTCCTGTGACCTGAGGGATAGATTTGACTCAGAGTTTTCTGCAGCACAGGCAAAAACATTAATTACCCTTTTCAAAAATAATGGAATAAAAGTACCATGTTCAGTGTTTCATTATGTGCTTTCTGTCCTTTACATTAGATGGACCTAGCAGCTTTCCAGAACCTCAGATCTGTTGGAGATTTTCTCCTTTCCTTCCTTTGAAGTTGAGGATCCCAAGCACGTTCCGAAACGGACCTATGCAGCTCTCGTAAGGCCAGGTAAAGCACACACACCCCTAGAGCTGTGGGTATCATATGGAAGAAGATACACATGAACCATGTGTGGATTTATATACCCCATTTGGTAATGAGATTCACATACACCATCTTCCACCCTGGCCAGTGGACTCGATACATATATGTGCACAGCAAGATACATGTGTTCTGTGATCAAACACACATGAATCATGCAATCACAGAATTGTCAGAGTTGGAAGGGCCCTCTAGAGATCATCTACTCCAACTCCCCTGTCAAAGCAGGATTGCCTACAGCACATTATTCAGGACTGCATCCAGGCAGGTCTTGAAGGTCTCCAGGGAAGGGAACTCTACAGCCTCCCTGGGCAGCCTGTTCCAGGGCTCTGTCACCCTCACTGTAAAGCTTTTCCTCATACTGGAATGAAACTTCCTATGTTCCAGCTTGTGCCCATTGCCTCTTGTCCTGTCACTGGGAACCACTGAAAAGAGTCCAGCTCTCCTCCTTCAATCCATCCTTCAGATACTTGTAAGCATTAATAAGGTCTGCCCTCAGCCTTCTCTTCTCCAAGCTAAAGAGTCACAGCTCTCTCAGCCTTTCCTCATAAGGGAGATGCTCCAATCCCTTAATCATCTTTGTTGCCCTACGCTGGACTTTTTCCAGTAGTTCCCTGTCTCTCTTGAACTGGGGAACCCAGAACCAGATGCAGTATTCCAGTTGTGGCCTCACCAGCACAGAGTAGAGGGGAAAAATGACCTCCCTCGACCTACTGGCCACACTCTTCCCTATGCAGCCCAGGATTCCATTGGCCCTCTTGGCAACAAGGGCACATTGCTGGTTCCTGGCCAGTTTATTATCTACCAGGACCCCCAGATCCTTCTCCTCAGAAGTGCTTTCCAGCAGGTCTACCCCTAACCTATATCGGTGCCCGGACTATTTCTTCCCCAGGTGCAGGACCCTATACTTGTTCGTGTTGAAGCTCATTAGGTTCTTCTTTGCCCAGCTCTCAAGTCTTTCCAGGTCACACTAGATGATAGCACAGCCTTCTGGAGTGTCAGCCAGCCCTCCTAGTTTGGTATCATCAGCAAACTTGCTGAGGATACACTCAGTACCCTTGCTCAGTTCATGATGATGTTGAACAAGACTGGACCAAGTATTGACCCCTGGGGGACACCACTGGTTACAGGCCTCCAACTTAACCCTGTTCCATTAATTACAACTTTCTGAGTCCTGTCACACAGCCAGTTCTCAATCCACCTCACTGCTCCCTTATCTAGCCCACACTTCCTCAGTTTCCTAATGAGGATGTAATGGGAGACAGTGTCAAAAGCCTTGCTGAAGTCAAGGTAAATGACATCTGCTGCTTTAAGGCATATATTTCTGAGGACAAAAGCAGGCAGGGATCCTCCTAAAGACCCAAAGGCCACAGGGCACACAGGCAGCTACACCTGTCGGAGAGTATTTCCATAGCTGTCCCTGCCCCACTAGCCCACTGCCCCTCCTATGTGCGTGGGCTTCTACTCTACTCATGTTACCTGCATTTTCACCCTCACATACCATAACAAGTATCAGCAGGCATGAGCCTGCTGCTCATTGCCTCCTTCAGAGACCTACCAACTCGTCCACATGGTCACCATCCATGTTGCAGCTCTCCATCCATGGGCATGGAAAGTCCTAGCCTGAAAAAAACAGGGGCTTCACATGGTACCTCAGCACGAGGTTGCTGGGGTGAATAGACTGGATTTTCACTTCCAAGGAACTAAGTTCAAATTTTGGTTTCGGTTGTAGAGGGAATTGTGTTTAAAGATCTTTTAATCCCCTGGGAAGCTTTCCAGTCCCTGGGGATATCATTGCTTAATCACCCCCTCAACACAGTGTCAGGCCATTCTCTCTCAAGATAGGGCTTGTTTGAGCGCTTTTATGGATTTTTGTTTGCTTGTTCACTTTTTAAGTGGAGTTGTTTTTGTTCACTTTTTAAGTGGAGTTGTTTTCCAATTTAGTTTGGGATTGTTTGTAAAAGGTGTCTGCTTTCAGAAGGTTGTTGAGAGTTTTTTGGTGTAGAAGAATTGGACATTCTCTCATCTGACTAAAAGACAGATGGCACAGGAAAATGTAACTGGGATAGGGAGCAAGGTATGCAAAGGAATATGGGGAGCATGAAGGGCCTGAGTCAAAGTTACCATAAGATAGAGGAATTTCCAAATCGAAATCTTTTGGATTTTGCTTTTTATATGAAGTAACATTTTTCCTAGTGGAAGGAGGAAGTTATCTGGTGGTATGGACCAGAGCTGATGTAGCTTCCTTTTTGTTTGTTTTTGCATATTTCCCATGCTCAGAAATACAATTATGCTTTGAAAGAGGAGTTCACCCAGAAATTTAAGTGATGACAAAGGCATCAGCCCCTGCCTGCACCTTTACATCTCAGATCTGGAGTCAGCAGCCCCCTGTTTATAAGAGAATGGGAATATATTTTGTTCTGCCCCAGTAGCAGCACTTGATTGAGTGTTACTGACTCATTAGGAAATTGGATGATCAGTCTAAAGCTTTAGGCAAGGGACATATTTTTTAAGCAAGTATGGAGTGTTCAAGTGATGCCAGCAATAACAATCTGTAAATTACAGATGAGGTACACTGAGAAAGCAGTGTGTTATCTCTGAATGTTTAAAATTTTGCACATTTTGCCAACTTCCTTAAAGAAGGCAAGAGCTGGACTGTCAGCACTGATATTAGTTTTGCAGTGCTATGGCTTTCTATTTATAATGGACATGAAAGAGGTCCTGAAGACAGCGGGTCTTGTCAGTGAAATAAAAATTCCTCATATCTGCAATGTTTGCTTTAATTTAAATATTTGTCATGGTTAATGAAAGCAAGCCTGAGAAAGAGGGAGCAAAACAAGTTACCCAGGTCCCATCTGTTTATGTGTGTCTTCTTCCTATTTGTGGTCAAAAATACAGCCCTGTATGAATGGCTGTGATGCTGTATGGATGGCAAAATGGATAGAAGTCCATCGCTAAGGGGATTTCACATCATACGTTTATCTAGCAACCTTGGATGTTCATATGGAGAGTCTGGCCTATCTTATTCATAGCAACTGATAAATTGTAAAATGCCTACCTTGAACGCTGTGATTCTGTGCTGAGGCAGTTTCCTGATGTCATCCTTAAGCAGAGCAGGAAATGTGCTCAGCCTGCAGAAGGAAGCAGGGCAGAGCTCTGGCCGTGCTTCCAGCTGCAGAACTGCTCATGGTTCCCCTGTGCAGGAGCTGTGCTGCTGCAAATAAAAACCAGGCAAGCTCAAATCACATAAATAAGCTTCTCTTATTTAGCTTACAATGTATACCTTTGGGCAACATTCAGGCTTTCCAGCACCTGCTAATTAATTTGTTTTCTTATACTTTGCTGCAATTTGGATTGACACCAAAGCCTAAAAGGGAAGAATCTAGCTGTCAAAAAGTGGATGCCTATAATGAGTGTAAGGTGTGGATGGAAACCACACAGTTGTCACACAGCAGCTATGACATAAAAGATGCTATTGCTTCCATACTGCTTCTCATAAGGGAGAGAGATATTTTGGGAGGGCAGAAGATGTAATTATGGGAGACAGCTACATGGAAACATGGAAACTTTCACTGAATGCTCCACACACTGAAACGGAGTAATATGCAGAAACAAGACTGTTAGAAATATTTTAATAAATATTAAGTTCATGGATGAATAACAAAAATATGTAAGCATTACTTAAACATGTCTGGCAGGATTGTGCAGCATTATCCATTTGAGGAATCCAGGATTCAGCACGGGCAGTTGAGGTTTTCCTCCTGGCCCTGACAGTAGTTTTTTCTTAAATCTCAGCAAGCCATATTTTCTACTGATTTCATGCACTTTGGACCAGCAACATGAGCTTCAGTTTCTCATCTCGAAAACACTATTGCTTGATAACATAACCTCCAAACCACTGTCAGATTATAAACTATATTAGGACCATGGAGTGAATAGCTATGGAAAGTCTGAGATATTAATTAATCAGCATTCATTCTTAGGCTCCTGGCCCTTTGTTGCATGATGGCAGACTTTGCAGCCCTGTAAGAGCCCTGTATGGAGGTGGAGTTTCCATTTCTGTGTCTGAGCCTTCTACCACCAGCCTCAGTCACACCCTGGTGCCCAGGGCTTGCTGCCTGCTTCGGTGCCACCTTGGCTACTACCCACCACTCCCAGGCAAGCGCTCATGCCTTAGTGCCAGGCTCCTGCCGGCAGTATCAGCTGTTGAAATAGCTTGGTAATGAACTCTAGGGCAGGCACTCTGTAATAAATTAATCTTCATGAAGCCTAAGAGAGATGCTATGCTAACATGTATCATCTCTTTCCATAGAAGCATAGCACCACAGGAGCCTGTATCTCAGGAACCCTTTGTGCTCCCTGTGGTAAGTACATATGGTGGGCTTTGCCCAGTTGCTTTTCCAGCATCCTGTTTTCCCTGTGATTCTGTGACATCTTCAGAAGTGCCCTTGAAAAGGTTGAAGAGAAGTAAGTAAATCTATGCTTTAAATTACTGAAAATTACTTGAACGATGAAGCAAAAGAAGAGACTGTGCAGGTGAATAATAGATGGTGAAGGACAAAAAACAGGAGGATGATGTCCAGCTCATTCAGTGTCTGCAAGTCCTCCAGCTGTGTTTGAGCAAAGGTCTGTACAGCTCATTAAGCCCTGCGAACCCTTGCGAGGCAGGCACAGAAACCAACACCTCAAACCTCAGTGGAGCTGCAGGCAGGTGGTGACAGTCATATGCGTGACTGTTTTTTCCAGTCCCCATTGTGTAACTGCAGAAATACCAAGCTGTAGTCTCCAGGCCTGCACTAGAAATACAGAGACAGCCCTTCCCTGGGATGCAGTGGGAGGTGTGGGGGCTGCCTCCTGCTCCTTTTTAGCAAGAGAACATCTCTACAGCTCCCCATACCACCTTCTACAGAATGACAACCAACATATGACTTGGGTTTGAAATCCTTGCAGCTGATGGAAAAACAATTAGGATCTCATTAAAATTCTATGTAGAAAGCCAAGAAAAGGAAGATAATGTCAGAGGAAAGGTGATACGTAGGACAGTACAGAGAAATCTCTGAAGTTAAGCCTGTCATTAGGCAGGAGCACAGAAGGTGTTAATTGTACAGTGCATTTCATTCATCCCACAAAGAATAATTAACACTTTCTTTTCTGCCTTCCACTTCACTAAAATGAATGGCTTCAATATATATGCTCTCCTGTTAAGGCAGGAGTTGTGTTACCTTGTGTCTGTATGTACAGAAGAAGTGTACTGTTACTTCACCTGCTGACTGTTGAACAGTAATCATCATCAGTCATGTCAGGGAGTGATGACTTAATTAATCTCATCGTGTGTTTTCATCTGTTGCTGTTACAGAAATTACTGACCCAAGAGGGGGAAGCATTAGAACAGGCATTGGAAACGTCTTTCAGGTAAGCACAGGCTTAAATATTGCCTTAAATGGGTAAGGGCTGACCAGAGATCATTCTTACACTGAGAGTGTGCATAGATGTGCTGGTGGGGAGGGAGTACAGTGCAAATAAGCAGTGCTTGGTTCCACGTGGGCTGCCAGCAGCCTGGCAGGGTGCTGAGCATTTCTCCTTAAGATTTCTGTCCAGGCTGATCCAACCATTGACAGAGGGTCCGAAGCTCTTGCAATGCATGGACTCTGACCTGCGTTCTTGCCCTAATCGCTGTCAGTCCTGACCAATATTATTGTGACAGAGCGACAGCTGCTTTGCAAAGCAAATCTTAGCCTCACCAGGTTCAGTTTGAGTGTTAGCACGCACGTCCCAGCCTCCCACATGCCTCACGAAGTTGAAGTAGAGGTGATAGTCTTCACTTCCTTTTTAACTGGAGAAGATATCATTGCATATTACTATGCAGCTGATGCTCTCTATTCCAGTGGTGATTCAAGGCTGGGGTGAAGGGATCCATGTCCATGTGGCTTTTCTGTTTCACAGAAATAATTGAGATTAATTAGTTAAAGATTATAAAGTGAAAGGTAACCAAATCCAGTAATCGGGCAGGGGTAAGCAGGGAAGGAGAAAAAGCCTTGCTGAAGCTGAAAGCTAAAATGGATATGGTTGCTGATGGAGAGTAACCGGTGTACCGGTAGGCCCAGATGGATGTGTGTGAGGTGTGAGTATGTGGGGTGTTCAAGGGTAAAAGCATACAGGCTACTACTGTAGGAGACACTCTCTGTTCTGCAATGCAGAAATCCTATTACCTTGGAGTCAGGGAGTTGTGGTTTATGGGATCACAAAAGCTTGCAGGTATAGATCATCATCTTATAGGTCTCCAGACATTCACACAATGTGGTAAAAACAACTAGAGAAGTTCCAAAGTAGATGAGGAGCAATTACCCATCCCAACCTCTTCAGCTAGCCTGTCTTGGTTTCATTCCTTTGTAAATTGAAACAACAGAAAAAATGGATGAAACCAGAAACTGCAGGTTAATTATACAAAAATTAGCCATTTCCCTCCTCCCATTACAAAAGGCTATTGTGATTTTTGACACAATTCCTGCAAGGCAACCAAGAGGCATTTCTGTAAGAGTTGTGAATGCAACTCAGACGTCCGTGTAGGGAAAGGATTATCTCTGTTTGTTTAGGGACAGGAAACCACCAGCTTCCAAAGTTTCAGAAGTATCACTGACTTTTGCATGCCTAACAAAAATTTCTCATGCTGGGCACCTGAATCCAGAGGTCACTTTTAAAACTTGTTATGTTTTTTTCTGATTGAAGTGGAAGAAACATTTCTAACAGGCAGTCCGTTCTTACAGGCGCATTGACTTGAAAGTTAATCATAGTTCTGGCCCCAGATGGTTACAGTGCATCTGCTTCTCCATCTGTGGGAATCTTAAAGGATACTTGATAGCTGTCCAAGTAAGTGCTTAAAAATTTTATCATATAAAGGCAAAATAACATGAAAGCATCATCCAGAATGATCCCAAGGGAAACTGAAGTGGAATAAATATTTCAAGCCCTCAACTGTGCCCCATAGATTTCACCTGAAATACAGATTATTGTATGGCATGCATGAAGCATTACTCATAGTAGATGTGAACTGAAGATGTACCTACCAATTTTCATCAGGAAAATGCTATAGAAATATACTTCCTGCTTTGCCATGGGCAGGAATCTTACAATTAGTTAACATGTAAACAGATGTAAGGAAAACATTTTTCAGCTATATAATATCATATAATTTATTATACTGTATTGAAACTTGGTGGGAATGTCTGTAAATAAGCTTGTTTTGCAAATTGCTCTCAAAACAGCCAGCACTCTTTTCTGTACCAGGAGCCCTTGAGAAGTCAAGAAGAATGGTGCAAAATATTTACGGTCTCTTTCTGTCCCCCCTGTAATCCCAGATGAGATAAATATAGAAATCTCCAGGGCTGAGATGTGAGATGCAGTATTGATGAGCAGGCACGAAGCAGGCCTCTCTCAAAAACATCATTAGATCAACTGATGAATTAAGATGGAGATGGAGCTAACTGAAATCCTGTTTAGGGAGGAGGTGTGCTGGGTCCCTTGCAGGCTTATAGAGAGGTCAGTAACAATGAGTTCTGAGACTGTGGGAAGTTTCAAGTGATATGTAGCTTGATCCAAAGCTTGGTGAAGCTGAAGAAAATGCCCTCTGGTGAATGAATATTGCATGTCTTAAGGGAATCTCCTTTTTTTTAAAAACAATTATCTCAAATGCAGAGACACAAGAATTCTGCCAAACCTTACTCTTATTCTGTATGATGGTTATGATAGATAAGAGGGAGGAAGGAGCTGCTTTTCCTCTCAGGGTGAATATGGTGATAAAGTTAATTTCTGGATCGGCCCCCAAAGTTGTATCTAATGGGACAGAGAGGTCAGTAAGGCTCTCTGCATTAAGTTGTGAGAGATGAAGCAGGTAGGAAGCCAGTACGCCATACCTGCCATGAGCAAGCAGAAAATTAATAAAGGGAAACGGGCATGGCCCCTTGCCTTATCCTCACCACATCTGCTCAGGAGAAACAATCCCTCACAGACAGTCAGCAAACTCCATGGCTGTCATGGGCACAACCTGTTCCCTCTCTTCTGTAACAATTTGTGAGCACAAATATTGCAGTGTAAGTGAAACTTTAATGACGGTTGAGCTTTACAACTGCACACATTGGGACCCTATAATAATAGTTTCTAACCAGGAATCATATGTTTTGTTTTGTCATAACAACAACTATAATAATAGTAATCCGTGGTACTCAGAAGCTGTTCCACTATGACAGAAAGTCACTGCTGCAGCCTGGAAAACACTCAATTTCTGCTAAGACTCAAGTAAGGACTGCTAACCATGTATATGATTGCTGGGCAAATGATAATGGCAGAAGTCCATTGAGCAATAGGCCAAGTAGGTATGTGGAAACCAGCAAGTTGTAATACGCAACCCTGGGGATAAATACTATAGTATGCGACACCACTGGGTATAAAGTGTGTGTGCAAAACATGTACATAATAGTGTGACCAACCCTAAGGGATAAGCTTCGGTATTTAGAACACTCCTCACAATTACTAATGCCACACTCAGCAATTCTGGATTAAAATTG
>VZTM01024272.1:5026-15519 GCA_013400555.1 Jacana jacana | reverse complement strand
AAATCTGAGCACCGAGACTTCATACTGAGCTGTCACTTCTCTGCTTCACCATTTGCCATGTGTTGTGTTTAGACAGAGGTTCAGTCGTCAGCTCACAGAGGAGCTTTTGGAAAGTACAAAGCCCACCGAGTCTGCACGACTGTTCAGTGTGATGTAGAGCCTGGGTAACCCATGCATTGTAATCCTCATTTCTCTTTCCTACTCCCTCCTACTATCTCAAACTCCAGTGGAAAGTGAATATTGAAAGTGACACCACTCATCCATACAGGGACATCATGGCAAGAGGTCAGAGGAAATACTGGGTTGGTGGAAAAGCCCTATTTCGTGATGGCTCTCAAGTTCCCCTGTTATTTGTACCAGCCTGATGGTGATCCACACAGTAATTCACTTCAAAATTGTCCTTTTTTTCCTACAAAATGTGATGATTTCTTCTGAAACATTGTGCTGTAACCCACAAAATCTCAACATCTTGGCAGTATGGGTAGGGAGAACAGCTTGAGACAACAACAGCATCGGCCCTCCCTAAGTAAGACAGTTTCATTCCAGAAAAAGGTCCTAACAATGATTGCTCTTTAATATGATTAGCCACTGACTAGCCACTACAAGGCATTTTGTTGATACCCACACAGAAGAGAACAGTGACAGGCAAAAGCAAGGATGAAGAAAATCAAGCTGAACTTCTACTGCTTGATCACTCCTACTGCTTAACTGATATGATTGTTTCTGGTGTAATTTTGGTGCCAGCTGTGACTCATCTGTCTTTGTAAGCTAATAGCAGGCCCCAGACACAGTTTTTTTCTGGCTCTCCTCCCAAAAAATCCTGACCACTGGTTCAAAACAATTCAAAATAATATAATTCTTAACCCTGAGAACTAGTTACATCCGGAATTTTTTTAAATTAAAATTTTAAACTTCTTTTTTCTTAGTCTCAGCTTTACTATTTTTAGCTCTCTGCTGTGTTATTACCAAATTTCCATAGTGCCTGTCTTCACTTGGGCATTGGATTTCCCTTTTTCCTCTTTCAAACATTATGGAGCCAACGTGATTCAGCTCAATAGAACCAGAAGTTAAAGAAGCTCAAGCTGCAGTGCGTTTTGCTCTCTGTAATTACTTCCCACCTGACCACAACCTGGAACACCCATGACTGGCTCTCTCTGAGGTCTCTCCTCCCTCCTGTTGGCTGAGATTTGGCTCCACAAGTACGTCTCTGTAACATGCAGCTCGTCACCTCAAGCCCCTTTTCATCCCATGACAATTACAGAAACAAATTTGCATTGTTCCAGAAACTTCCTTCTCATTAGCCTCTCCATACCAATGGAATTCATACCAGTGGGAGAAAATGTAACAGAGAGATTAAGGAAGGAAAAATAAGGAGTAAAAGCAGAAGGAATTCCAGGATTCATAACATTTCTGCTCAGTTCACACATATTTTCTTTTATATATCTTAAAATACTTATGATCTGCACGCATTCTTTTATTCTCTTATCCTCTCATTATATAGATTTTTATCCACAGCATTCATCACTTGATTCATTTCTTTTCTGCTATTTGTTTTCTTGTTTGTGTCTCCCTTTCAGTGAGGACAGATCAAACCATTCTCAAGTTAGACCTTGCCCTGGGAGTAGCCTCTGAAGTACGCCTCTGTTACACAGGGACATGTGTTTTTCCATTTGATTCCAAAGGAGTTAGACAAATCTCGAGATTCTCACGTCTTCACCACAAACATACAGGCCCAATATGCTTTGGGTTAGATGTTTCTGTTCTTTATACTGTTAAGAAAAGAAAAGTGAAGCTTTTTGATATCAATCAGATGCAAATTCTGTCAACTCACTGAAAATATTTCGAACATATTTATTTATATGTAGAAACTACTGAGATTTTCAAATGTGTTATGGCCAGTCTGTCTTTGTTCCTATTTTTTAAGACATAAAAGCCATGTTATTTAAACTTCTTCCAGTTTTCTGTACTGTTACCTAACTGGGAGATGGATGACATTTGCAGGATTTCCTCTGTAACATTATTCAGTTCTGCCCAGTTCCATTCTGTTACTCATCCTCATAAATATGCTACTGTGTTTTGAATACAGTGGTTTTTTCACTGAATTATATGAAGTTAATGACTGATGAGCATATGGAAAATACTAGTTGCCTTGCCTGTATCACTGTAGATCTAATTGAGCTAACAACAACTGCTAGGATGAAGAGCAAGAATAGCAAGTAGAAGAGAAAGCACAGTCTGAAAATCTACCCAGATTTAAATATTTGGATTGTTAACCTGTACACACACAGAGCGATGTTTCGATGCAATGATGCTGCCAGAAATATGCAAACTGCCTTGGGAATATGAGCTTGGTTTTGAATCACACCGAGATGAACATCTTTGGCAAACCCTGACTTAGCTCCCTGAAGTCAATACTTGATTTAGGAACGTCATAGCTTGAACCCCAGGATCTGAACATGCTTACATTCTGATTGTTTTGGCCAAATGACAACGAGCTAATAGGCACCCATTTCAAATTTTGTTACCTGTCTAGGTTCAGACCAATAACCTGGGGGCAAAAGGCTTCATCCTATTACTAATGTCTTGATTCATTATTTGACAGAGCAGAAGTTTTGAGATGCTGCCTGGTTGAATATGAACCAGAAAGGCCAATACTGTTTCTGAGAATTTTCTTTTGATGCCATCAGTCTGTTTGCATCCTTGCTGCTCTAAGATCCTGCCTATGCATCTTAGGGAGAAGAGAAGAACTTAAGAGAAACTTTGTAGGGTGTTCAATGCCCTCTCATCTCCTAGAATTTGCAGCTGGGATCCACTTCACCACACAACGCACATGTATTGACAGGTAGTTTGACAGCTTTTTAAAACTGCCTGGCAGCTTGTTTTTAGCAACATGTTGTCATGTTCAGTATTATCACATTTCATTTAGATTTGTGTGATACTAAAAGGCTGAGCCTCCAAGGCATCAATATGGGGTGCAAAGCAGGACTAGCCCTAAGACACCCAGAAAAACACACATTAGGGGTTTATTGATTATTCTTCTAAAAATGTATAGCTCCTAACTTTCCAACCCTGTCAAGGACATGCATCTTAACAGTTGTTTCCCAAGCAGTTGCTTTAAGTTGGATTATATTTTTTTTCCTTTTACCTTAAGCTTGCCGGTGTTCAAGACAACTAAGCCGAACTGTGTTCACAAAACTCTTCAAACATCTGTGAAATGCTATTCCGACCACTTTCCAGGAAACTTAAGAAAGAGTAAGGCACCTTTGTAGGAGTGTGATGTGTTAGTCAAACTATCTACTACAATTGATCGTAGTCAGTGGGGAGTCGATGCAGTGCTTAAGTTCAGCACCCGCAATAACTTATAGATGTAGCTCTTCACTGTTGACAGGAAGGGATTCAGAGCCTGTCAGTAATCCAAACTGAGACAGCAGAAGAGGCAGGAAAAAGATTTTGTGGTGCTTAAATGCTTGGATAGAACTGGTTTTGTTTGATTCTTGCTGTTTTTACATTGGGGTCAAGCAATTTGCTGTATAGTGAGGTCTAATACCTAGAGTCCATTGGTTCTTATTAATTCTTCTCTAAATTAAATGTGCTTCATTTGGAAAGAGATCTGCAGGCCTTTACAGGTGTTATTTCAGGGAATAAAATATAAAACATAAATTCTACCACATATGCCTTCCAAAGCTGAGCTCTTGGTAATGTCTGTAACATTAAATAAAACTGTCAGGATTGTGCAGTGAAGAGATTCGCATTTGGGGAGTAGCAGAAAGGCTGTGTTCACCATGGCCCTTCAGAAGTTGTACTCTCCAATAACCTCAGCTGTAAGCAGCCAAGACAGTGCAAAATAAATTTGGTCCAGTTCAAAACGTAAAAAAAAACCCACAAAAAAAACAAACCAAAACAAACAAACAAAAAAAAAACTCAAAAAGCTGCCTGTATTCCCAGCTTCTTTGCCTGTCCTTCAGAGTTATATCAGGCAGCAATAACTGCTCCCACTACATGTTGTGTCCAGAAGAGGAGAAACAACGGAGAGGTCCCAGAAGCAGCTGGCAAGTAACAATGATTGAATTCCAGATGGATCTAAAAAAAACAGTGATACCTCCTGGGAAACTTTGAAAAACATCTTACTTTGCAATGATCCTGTTCACATCACACTAATTTTAAATATTTCTTTTCCTTTGTTCTTGTCACAGAAGGAACAGATGAGCTCCTGAGAAATAATTCCACTTTGAGAGACCAGCCCCTCCTAATAAAGGCAAGGAGAAGAAATAGGACAGGGAGAACTGCCACTCTGTTGTGGTTTCAATCATCAGCTGTTCATTTGTGCGGTTTGCTTGTGCTGTTTCTGTAGTTAAATATTTTTAAAGGATTTTACTAGAGCCACAGAATAAAATAGGTTGCAGAATTCACTTGGTCCAATCCCCTCATCAGAGCAGGCAGCTCAGCTCCCTGGGTAGTGAGGTTTGACTGCCTCCAAGGATGAAGGTTTCACAGCCTCTCTGGGCCCTTCTTCCAACGTTTGACCATCTGCAAGGTTGAAAAAATTTCCTGACTCCTCACTGGAGTTTCCCTTGTCTTGCCCATGTGTGTTGCCTCTCATCCTGTCAACTGTGCATGTCCGAAATGTCTAAGTGATCTCTGTGCCGTTTGGAGGCAAAAAACAAGATCTGCCCTTAACCTTGTCTTCTTATTGCTGAACAAACCTTGTTCTCCTTGTATATCATGTGCTCTAGTCCCCTAACAATCCTTGTGGATCTCTCTTGCACTTGCTCTAGTATATTGATGCCTGTCTTGTGCTGAGGAGTACAGAGCTGGGTACCGTTTCTCTGCAAGTCCACATTTGAAATATTTTCAGTTTTCTCAACATGCTGTCTTCACTGGAGCTGTTATGGCCATGCAGGTCACTGGAAGAACACGCTCATGCAGACTCTTCCTCAAGTAGCAAGGACCAGCTGGCCCACAAAGGAGAACAAGCCAGGGTTTGAGGTTGACCCCCAACACAGACAGTATCCCGACTGACAGAAGAATGTGCCAGGTAGTGCTCTGTGCTGGAAATGGGATCTGTGAACAGCCCCAGACACAGTGAGGAGATGAACCAGATGGCCCTTCTAGGGAGCCCAGTCAGAAACCAAATGGGAAAGGGCAGGAGACAGAGCTGAAGAGAAAGCTACAATTTAGGTCCAAAGTCCATCCAGAATTCAGGGTCAGAGACAGGACTGGAGACCAACATACCAACAACTTAGCTCAAGTAGATATTGGACCACAGGCCTGAGTTTAAATGGGTCTTCTAGATCCATGGGAAAAAGGCGGGGAGGGGAGTTCCAGGTGAGGCTGGTCTGGGCTATTAAGACCCTGCCTCATCATTCTGACATTGAGATCTTTCTGAAAAGCAGCCCTGAGTTTCAGCCCCAAGTATTTTGACCATTTCTCCTTTTTTCCTTCCTAACCTCTGAAAAGCAAAGCTCCTGTCTGTCTGGAAACAAACTTGGTCCTGTGGATGTAAGCATAGTCTTTACTTACAGTGTTCTGCAAACTGACACTCAGCAGTGAGCTGGGAAGATTTTGGAGAAGGGTGGGAAGGATAGTTCATACCCTATTCATGTATACTCTTTCACAGGCAGTCTTGTCTTCTGCTAAATGGATAAAATGCTCCTGACATGTTCAAAGTGCCTTCATTAAGTAAGGTAACAATTCTGTGTCATGTCTCAGTTGCCTGAAGGGCTCAAGGAATTATGTTTTTTCCAGAGTACACCATTAACCAGATCTGTTTGGGCTTGGACGGTTGATTTTTCTTGGCCTTCCTCAGAGACCTCAGTGATGATGTTGCTCAGTGCTCAAAGGTAGCACAGGTAGTTCATGTTCTTTCAGAGTTAGAGCACTTACTGGAATCAGGAAATAATTTTCCACTTAGGTCTGATGGGGAAAGATCTGGATTTTGTGGGTGTAGTAGGTTCCTTTTCACTGCTGGGCTGCAATTAGGGTGCAATTTATCTTCAACTGTAAAGTGGGAAAATCACATCCAACTGATTTCCACTCTTTGCAGTCTTATTTTTTGGTCACACCTTGGCTTCTTTTTTTCTCTGCCAATGACTCACAGCTGACAAACCCTGAAATTTAAATGCTTTGACTAACTCAAATCCGGGGTATGATATCGGGTAACACAGTGCCCAATGATAGACAGAAGGTCAAAATTTAGCAGGATCCCTTGTGATTTTATATTCTATGCAATGAAAGCCATTAACTCAGTTTGCAATATTGAAAGATGATGGCCTCTGGCATATTAATCCTTCAAATAACTCTGACTTATAGCCCCTTTGGCTATAA
Organism: Jacana jacana; assembly: GCA_013400555.1. NCBI lineage: Eukaryota > Metazoa > Chordata > Aves > Charadriiformes > Jacanidae > Jacana > Jacana jacana. Next base: position 9,195 of record VZTM01024272.1, on the reverse strand, counting down.
AGCCTTATACTTTCCCTCCAATACCATAGAATTGGAAAATGCACTTAGTCTGAAAGTTTCTACATTAACTATGAAGGAAAAAAAGACTTTACCTGTAGGATTGTTCATGCTCTAATATCACAGAACTGGAACTACTCCTGCCTGCCAAGCTTGAATAAAATTAGTCAACATGTTATTTTTAATTAATTTTATTTGAAAAACTCATGATACAATTATGGAATGGAGAGCTTATCAATGCAAAGCCAGTCAGCTAATTAAAATCCGTTTTTAGGGGGCCATCTAGTTTTAAAAACACCTTGTTAAATGGCCCTCCACAGTTCCTATGCTGTTTATAACTCATAAATTAATTTGTTAGCCACAAAAATGGTTAGAGAAGACAAGACATTTAATAATTAGACTGTTAAACTCAGATGAGATGTCATGAGTGTGTCATCACCTACTGAAAATGAGGACTCTTTAAATCACATGCAGATAGAAGCTGTAAAACAATGGTTAATTATTCTAAAGGAGGAGTGATAACTACCTTCCTTTAAGAAAAATGCTTGACAGTTTTGTGGTAGAAGCATTAACAAGTGGATTTTCTGTCAATTAGAAAAGGTTGCAGCTGTTCATCTAGTTTGGAGAGCACTGAATATCTCTGTGCTTTAACTGCCTTCTTTTAGAAAAATAAAATAAAAATGTAAAACTGTCATCTAAATTAGCCTGAGATAGAATACCCATCAAAATCCTTCCTGCAAAGGTCAGTTCCTCTCACTATTGAAACACATCACCCTTTTGCTCTGCCTGAATTTGTCCAGCTTAAATAGTATTTTGTATTGCTGGCATTAAGACTGATTTCATGAAGATTCAGCAACACTGTTGCATGACAGACAATCGTGCCCAGTACATGTCAAGGCCTGTCATAATTATGTCATGTTATACCATAATACAATAGCATTTCTATCTTGTCGTATCATTTCTGAAATGATTAACTGCAGCTGTGACTGAACTATTCTATTTTATTTTTTGTAAACACGTGTCTCCTGTTTGAACTGTAAAGCAACAATCTGACACTTTGACATCTTAAATAAGAACAGAAAGCATGTGTTCACCACATTAATTGGAGAAAAATCTGATCTCAGTATTCAGAGAAATGAAGCTAGGTATTTAAAGTAGGAGATTATTAACTGTTGATATAACTTGGGACTTCCAGTGAAATAAACAGGACACTAAAGTAACATCACTTCTGAGAAGATGGACTTGCAGTTTTGACTATTGTTTTTCAGAAAGGCTTTGTGTCGTGTTTATATTTTGGGAGTCACAGTGAAAGAAGAGTATTTATTTTGAGTCAGAGAAAGGTCTGCTGAGCTCTGATGAAATATGCATTACAGTATATACTTGATATTCACTCGCATTTTTTGCTATTGTTGCTGTCAAGTTTTCCTGGAGCAAGGACACATCTAACGGAACCACAAAACAATAGACTGCTTCAGCAGTCAGAGTGCAGATGCCTTTGAAGAAAAGTCTATGGGTAAGGTCTAGGTACTTTCACAAGAATGTCTCTGTTTCCTTCTGTTATATCAAGTATGAAGATGTACAGATCACTACTGGTAGCATGCCACTGCACATGACCTTGCCTAGTGTCTCCTGTAGGTGCAGAAAAGGAGAAAATAAAGAATTGATGATTTTCCGATTCTGCATCTGAGGGTCCAGATGAACGAGGAAGCCATCCGTAAGTTTTTCTCCAAGGTCTGTTTTGAGAAGAATACTAAGAGCTAACAAACATTTCTAAGTCATGCTCACTCTTTGGCTGATGAAGTCCCACCAGCAGATATGCAACATGAGCTTAGGAGTTTGACAAATCTGTAACTACTAGGGGACTGTAAAGTCCACAGAAATAGCTCACCTGATTGTGTGTAAGAGCTGATGGACCATTGTCACTGCTGGACAGTTTCCATAGAAATAGGGGACTGAGAACAGAATCATAGAATCAACCATTATGATTGGAAGAGACCTTTAAGATCATCAAGTCCAACTATTTCACCCAACACTGCTAAGTCCACCACTAAATCATGACCCTCAGCATCACATCTTTTAAATACCTCCAGGGATGGTGACTCAACCACTTTTCTGGGCAACCTGTTCCAATGCTTGATAACACTTTCAGTGAAGAAATTTTTCCTAATATACTATCTAAATCTCCCCTGGTGCAACTTGAGGCCATTTCACCTTGTCCTATCACCTGTTACTTGGGTCAAGAGATCAACCCCCACCTTGCTATAACTTCTTTTCAGGTAGTTGTAGAGAGTGATAACGTCTCCCCACAGCCTCCTTTTTTCTAGATAGTCTCCAGGTGGTCTCTAAAATGGTCCAGAGCCAGCTTCGTCTTGCAACCTAGAGTAAAAGTCTAAGGGCAGCAAAATAGAGGTGAAAGGAGTAGATGGATTTGTTGACTGTTTTTCCTTTGCCAGAATGGGCAGGCACCAGTTGGAACTACACATCTTCTCCTCTGCAGAAAAAAGATGTGGTTCTTCCTGCTCCTGCTCTGGAAAATATTTATGTATGAAGCCAGTGGCTGCTTATAGAGAAGACAAAAACTCTGAGAAACAGTTCACCATTGTGTCTCCCAGTAACAGGATTAGGAAGCCCAGCTCAGGAAGGCTGTCTCATTCATTCTTCCAGGAATGCTGTTTGGATTCATCCCTGGGGTTCCAAAATCCAGCTTATACCTCACTGCCAGGGGACCCTGAATTTATTGTGAAACGTGAAATGGTTGTGCTTCCATCCTGGCACACTGAAAACTATTTAGGCTACTTGGTGCTCCTAAAATATATATGTAAACGGGCTTCTCAGAACTAGATGTTGATAACAGCTGCTCAGTCAAGATCCTTGTTGTTGGCATTATGTTCATCAGCTAAAGGCACCCTATACATCCCATAGAGTTCTCAAATCCTCTCTTTACAGGACTGGCCCACAGTGTAAGAAAGGTGGATGCTGTCCGTTCTAGCGTTGTGGTGCACTGGTTTTGCTTTTGCAGTTAGGTGTCCCGAAACATTCTTGTTGCATCACATTTTGATCAAAGAACTGGTTTCCTTTGACTGCAGCGCAAACTATTTCACCATTGAGAACGAAAAAGACCTTGATTTACCTGGGAAGGTTGCCCACCTTTTTCTGTCAATGGAAATATCATTTCAAGCCTTGGTTATACAGTCTTCTTGTAACATGCTGGCATGGAACAACAAACAGCTGGTGTACCTGTCTGCTCTGCCATGAAATCCAGTGACAAAATTAAATCTTCACACACACACACAAAAAGAACAATTTTGAAATTCCTTTATACCTATGTTGACAAAGTTGGTGAACTCTGATGATAATTTAGTCCCATCAACTCAGCTTCATCGCCTGAAATAAATTTGCTCTGGAATTAAAGCAGTGCAAATATGCTGTTTCTTGGATGTAGAATTTAGTTGTGGCTGCGTATACATGTGATCCATCATAGTCAGATGTACTCGCAGGTTTGATCATGTTAATGTCTGCCAAAATAGTAATGATTCTTTTGCTATTTTTAAACCTCTGTCGTACCTTGCCTTCCAAATTCAGTTCTTTTCTTGACCTAGAGGATCAGAAGCTGAAATGAGATGCAGGCAGCAACTGCCGAATACCTCTGACAGCCTTTCAGCTCTTCCTTGATTCAGAAAACAAACTTTAGCTAGGAAAATATTCCCTTTCTCTTTGAACCTCGCTGCCTTTTCAATTTGGGGGTTGAAGCAAAGACATCAGAAAGCCTTAAGGAAACTTATTTTCGTGTTTGGGTTCTGGACCACAAAGCGTCACTTTTAGACTTGGTTTCAGAGATTATTTAAATGGGGACAGGTGTTCTTCCCATGCTTTTTGGATCTTCCCTTGTCATGCTAATTTATTATTCAGTACTCTGAATCATGCGCTGCTCATGCTCCCACCCCATTTACTAAAGAGCAACTTAAAAACCACAGTAATATTTAAATCTTCATATTATAACAAATAAGAAGTCTGTTATTTATATAGATCCAGAATTAGATGTTGGATCCCAAGGGGAAAAACAAAACATATCCCACAGAGTGAGACAGGACTGAATCTTGCCTTTGGAGCAAACTTTGCTTCCAGGAAGAAGGAAGAGACTTTATTGTTGTTGGTTGGAATAAAATAGAAAA
>VZTM01024271.1:19462-40454 GCA_013400555.1 Jacana jacana | reverse complement strand
TCATCTGGCTTTTTCTTTCGAGCAATTGTAGTTACTTAACAAAGCAAGGAAAGAAAACAACTCTGTGACTCTGTGTGGCAGCCAAAGCTAGTGTTTTATTCAGCTCCTTGAATTACTCTGTTCAGAAGACACCCTCTTCGTATCCATTTTTCAGCTCATTTTTTTTGAAATTCATGCAATACAGATGTCTCTTAAGGGAGAATTTGTGAACCTCAGCAAGGTGACAGCTCAGAAGAGAAAAATTTAATACCTTCATTAAGCATGGCTACAAGGCAAAGATATTCTTCAATTTCTAGTAAACTCCCCAAGCACTTTCTTTCCTAAGTTATCCTTTCTACAAAATGGTATGAAGTTATGAGTCTTTTTTGCATTCACGGTAGCCTATTACATTATAAATTACGGTCTAAGGTTTTTAAACTCTCAGTTCCTTCTACAGATTCTTTCTTTAACAACTTTTATAATTAAAAAACTCACCAAGACTTATACAGTTAAATCTGACACTCCCTAAAATTACATCAATTGTAAAATTCATGACATGGGTATTTCCTGTGAAAAGCAAATGCTGTATCTGTCTAAAACAAAACATTACAGGGAAGCAGTATAAATAAAAACTTAGTTAAGAGATTATTCACTCTGAATTAACTAATTACATTAACTCAAAAAAGAATTTAAAATTAAGCCTATGCATATTTCTTGTTCATATAACCCTACGGTACTTTATATTAATATATGTTAGTATGAGATACCAATTTCAATTTAAAAAAGAAGTTACAACTCAAAATTTTACAGGTTTATTTGTTCTACTTTGCTATTTCCAATGGGCAGCCATATTTCTTAAATTCAGCCAAGATACTTAGTAGCTGCTCCTACAGCTGTTCCCCAGACCTCCACCACCTGCAATAGGACCAGCCCAGTACCAATCTATTATAGTAGCTGGTTAGTTGGAAAAAGTAAAAATGAAGCTTCTTGGAAATTTAAGTGCAAGTGGTTGTTAAGGACTGTATTCTTATATGCCTATGCCTTTCTGTAGACCTGCTAATACTTGACGTTTTAAGGAAAACGAATAAATTGCTTCATTATTTCTACCGTAACATGTCTTGGTTGTCAAGTCTGGTTTCAGGTTAACTGATAAGCTAAAGGAATTATATGATGAATCTTAAAATCAGGGCATTGGACAGTTCTTGTATTCAGGTATCAATAGTGTAAGATGCAAGCCTAACTCAGGAGCAGGGCTCCTTCTTGTGTGGTTTTAAAAGAGTTTTAATGTGGAAAGGCAAGCCACTAGTGTGGAAAAGGACGTTGTCTGGCTCATCGGCTTGTTCATCAGCATGACTGCAAAAGCAGCCTCCAGATCCTCTATCAAGGATGTAACAATTAAATCAGTATGCATTACTACTGAGTTAGTTATTGATACTTATTGAGGACTTGATACTTATTTATCATTCAAGATCTCATCTGCTGAATTGATAACATGCAATGCCATATGTTGAAGTATTATTTCTAAAGCAGTGCAGTCAGATAGGATTTTTGTAAGTCTCTTAATATACAAATTTATATCCATAAGTTTAAAAGCTGACTTTTGCAGCTGCTAGAAATCCCATTTGTCATTATTTTAACTTCCACACAGAATTAAAGGAGATGCTTATATTTTCCATAAAAGGAAACTTTACAGTTAAAAAATGTTTCTGAAAAAAAGGTTTTTTCAATACAATTTTGGTCTGTACATGGGGCACATTTATTTATTTATGTATCGCTACTTGATAGTAGTAGTAATAACACACTTTCATTGCTAACATGTCAGAATATCACAAAATGTTTCCTTCTATTTTTATTTTAATACGTGCTTGAAATCATTGTGGACAGCTACTGCTAAGTAAAATATTTCTTCTTTTTTCTCCAAAATGTGCCTGAGTCTGAAAAAAACTTGACACAACTTCCTTATGTAGAAAAGAATATACATTTCAACTGCAAACATACCCAGTAGAAATAAATGTAAGGTAATACATTTTTAACTGTAAAATGCAATACAAAATTGTGGAAATCCTTAATTTCATAAAACAAAACCTTATAATTAAGACATATTTCCCCACAGGAATTTTCTTCAAAAGTAAACTGTTTTCCTACAACTCTTCCGTTAAACAAAAGAAATTCCATCCCTCTTCCTTCCTTCCTTTCTTCCTTTACCTCCCACAAAAGCAGAGAACTTCTTAGTATCTCAGCACATAAAAATGCCTCTAAATCAAATGTCCCAGATGGTAATTAGAAAACCATCTCCTAATGAGAGGAAAAAAAAAAGGTCATCATGGAAATGCATCAGCATGCTGCTCCAACATTATGCCATGAGTTAGAACAGATATTGTGGCTCTTCCAAAGTATAGAAGAACATTGACCATAGCTTATATGTTACACAGATTTATTTCAAGTTCTATTAAAAATTCAGAGCTACTCCTCAGATGTTACACATCACAGCAACTGTTCTATGAACTATGGCATTTTTGTACATGTTACAGCCATGGTCCCAGGTTCTCCAATGCTGCAGCTGTTCAGTAAGTACCAAAGCACTACAATCAAAGCCAGTTTTATTTTTCCTGTATTTAGTTTCCAGAAAAATGTCTTCAGGTACTGCCCTCCCTACCTTAGAGAACTCATGCACTTTGAAGCAGTGGCTCTTTTAACATCACAATTCTCTCTTTTCTTATGTGTGTGCTCTGTTTGTGGCTGTTGGGCAAGGCTCTTCAGGCTAATTATAGATTATAGCCTAGAATGTTTATTCATATGAATAGAACATTATTAATTTAATTTAATTTAATTTCATTCCTATTTGCAAAACATTTGATTTGGAATAGCAGTTAGGAGTAAGCATTTCTAGACATATTTGGCATACAGGTGTTAATTTTTGTGAAAGTTAAGCTGACAGGAGCCTCCTTCACCATATTGCTCTGGTTCTTCCAGATACCATCAGTAATTGGTGATTCATTTAGACATTGTGAGCAATGAAAGTTGTGGGGTCTTTTTTGTTAAGGTTTGGATTTTAAGGAAAGAAATTGAAAACAAGATCCAGAAATCTTAAATTCCAGGATGTAGAATAGCACTGACACTCTTTGAGGTCATTATGAACCTACAAAGCATTCATTCTGTAGCTGTATCTAGCATTAAAATCTTTTGTCTGAATAATGCAAGGTATAAGCCGCTGCAAGCTGGGCCTGGGGAAAAGAATCAACTACAGCATCATGCAGCACTAGCAATGGATGTGATCATATTCATTGGTTATTAGAAAAAATAGAAATATTTAGCTATGAGTCTCCTAAGTCTTGTCTCCTGAGGTCTCATTTGTGCCTTTTGGCAGTGATTTCCATGGTCTCTTTGCCTGGTGAATAAGTTCTCTTTCAACTGTTCTCAGCTTCCTACTTGAGCACTTGTTCCTGTATGGTGAGGTATGATGAACTGAAAAGCTTCAGGGTTTTTGCCTCTACTGTTTTTCGTTGTGGTGTTGTATGACTCATTTTATTAATCACATTTGAAGACAAACACAAGCTTCATCCTTGCCTCTACTTCTTTCTCTAATTCCTTTGCTGGACAGTTTTTAAAGAAAAAGTTTTAACTATGTTTTCTACATGCTTATCTGATGTCTTGCCAGAGAAATCTGTTTCACTTAAAGCTGAAACTACAGCTGAAAACAAAAATATGCTGCAGAAGTATGTGTCTTCTAGTGTGAAACTGTTACTCCAGATCACAGCACCAGATACCATTGAGATCGTTCTCCCAGTGCTATAATCAAATAACAAACTCACGTTATTTGATTGCTGTAACTCAGTTGGGCAATATAAGTTACTCTGCTGACTCCTCTGCATGATGCCTCCAAAGAGAGCTTAGCAGATGAAGAAAGTGGTTTTTGCGTGGTGCACATTTCTTTGAGGGATGCAAATATGATTTCATCTAGTTTTATAGCAGGAGTTGCGGTTGAAGACTTGTTACCATAATAAAGCAATTTGCAAAAGGCAATTTTATTTAAAACAGGCATTTTGGAAATCTCTGTTTCTGGTGCATTAGTAAAATGTCAAATTATTTTAATATCTTCTGAAAAGAAATCCTGCTGAAAGAGAAAAAGACTTTTCTTTNTTTTTTTTTTTTTTTAATATTGCAAAGACACTATATGCATTATTTGTGCCTGGCCCTCGTAGCAGTGTAAGATCAAAATAGCATCATGTTAACTATCAGAAGAAAATCTGGGGCTTCATCTTGTAAGTCCCACTGGACTGGGACAAAAGGATCAGATCACATAAAGATTTCCAACAGGGCAGTGCATTCCCAAATTCAATATGCACTCTTGAGTCTACGTGTGTGTTGTTAAGAGAAGCTTATTTATTTAGTGAACTTAGCCTTCCAGTTAAAATACAGTCTTTATGCCCCATTACTGTTTTTACTTGCATCTGGTGTACGAATTGTGTTCTCTTTTATCAATTTTGTGCTTTTACCTTTTACTTGAGGAGCTTGTCATAAGGCTCACAGAGATCCAGGGTGGCTTGTGAGCATTGTAGTACAAAGGACTGAAAGCTTTTTCTTTCTTTCCTTATGGAATTCAGTGTTGAAACTGAGGCATTTAAGTACAGTTGTTGAAAAGCTTCTGTTGTGAGCAGAACTTGAAAAGAAAACAATACCATAGCAAGTCACTTATTCTTTTATTGCTTTTCCCTGTGCAACCTGCTTTTAGCTGTTTATTTTATTCCGATTAAACAGACTCCTTTCATTAAGTGCACTTCCTTCGATACTGTTTTTTCTGCAAACATGGCAAGTGCCAAAAATAAAGTCATCTTTTGAGCTTTGTTCAACCTGAACTTTTGCTGAGCCCTTCCCATGTGCTCTGTAAATAACAAATACAATGTGATTCTATTAGCCTAATCATCCTAGCACAGAAGGATGGTATTTGCCCAAGTCAAAAACACATTTGATCATACATCCTGGAGAAGAATATGCAACTGGCTAGTGTAAGAAAGAAAAATAAAATATAATAACTAAAAAATAAAATAAAAAAGATAGGTGTATGGGTTTTGGACCACTTTTTTTCTATTAGTTCTTCACATTGCCTCCCACCTTTTTCTGATGTTTAGGAAATATTTCTAGGTTTTTTCAGGAGCGATTTCTGTCATTGAAAGTAAAGTTATTTGTGTGGTGTTTTGTTACTCAGGAACATACAATACTATGGCATGTGCTACACAGTGATGGGCAGAAGCCCAGTTGCTCCCAGTGAGTTATTTCAAGCCTGACAAGGAAACTAAACTTAGCTAGCTATGAGCTATGTCTTGCAGAACAACTTGAGTACTTCCGCATGACACTCCTCGTTGTGTCAGATTTACTCACAATGGCACAACACCTTACTGATTTTGTGCTGATGCAGTACAGGAGCTTAGTTCCAGGCACCCCCTTATCCTGCCCTCCCTGTGAGATTGGCCAAGGCAGGCTCTGTCCACCTTGCACCAGGGGCTGAGATGGCTTCTGAATCCCTGTCCTGTGAGCTCTGTCTACCAGGTGAGGCTGGCTGTCACATTGAGCTGGGCTTGGGATTTATAAGGATGTCGTGAGGCCAGCATGAGTGTCTGAAACTGTAGAATAGCTGTCTGAAAACCAAGTCACCACTGCCTCAGAATCAACTGCCACTGTAATCAGTAATGAGTGATAAACGGCCAAGCTATTATATGTAAATTCTTGTTCAGTATTACCTTGCTGTATGTACTCCCAACACTGCAGCTTTAGATTTCAAGTGAGTATAATTTAGGAAGGAAAATAGTGTTATTTAGTGTCTGAATTCCTTTCAGTCCTGCCAAACATTGAGCAGTTTGACCTTGATCCAGCCAATTGTTTAAATACGTGCTGGTCCAGTGGTTCTCCTTTTCCTGCTTGTTGGATACATTCTCAAACTCAAAATTAAAGAAAACAATAGTGTTTGTTATGTTATTGTTGCCACCTCACCCTAACTGTTTAATTTTTATCATGGGTAGAAAAAACCCCACACTCCAAGACTTTTTACTCTATATTTTCTCACTACAGAAGCCCTGACTTCACACCTTTTTGCAGTGAATCAAAGCACAGGTAGTTTTCTTCCACACCGACTCTTGAACATTTATGCAAGAATAATTATAAGGTTTTGATCACCTCTTTTATTAGACTAGATGTGGATCAATTTGTAGCTGCCTTTTCAATTCTTACCTAGCTAATCACTCTGGGATCTTTACAGCAAAAGTAAAGGTTTATACATGGAGAAATCTAGAGGTTGAAGTTAGCATTTATCCTTCAGATTCAAATTATATGTATGTCCTGCTTATATTAACGAGGCTTACCAGAAGTCAGGTATTATGTCATCTAGAAAAGCAGCTTAAGTTTAGCTTACCAACTTTAAGCATTTTAAACAGACTTTTCACACCTTATTTTCCTATTTGATGTATTTATAAAATAGAAACTCTTAAACTTTGTTTGGATATTAAATTAGTGTGTGCTTCCTCCCATGGTTGTGTTGTTATTATTGTAATTTTGTAACACACTTCATTACTAACTATATTCTATATAAACCCAACTATTCTAAAATAGCAATAGTAACATACATCTACTTTTGAATTTATTTTAACTAGTCTTCTGGATAAAAGGGCCCCTTACTGTGACATTTACAGTTTAACTGATTTATTTTAATGCAAATAAGATTTATTTTAGGATTTTCAGATCTAAGTTTTCCTATAATGCCTAGTTTTCAATACTTCCTCTGCTTAAAAAAATTAAACAAAACTGAGTCAACTAGCAATTAAATCAGGCTTAAATTGTTCCCTATAATAGTACATTTAATGTAAAAGAATTTTTGGGCTGCTGTTAGTTAGGCAAACTTAGTGTCTGTAGGTCAATGTATTCTTGAAATCATACTGAAACTCATTCAACAGAAACTCAAACATGTCAAGAAGCATTGAACCATTGTTTTATTTATTGTCCTGGCTCCATACTAAAGTAAACAAGAGCTGGTCAACTGTATTGTATTTCCAGTAGGTTTTAGAGCAAGAAATAATGAATCCTCATAACTATATGCAAGAAACTTTGCAAGATACAGGTCTTGCAAGATACAGATCAGATAAACTGGCTGAAATCAATAGTTTTACTTTTTATTTAGCTATTCAGGCAAACACAAAGATATAATTGAGAAGAAATAAGGTAACAACTTGAAAAATTAATAAAATGCTTAGTTGGCGTAATTCTGTCAATATCAGTAACAGATTTACTTTAATTTTTACAGAAACAGTGTTTAGGATAATCTGGAATAATTTTAAGCTAGTAGTACATTTTATTGTCAAGTTATCTAGGGGAGAATAAACATTACTATTAAGTCATTAATGTTAATAAATGAAACAGTTAATAAAAAGTTAACTACATATGATTTTCTACAGTCCCTTTCTTTCTATGTTTCAAAAATGGCCTTAGTAACACAACTCCTGGCTGAGAGTAAATTGCGTTTTAGAAATACCTCTTTGCACAAATAAGAAAGTTGGGATGTAACTTGTAATCAGTGGATTACCAGTACTTAAAAGGATACTGCAAGTTTTCTGCCCTCTTTAACTTCCCTCACACTTTCTCGTCTTCCTCAGTGCATTTTTTCTTTGCCTGCCTCTGACTTGTTAGAAAAGTCTAAGACTATGTGTATGGAACAAAGTTTGCCAGTGCTGAAATGTGAGTCCAAGTGGTTATCTTGTAATAGTATTATCAAAAGTCGTAGAATCAAAAGTCAGAAGAGTGGGCTGCTGGGGGAGCAACGGTAGGAATAATTATTTGGGAATGGAGCAGGGGGTGAGAAAGCATGGCATGTGGCACATATTAGGTGTGAGGAGTAGCAGTGCTCAGCAGAGAGGAGAGGGGGCTCCCTCGCTTGGATTATTTTGGTCCATCTGTTGAGTTGCTGTAGGACCAAGGTAAATGGCTTTTCTTCCTCATCTGCAAGGTGAGGATTGGCAGCATTTCTGTGATACATGAATATATGGCAGATATGAAACACTGTGAAAGAGGCAATTGATATTATTTTGTCTGAGGGTTTAAGATGGAAAGAATAGACCTCTGGTACAGATCTGATGAAGGCCAGCCACAAAGAACGAAATTAGGAGGGACCTCACTCATTCACCAACCTCTTAACCCTATGGTACTCAAAAAGTTATTCCATTGTTCTGTACAAGTTGTTTTCCTACGTTTGTATAAGTATGCTTGGTGATCAACATAAAATTCATTGAGAATTATGCTGCTATTCTAGATCAAGATGAGCACCTCTTGCTCATACTTTCAACAAAGCTGGTTGGGAGATGTAGTTTCTTGCAAATTTTGGTACTTTAACAAAACGTTGGATGACAATGAAAAACTGAAAGGAAATCTTTAGCTTTGTGTATTTTTCTGTAACTTCTGGAGTTCTTTTTTTTTAATCTGTTCTTAGTGTAAAGCAAAATGTAGTATTTCCATTCTAATTACCTTATTTTTCTAGCACTGTACAAAAATATATAAACAGACCTGCTCTTATTCTAAAAAGCTCTGAACAGATGTTGAAGGTTCTCCTCCCATTTTACTTGTCTGATTTATAGCTCTAGTTGGCAGCAATGTCTATAGCTAAAGTTTCTTAACACTTTCTGTTACCACGTCTGTTTTCAATTGCTAATAATTTTGCCAGCTTCAGCTGCTTCCCAGTGTTTTTAGACCTTTTGGCTTGGCCAGTGGTTTTGAGCTTTTATGATACTGGTGAGTTACTTCAGAAGTTTTATGGACCTCATCCTGAGCTGATCTAAACTTGTGTAACTTGAACACTGAGCTTAGCTATATTTTCCTGGATATAATGCTACAGAAAGAAGTCCAGCTGGTTTTATTTATTTTTTAGAGAGCTGTGATGTGAATAAGAATGAGACAGACAGTAAGGAAAATGGGAGGAAGTTGGGCTGGAAACTCTACAGTCATGACATGTAGTAACTTCGATCTGTTATTCTGCCTTTTCATGTTGCACAAGCATGTGGATTCCATTTGACTGTAGCCAGCTCTGCCCTTCATCAGGCTCAAATTTCTTGCTGGTGCAAAAGCAAACTTGAGGGGGTTATCCTAAAGGAGGAAAACTTCAATAAGTAATCTAGTGAGTATTTTGCTGAATTCCTACACGGAAGATGTGGTAGAAAGAGTTGCCTCTATTCAAGTAGTGCTGCATTTGTGATCCCCCCCAAGGTTGAGCTCCCTTGCCTGCTGTAGGAGTGGATTCCCTGGGATACCTGAACTTTTGCCACTGAAGTGTCATAACACAATGTCTGTAGCAGGAGGTTCCTCTTCAGAGTGGGTGCCAGAGAATGGCAGCACACTTAGCGACAGACATACAGTCAAAGCAAGTCTGGTCCAGCAAAGTGTGTTGCTCTGCTTCCAGTGGCTGCAGCAAAGCTGCACGCATCAAGAAGTTCAAATGCTTAGTGCCTTAATATCTATCATGGGATTACTCTTAATTTTATGAATAGAAATAATAAGAATGATAAATTAATAGGAAGAATTTTGAGTTTTGCAGCCAGTTTTAGCTTAACAAAGTGTATTTAATCGACATAAATATTGCTAGTTCCTCTTGGATACCACACTTAATTTCTATTGAGCTGACCTTTATTTTGATTACCTGACCCAATTTTTAGCTAAACTGGCAATGGTTAAAAATGAAGTCAAGTATCTTGCACAAAGATAAAGTAAAGTCAAGGTTGTTCAAGAGCATGAGACTCTTCTGAGGCAACATCCTCCTTTTAATGTTGGCTTCCATATTGCCTGTGCCTTTATTAGAATGTTTGATCAAGAAATCATATTTTCTGAAAAAATAAAGGATTTTCACTAAAAGTTGTATGATTTCCTTCAACACGTTCATTTTTACCTCCTAGCAAGTTTTAATCCTTTTTTTTTTTAGGTATAAGGCATTTAAGTATCTGATAGAAAGCAGATGAATGGTGTCAGGGAGAAAACTTTTTAACCAAATTAGTTTTGTTCAGTGAAAAATTACTTATGAGGAATATCTTACTGTATTTTTAAAGACTGATCAATCTTTACCTCCTCAGGCTCTCAGTGCTTAGGACAACATATGTTTTTATTTCTGTGACTCAGTTATCAAGCAAATGTCTAGATAGTGAAACAGCATGCATTTTAATATAAGCATGCCCCTTTATGGCAAATATATGGGATTGCACTGATTACTCTGAATTCTGTTTAGTATGGTATACAAAGCCATTGTGCAGATTTTTAAACAATTTTAATGCCCAATTCATTTTCTCTTGCGATTTCAGATTTTGGACTTTAACCTTTTTTCTTATAAACTTTTAAATTTATCTCCAAACAGTAGTCATTGTTATTTTGAATCTGTGCTCACTCTATGTCATGCACTTATGTGTCACAGCAGAGAAAAGTCTCTGTGTAGTGTACTGTATTTATTTAATTTCCAGTACTTCACTGAAGGTGTCAGTATTTTCAAGGAGACTCCAGTGCTGCTGAAATTGTGTCAGTCTTATGTCTCTGAGTCAGTTCTATGGCTAAAATACACATGCAGCAAGTTAAAGAGGATACTTAATTAAATCCTTAATTAAGGTTCAGTTTACTTATTTGAGGTCTTGATAGGGCATACATAGTTAGTACTGCAATAATGAAACCCAATTGTTGCATTTTTCTTTAACAAAGGGCTGGAGGTAGGAGTTGAGAGGGGGAGGCTGAACCAGCAGCTCTTTATTCATGTCAGAAAAATCTGGTTTAGTTCAACCATATTAGAGACATGTTCTGTTGGATTAACTTATTAAGAAAATTGATCTGAGGGAAAAAAAAAAAAAAAGTATCCATGAAACTCCTAAGCAGATTAGTTTGAGTCCATCCTCAAGTATGATTCTCTTCATGTTGTCAGTCCATTATCCAAGGGCAGGTTGTGATGGGAGGAGAGGTGCTGTTTTGCTTCGTGCTGCTGCAGCTTGGCAAACAGGTTTGAATGTAGGGATCAGGCAGATTTCCACTTATGAAACCCCTACACAAAAGGTACTGCCAGATAGTTAGTGTGTTTAGACCAGCAAATCAATACTTTGTTATTATCAGTGTATCCAGCTATTCCCACTCTGCTCCCCAGGAGAGCCAGTACCAATATAATCTTCTCAAGTCATGTAACTTTGTAGAGGAAAAATGTTCAAATTAACCTAGGGGAGTAGCAGAGTTGCTTCTCAGAAGGCTCAATTCTTACTCAATTTATAAAAAATATGATGCTTTGATCTGAGACCTTCTGGATGTTTTGGGGTTTTTACCTAGGTGGATTTTTGAACTGACTACCTCTCCGGTTTTGTCTTTCAAAGACTTGTAATTTTCCAAATACTTATCCAACTTCTCTCACTCTTCATCATTAAGGATTCTGATTCTGTTCTTTCCCTTTCCCATGTCCTGGTGAAATTCCTGGTACTGCTTAACAAATACATCTTTTAGTGATAGAATCACTGTCTCTTACTATGTGTGAATGCAGAACTCAAGGCCTTTGTGGTCAGACAAGATTCAGCAGCTTTACCATCCCCTGATCTCTAGGAATTGGAGCCTATTTTCAGACTAAATTTCCAAGTTTTGAATACTATTCTAAATTGTTTTGTTTTGTTTTGTTTTGTTTTTTCCTGAGAATTAGTTTAAAAAGAAATTCAGAGCACAATAATGCTCTGACTGCACCCAGCCATGTGCTTTTGAGAGCTGAGCAATACATGGGGTCCTGTTGCCAGAATATCCCACTTGCTAGTTCTCAGCAAATTAGGTGACTTGGTGTGTAACTAACCAACAAGGTCATTGCAGGGTTCACTGTCACTGAAAAGGATGGTGCCACATTGCTCCTCTTTTGCTCCTTATTATGCTTAGTTGACCCTTTGGTAAACCAAATCAGCTCAAAAAGGGACAGAAAAGTGATGAAGAGGGAGGTAGAGGGGGCACTGACACTAGGCTTTTCTGCTACTGTGTGAGCCACATCGGCTTGCTATTAAGACAGTACCACAGTCGGTGTGAGAGAGGCACAAGAGCACGTGTCTGGGAGAAAAAGAGAAAAGAGATTGAATCAGGAGACAGCAAAGAAGTAAGAGGACTGCCCCTCTTAGTAGCCTTTTAGGTCAGTTTAGTTGTCCTGCCATCACTCTGGATTTTGTAGTTTTTTTATGCCAACACAGTCATGCAACACAGATAGACTGTGACCCACAATCTGGCCCTTCATATTCTTGAGGAAAGTCTCCCAGAAGGAATAGTATTTAAAGGAGAATGAGAGACGACTCTCTTAATGGACCATGAAGTGCTGACAGGCTGCTTTTAAAACAAACAAAAGCCCAAACCATAACCCTTGCTTGTTTTGGTGTGTTTTTGGATTTCATCTCCCCCAACATGTAGATGTCATACATAATATTCCATTTTGAGAATGTTTTAGGTCATCAGTCTGTTACGTGCTGGATTAAAAATTTGTCTTAAAAGATATTATGATCTGTCTGGAAGGCTGGTGAAAATTTATCCTTCCTAGTTGTAATCTCCACATCTGCCCCTCTAGAATGCTTTCATGTGATCTGCCTATGTTGTTTTTTAAGCTTATGTGACTGATGCTAGATAAAGATTATATAGATCAAATGGGAAAGAAATATGATTATTTTACATACAATATAAAATTCAAAAAGCATGCTTTCATCTACCCACTCTTTTTTTTCTTAAAAAAAAAAAAAAAGGAAAGGGGAAGAAAGGTGTCAGGCCTTACTCGGGATAATTATCTTCTTCTGCACATTGCATTATATAAAAAACATTGAACTCATCAATATGAGAATATCCCCCCAAGTAATAAAGTGAAAAAAAGTAGAGGGTTGAAGCTAAGAACAAAGGCATGTCAGACTAAAATGGATACAGCTGTGCGTACAATTTTAATACTGTTCATGAGGAATTATGCTAAGACTTTTACAAAAGGAATCGTGTGATCACCCAAGTGGACATTTCTGGAATTCAGAAATACAGCAATCATGGTGGGATTTTTGTTGAGTGAATTTGAACAAGTCGTCCTTAGACTACTATATCTTGTGTCTTGAACACGGATGCTCAATTGGCCAGAGCTTTCCGTGAGCCTAGTGTCTGAGAGCTGCAGCAGTTGATAGGGATGTTAGAAGGTATACATTCACTGTGAGTAGCCCTGTCTAAAACCTCAGAGGAGCATTACTTGATGCAACCAAGGTTCTAAAAGAAAAATGTGTTCATCTCCTACTGTTTTTCCTATGCTTTGGTAACATTAAGTAATTTCCTGAGCTGCCTCTATGGTAAGAATACTTAGTAATTCAACACACGTGAAGCATAGGAGGGATTCAGCCTGAGAAAATCACTTGCAAATTCCTGTTAATTTTGCACACAATTAACATGGTGTTGGCCTTTCTTAGTACCAGTCAATATGATTGATGGCTTGCTTTCAGGGCAGTCAATTTAGTTCATTGAGGACTTTTAAATTGTGACTGATAGCTCTGTAAGTCTAAGAAGGAGTAGAGGAAGAAAAAGTACTAAATATAATTCTTTTTTAAATTAGAAATTGTAGAAAACAGTTTCATGCAAACAGTAAATCTTTGCATCCTTTGGAGAATGTATAGCCAGAAAGTTTTAAGTCTTATTGGCAACACACTGAGATTTTTTGTTTGTTTGTTTGACATCTGTTGGGGTATAAATAGCCTTGGTTTTTTTATTCTTAATCTACCAGTTAGCATGTTGTACCAGTATTTAAATTAATAAAAATGTTACTACTTAAAATATAGTCAATACCTGTCATAAAACAAAATGAGTAATTCCAGAGAACTTTCAGAAAAGCATTTACTTTATGTGGGGTGAAAGGTATTTCTAAAAGTGAAAGTTATAGGAAAACCTAGACTTCTATGGTTGTGGGATTTATATTTCAAGCCACCATACATCTCTGTTAAAAGTTTCTCAATAGTGTCAACTTCACTGAAAACCACAGACTAGTCAAGGCAGGAAGGCACCTTTGGAGATTGTCTGGTCCAACCCTCTGCTCAGAGCAAGGGTGAGCCAGAAGAGTTTGTTCAGGGCTGTGTCCAGTTGGATTTTGATTATGTCCAGGCATGGAGGTAACTTTGCCAGGATTTCCTATAGCTTACAGAAAGTAAACTCGGCTCATGATACTGGTTCTTGTAAATGTTATTGTGAGGATCTTAGCTCTCCCCAGGTATTGTAGACTGAATTTGGGTGACAAATGAAGATGAACAGTGCTGCCTGGGAGCTACGCACACAGATTCACAAGACTGATGTTACTTTGTACCTTTTCAAAATTGTACCTGGCATTTTTTTTGTGGGGATGAAATTTACAGGTGGTTGGGGTCTCTTTAAAGGCAGAATGGACCACTAGAGGGAATGATCCAACTCTTCTTTCTTTCCATTGCGGTCTGCAAACTTGGTCCTACCAGCTAACCAGTACCAGACTTAGTACTGTGTGTACATATCTTCAGCCACATAAGGAATCCAATCCAGGTAAAAGCAAACTTCTGGGTATTTATTTATTTTTGGTTGGTTGGATTGGGTTGGATTTTTTTTTTCTGTGGGTTTGGTGTTTTTTTTAAGGGACTGAAATAAGTTTTCAGCTGGGTCTGTTGAAAGATTGAAGAGAAACAGCAGAGCTGCCTTTGGTGCGCTGAAGCTTCTCAGGAAAGTTTAGCCTGTCATTCCTGTGCCCTCAACTTTTTTTTTTTTTTTAATTATATAATTTTGCCCTTTTTACTTGCAAGTCTTGATGTTCTTACAATAGTCTTCCCTGTGAAATAAATATGTAGCTGAATGAACCTATTTCTTTATACTTTAGATCCCTTAAGTTTTCATTTAATTTTGTGGTAAATCCTCGGGTTAGTGTTTGTTCCTAGTGGTAGTTCTTTGCACTGGAAACACATTTTTCCATGCATAAATTCTGCTTTAGCATAGACTATGGCTGGGGGACAATTTGAATAACAGAAATCAGAAGTAGGTTTGTAGATCTTGGCAAAATCATCTACTGTGATCTCCTGATACAGCTGGTGTCTCTATCGCAAATGTACTCATATTTCACACATTATGACTTGATACTGTTTGTAAAATTATTTTCCTGTCTTCAGTGGAATTTATTGCACCAACATTGGCAATATACCGTTATAATGCAGTAGTAGAAGTAGCTGATGTCAACAGTAGTTGCTACTTCCCTCAGAAAGATAAACAATACTGTAAAGCATTATATCATTTCAGTGTGACTTCTTGCAGCCCAGGAGTCAGACATGGAATATGTAGCTTCAAGTTCTGCTGCAATGGAAGTAATCTTCGATGTTAGGGGAGTCAAGCAATCCATAATTCTCTGTAAATAAAAATGTTAGGAATAACGAGATGATTTTTACCTCATGGGATATTAGTATTTTCCTAAATTGAAATTCTGTTGTGTTGAGGGTCATACATGATGTTGGGTCTGGACAAATATGCTTTTTGCAGAAGCATCATCTGGAGAAAAAGTGGTGAGTTAACCTTGGCTAAAGGCCAAATTCCCACCCAGCTGCTCACTCACTCCCCTTCCTCAACAGGGGAAGGGGAATAAATAGGATGGAAAAGCTCATGGGTTGAGATAAAGACAGGGAGGTCATTTACTGATTACTATCACAGGTAAAATAGACATGACTTGGAGAAAACTAAATTCATGCCAATTGATATAGTGAGAAAAAAGATAGTCAGGGTAGTGAGAAACAAACAAACAAACAAAAAACCCCACAAAATTGAAATGCCACTTTCCCCTTCATCACATTTTCCTAGACTCAACTTCACTCCTTACTCCTCTACCTCCTTCCCCCAAGCAGTGCAGGGGATATAGGGAAAGGAGCCTGTGATCCTTTTCCTGTGATCTTTTATGTGATCCATAATAGCTCCTCTTTGCTGTTCCTTTTACCCCACACCTTTCCCCTGTTCCATTGCAGGTCCTTCCCTCAGGCTGCAGTCCTTCAGGATAAACTTGGGGATTGGACTAGATGAGCTTTAAAGGTCCCTTCCCACCCAAACTGATTTTGTGAAACTTGCTGCTGCATGGGCTCTCTACAAGCTGCAGCTTCCTTTGGGGAACATCTACCTGATGCACCCTGGGGTCTGCCATGGGCTGAAGTGTGGATATGTGCTCTAGCATGTTCTCTCCAAGGGCTGCAGGGCAAATCCTGCTCCAGCACTTGGAGCACCTCCTCCTTCTCCTTCTGTCACCTTGGTGCTCAAGGGGCTGTTTCTCATACTCTTTTTTGTTTCGTTTTTGACAATTTTTGCCCATGCTTACACAGGCTTTCCCAGAAGCTCCCTCAGTCATGCCCTGTTGTGGCTCAGTTGTAACTTGCTGTGTCTGGCTCAGGGCAGACCCTAGCTGCTCCACACAGAGGCCACCCAACAGCACCCTCTGAGAACCCAGCCTGGGCACCCGCACCAAGAACAAAATGTCAGTTGTTCCACTGAGTATTTTTAAAGCATAAAAGATTGTTTAAAAAGATCATGTTTACCTTTCCCCAGATTTTTGGGGGGATGAAAACATTGAGGTCTACCACTGTTTCTAGGAAAACATAGTGAGCATCACATAGCAGACAGCTAAGTTTGTGCTATATAGGAAATTTCCTTACCTTACTTGACTAAATTTACCAATGATTTTTCTTTCTGAAAGTAATGGTAGCATGCTACTTTTCATATCAAAATAAAGAAATTTGCTTTATTTTGTTTCCTTTCCTTTCCTTAGAAATCAAATTGTTTTCAGCTTTGTACAAGATGGGCCACATCGGTCCCTGGGTCCTTTTTTGGTTTGTGTTTTTGTAACTCTTGGGATGGGGACAGCGATGGACTTGGAAATTTTGCAACAGAAATTTTTGTGGAAATTTTGGTCATCTGCCTTGGAGCAGGTAAAACACCTACAGGAATAACTGTATGGTATTTCATATGCATGTAGGATTGATTTCCAAATAGTAAATATCACTTTGGTTTTTACTTGTACTTTTTGAAATAAACTTACAAATCTGATAGTAAACAAAGTATATGTTAATTCTGCTGGCATTTGTACCTGCCAGTAACAATTTCAAAGACAGGGAGAAGCTACTTGGATCAGTAAGCATTAGGTTATGTTATTATTCTCTTTTCTACAATTTTGGCATACTATATGGCTCATTTGTCAGAGTTCTCTCTTGTTCTTCTTTTCGTGACATTCCATTGCCAAAACAGTTGATCAGCGAGCTGTACAAATCAATAGACTATCTTTTCAATATTTGACAGGTAGGTATGGATGAGTTGCATGCTTTTAGTCGGTTTGTCTGTGCTACTAATGAATATTCTCGACCGCAAGTTGCCAAAGATCAGAGAGCAGGAGGCAGCCCAGGGCTGCTTTTCTGTCTTTGAGGTTGTCTCAACTCCGTCAGGCTTGCATGCTAAAAGGAGTGGCAGTGGCAGTCTGATAATTTCTAATCTCCTGTGACATCAGTGGGTCCTATGGTGAACAAAGAGAGATGGAGGAGGAAAACTTCTGAGAAAAATGCTTTGTGTTTAGAAGTGTTGCTTCTCTTACCCCCTTCAAATGGTGTTACATAGAAACCTGCTTTATTATAAAGGTACCATCCTGCAATTTCCTGCCCTGTGTTGTTTGCATGTTCCTGATATATTTTGCCAGGGTCTTGATATGTCTGTTTCCATAAAAATTTAACTGTGGAAGGGTTACTTGTCAGTTCATAAATCTGCTAGCTTCAAAGCATCGGAGTGTGTTAAGGGCTCTGCTTTCAGAAATTGTGTGTATTTATAAATCAGTTTGAACTGGATGGGAGTTTTGGCGAGGGGGACAAGGATTGTTGGGGGTTCCTACATTACTTTATTAGACTAGGTGACACAATTGGAAAATACAGATTCCCTGGCTCTCAGGCACCAATATCAGAAACGGAAAGTTCAAGCTAATCACAGAAGAGAAGAATTGCTTCTTAAAATAATTATATTGGGGAATTAAAGAGAAAACTCTTGTTGGTATTTTTTAGAGTAGAGGTGCATGTGAGCAAGTGGAGTCTTGTTAAGGTCATAGAAAATATTAAACACTTTGTAAATGAAAAGTACTGACAAGAGTGAAATGCCTTTAATAGCAAATTCCTTGCTGTCAGGAAGAATAGTTCTGAGACCAAAAGTGGTATAAAGGCTGGCTTCCTCCATCTCTAAAGACTTTTATGCTCCCATTCATCCCTGCAGCTTAACTCCACGCCCATTTTCTACTATATTTCTGTTTAAAGTCACTGTTACTTCCATTAGCCTCATGAATTGTTTTACTTTCACCATCTGTTAAAAGCAACAGGTTTTGCAATACGTTGATGCTATTTGATTAAAAACAAATAATTTAAACTAAAAAGTTAGTGTTAGAAGAAATTATTATTACTGGAGGCTTCTTGTGAGTGTTCTATTATTTATGGAGTTCAATAAATATCAATTTTTTACAAAGAAAGGAATAACCTGTTTCATCAGTTACTATCTAAATTATACAAAGATGGTGATTATTTAAAAAAAATTTTGAAAGATGTGTAGTCTGTTCTAAATGACTAAAGCAAACAAAATACAGATGATTCTCTGCCTTTTGAGAGAATTAGGGAAGAGCACATCAAGCAGCCATAATTTTGGATTTTCTTACCTTAGTCTTTAAGGAAATTAATTTTTGTAGTTGTTTAAGTACTATTTAACTTATGCTGTATTTCCAATGGGCTTCATATAGGTGGTGTGAACTAATAATTTTATATATCTATTGGTTGGAGATGGGGAGGAATAACAGCAATACAACTGTATAGTCCAAGAAGAATTAAAAGAGATGTTGGGAGTTAAAAAATAGTTGTTGGCAACTCTATTCCCTTTTTAAAATTAATTTGACCTAAAAACTGCATACAATTCCTATGAAATCTGGACAGAGTTAATATTTATAATAAAGGGATGCCTGGAGCTTCTGACATAACAATAGAGACCCCAAGGCAAAATTTTGAATAAAGACTTTAGCTTCTTAATAGCACAGAACCATTTCCCTGTGTCTTCCCAGCTATGTGAGCAAACCTGATTTTCAGGATGATCTTCCTTAAGTTACTAATCATAGAAGGTTTGCATTGGAAGGGACCTTTAAAGGTCATGTAGTCTAACCCTACTTGCAATAAGCAGGGACATCTTCAAGTAGATCAGCCTGATCAGAGCCCAGTTCAACCAGACCTTGAATGTTTCCAGCGATGAGGTATCTACCACCTTTCTGGGCAACATATTCCAGTGTTCATCACCCTCATCATAAAAAATTTCTTTTGTATATCTAGTCTAAATATACCCTTTTTTAATTTAAAACCGTTACCCCTCGTCCTACTGCTACATATCCTACTAAAAAGTCTATTACCATCTTTCTTATAAGCCCCTTTTAAGTGCTGAAAGGCTACAGTAAGGACTTCCTGGAGCTTTCTCTTCTCCAGGCTGAACCCCAACTCTCTTAGCATCTCCTCATAGGAGAGGTGTTCTATCCCTCTGACCGTTTCTGTGGCCCTCCTCTGGACCTGTTCCTGCAGATCAAAGTCTGGCTTGTACTGGAAACTCAAGAGCTGGACGCAGTGTTCCAGACAAGAACTTACTAGGGTGGAGTAGATGGGCAAAGTCCTCTAAGAATTCTCTAATATACTAATAAAACATACACCAACTTGCTTGCCAAAATGAAAATCTTAAGAGCTTGGTAGAGCAGGCCTTCTTTTTGCAATCGCTGCATAAAGGAACAGTTATAGAAAAGAAATTGTCATTTTCCATAAGCAGACAGTTTTATTATGTGCCATGGTCATAATCTTGAAAGTTACTATTGAAAATTATTAAAATAGACGTGATTCCTTGTTTATACTGTAAATTAAAGACTAGATTTTCACATGTGTTTTCTGCCAGTAATCCAAGGAAAACAAGTTTTTACTTCTAAACAGATGCACACATAAATGATCAATTAGACACTTACGTGTATCTACAGAAATAAAAAGTGAAAATCCATCCATTTACTTATGTGAGGAGAAAGAGAATTGCTTCTCATTCTTTACTTGCCGGCTCTAGACTACACAGATGCTAGCATTGAGTACATTTGATGTAGTCCAAAAGTGACAGAAATTATTTTTACAACAGAATTAACTGGATATTTCATACCTTGTTTAATAAAGGGCTTTAAAATCCCTTGTGGTTTTTAGTTTATTTTTTTACCCATTTATCAAGGAGACCAAAAAGTATGGAACCTCTGTAAGAACCAGAACTAATTCTAGTAGTCATAGTGTTGCTTCATCTTTACAGCAATATTAAGTTGCATAAATATGTTTATCTCACATCAGCAGATGTGAGATGGGAGATATTGAGGGCAACATGAAATGCAGTCGATTCATCACCAGGTGATTTAAAGTACAATTTCTTTGATCCTCTCCATAAAAACTGGTAGCAGTATATTATCATACACTTATGAGAAAAATGAGCAGCATGGCTCAAAAAAGCTGGGCAATTAATTAAATGATATGCTTGTTCATCTTGCAGGTCAAGCAGTTAATTGTGCCAGGAATTGCTTTGAAATCATGCATGCTTCAACTTAGACCTTTTGCTTCCCAAGAGAATTCCTCAGGTCTTACTGTGTATCACGCTTCCTGTGGATGCCAGTCTAATGCTAGCTAATCCTGNGAAATATTTGAAAGTCATATCAGAGTTTCCTCAGCTGTGAGGAAGCCAATTGCTAAGTAAGTGAACCATTAAGAGTCCCCAGTACAATGGCAATACACTTGTGCCTGTAACAAAACAGCTATATATTAGATGAAGAATGTACAGGGCACAGTACATTCTTGGCTACATCCCAGCTGTTGCAACGATTTTTTCCTCTCTCATTTCAAGGAAAGAAAAAGATGTTTTTCAATTTCTTGTTAGCATTCCTTCTAGAAATGGAAATCTTTCCTTCTTTACAGGATCAACATCTTTTCAAAGA
>VZTM01024271.1:0-19262 GCA_013400555.1 Jacana jacana | reverse complement strand
CAGTGATAGCTGGAAATCTGAATCTGTATTTGGCAGTTCTACACACCAGTGTAGAAGAAAATTGAAATCTTTGCGGCTTCTTGAACATGAGAGCAAAATATGATTCACGGTTAAAATTAGTGTCATGTGCTTCGATAATTCATACTTCACAGGCCAGAGGAATAACTGAAAGCTAGGATTAAAGATTTTTCAGCTACTTTTTCTACATTTTAGCTGTACAGTGAAATGATGTTTGAATGCATTCCATGCTTTTCAGCTCCCATGCTCCTGTATGTCTGCTTTTCCAGTGCAATTTTCCTTTTGGTTTTGATGTTTTCATACAAATCTCTATCAGAATGGTTTAACTGATAAAGATTGGGTTTAAGTTTTAATGTTTTTTATAAGGTTTAAGAATGCTGAATCTTGAATCTTCAGAAAATGTCCAGGCAGTGCAAAAGCAGTGGTTGCTGGTCCTTTGTTAGCTTTGGTCCTTCCCTGAATAATAGAAGGCCTAATCATAACTTTATCGGTGTAAATACCAGTAATCATTGGTGACAGTAAAGTAACGCAAAGGTCCAGTTGAACTGTAGTGTTCTTTTTGGAGAAGTTCCTAGTTGTAGTGATTATACAGAAAGATTCAAATGGAAGTGTAATACAAGTACTGTGTTGCAAATGTGTTAAGATTGCTTATTACTTGTAGTTCAGTGCACTGGAATCTATTAATACATTTTATTAATAACTATACATGTTTTTTTCTTGAAGAAATTGAAGTTATTGACATATGTAATTTCAAAAAAGTTTGAAAATATTGCTATTAAACAAAAACAAGGTGAGGCTTTTCAAAATCTCGTTCTCATAAGAAATGTTCTTATNACAGGATCAAAATCTTTTCAAAGATGAAAATGATGATCATACACAAAGATCCAACAGGATCAGGAGATCTGCTACAATGACTTCAAATAATACAATAAAATACATATTAATATATTATAGGTGTCTAATTTATAGAAGAACAGAAGGCTTTCCTCCCTTTAAGCCTGCTGTGAAACAAAAAAAATCCTATGCTTTTAAGCAAAATTAAGTTCATTTAAACAGAATCAACTTAGTTCTCCTCACAGACTGAAAAACTGTCTCATTGTTAAAGCAATGGATTTTAAGTAGAGTGAAGTCACAAAAATAATGAATATAGATGCAGAAATGCCTGTCCCATAAGTGATTGTTAGATAAGGTTTATTTTACCTTTTCTGCGAAAGTGAAAAGTATTTTCTCTGTCTTTGTAACGCTGTTCAACCTTCACATTCAACAGTCAGGGAAAAAGGATTGTTTTTTCAAGGATCTTCTGTAGAGAGTCATTCTTTCTTGGCATCACATCTCACTAATTATTAGTCCAATAGCACAAGCACCTTCAAAGCTTTGTAAGCCCTGTGATACCAGCTATACACATAGTAACCATTTCTATACAAAATCTTCACATTATAAAGGCACAAAAGAATCGAAGGCATGGAAAAGGAAGTAACTTAAGAAGAGACTGAAAGTTTCCATTTGTAAATTGCTGACATTGACTGACATTTGCTGAAGGTCTTCCATGATAATATTTTGACAGTTTGTTTATTTTAAAGCTAGCCTTGTTTAGTGTGTCAGTGAGAACTTCCATTATTCTTTTATATCTTCAAGAAGAAATATTTAGTTTCACTTTCTTCATGATGAGATAATTTTGTATAGTACAGAGCAGCCCTACTAACGACTCCCATTTCATATAAGAGGATGCCGATGAAGGTCATTTGGTATAAGATTACCTGCGTAAATACGTCAGGTGATTTTCAGAAAAGATGCCTGACTTTTTAGACTTGACATTCACCAACACATCAGTTTTCAGGACCTCTCCAGCAACTTAACCATTTTTCATAGCTTCTGTAAATGAATATGAATTCAGTCAAAATTCATTACCTTTGTACAGTTTCTGGCCTTTAGCAATTTTCTTCTCAACTTTTTCTTTCATCTGTCTTGTGAGGTTGGAGAATGTTTGTGGGTACCTTGAAATATATGAATGTTTGTGAGATCACCTGACATGAGTGATGCTTATCTATTCCTCAGGAAACACTGATGCATCCCTTGCGACAAAACAGAATAGCGTCCTCATGCCAATACCGCTTGTTCTTTGTGTTCAATATTTGCAGTAGGGTTGATTGCTGAAAGATAGAATGATGAAGTATTCATTAAAAACAGATCTCCTCATTCAGACCTTAAGATTTTACAGGCTATCCTTCTCTAGCATGCCCTGGGAGTACAAAGTTCCCTCTTTTGGCTCACTCATTTACTGTTGATTCTGTGAATTCAAGATGCCTGTATGCAAGCTTGACCCTTTGTGCTGTGTGCTTCTAGCCATTTGATAAGAACAATTTTAAGTCTGAACCATGAAAACCATGTGCTTGATAGCTGCAGTGGTGACTGATACTATAGTGGGCCTTTTTGTTCTCTAATACAGTCTGTCCTATGTGCAATCAAGGAATTTGTTTGAGAGGAATCTCAGGCTCCAAGTCAAGAAAATCTTTTAAAATTTCAATGAATTCACTGCTGCTTAGAATGAAAATAAGTATGTGCCTAAAGAGGTAGCTTTACAGGGGTGCTCTCCTGAATTGGGACCTCTATTGAACCACAGTCCTATTTAGTCTACATTTTTAAATTCTTGCTCATTTCTCATGTGAATACTTTGCTGTCTTAGTTGTTATGAATAGAGCTCTTTGTTTTCTGTATCTGGGATTTAGTCTAAATAATGACTTCCAATGAGGTACTTCTGTAAGGTCACAAATGCCTCTCAGAGCCAAGCTAAAGTAAACATCCTAAATAATGATATTTTATTTTTTATAGACCCTAATATATCACTGACAAATATTGAAAGTTCCCCAGTAAGGGAATGGCATCTCACCACCTCAGTTTCATTGACCTGCAGGCTGCTTTTTCTTCTGAGGAGTTTGTTTAATTGCAAAGGGCTAAACTCTGAGTACTTGCAAATAGCACGTATGGCTAATTTAAAGCCATCCAGGTTGATTCAGAAGTCAATGGTTAAAATAGGCTGATGGGGTATTGGTGAAAATCCTTCAGCCAGGCAGCGTAGAGACATTTTGTTTTGAAGCACTCGCATTCTGATCCAGAGTATGATGGTCCTTGGGTCATCTCACATTGAGATGCCTGAACAGAAGACCCGCTTTTTCCTTTAAGGAAAATTGATAAACTGAAATCCTGAACAGTGTGTTATCTGATCCCATTATTAGGGAAGCCTGCAGCTGTTCATATTTTCTCTCCGCAGCACGTGTCACTGTGGCAAATGGAAAATATTTTCATCCTCTAGGATTACAGAGCTGCTGAAAAGCCATAAACAAAACATAACTAGAATTGTGCATGTAAGTGACAGTTAATGCAGTCTCTCAGAAGAGGGTAAGGCAGAGAGGAAAAGAAAAATATGGGACAGAATTCATACGTTCACTTGCAATCATGCACTTCAGAGTTTCAGAGGAAATTATTACACATATCAGTGAAAATGTTTTTCTTCCATTGTTCTCAAACTCAACACAATCACAGAAACCTGAGGAAAGTGCTTTATATGAAGAGAGGTATGTGTGTACATATGTTTGTATTTAAAAAAAAAAGCCCCAGTGTATAAAGTGGGGATCCATTTAAAGTCATCCATATCAAAAAACAGTCACAGCAATGTTAATGCACTTCAATGTTTTCTCTTCCCAGGGTATCTGAGCCTTGCAGGCCTTATTGATAATGAAGGAGAATGTGTCAATACTCCCACTTGAAGATCTGATTCAAAAGAAAAGTTTTTTTTCCAAGGTCAGACAGAAAGCCTGTGTCTTAATTCTTTGATTTCATCAGGCTGAGGCAGACCCTAATCCCAGTGGCCTTACTCTTTCCTTGTGAGGAGAAGGTGGCCTTAGTGTTTTTCTCAATTTTGCTGATCCTTTCAGCGTTCTATGCATAATTTATCCAAGTAGTATAGATGTGCTTAACGAAAAAGCAATTAGCAACAAATTAATTTGGAAATTTTTGTTTTGTGTGGTGTGGCTGATTAAAGTTTCTTGTAACAGGTTTGGCAGATAACACCACAACAGAAAGAAAAGAGTAGAGCGGTAGTGTTTATTTAGACTCAGTGGAAGACACAACACATCCTTTGCTTTTCTTACTAAAGATGCTGGCAGTGATTACTGAATTTTATTCAAAGCACCTCTCCCTTCTCCATCCTCTCCCCACAGTCATGCCTCTTTTGGAGTGACGTGGCAAGGCAGAATCATGTTGTCAGTGTTTCCCAGACCTCACCTTCCAACCACCCTGCATTCTGTTGCACACCTGTAGAACAGGGCTACTGGCGGATCCCAGTATTAAATGCATCCATTCATGAGGTGTCATTTTCACACTCCTGCACAACAGTGACACAGGTGTCCCTGGATCACCTGCGCCACACACCATTTGAATGGGTGCTGTGCCTGCTGGAAAAAGGAATTCTTAAGTAGAAAAGTGGTGGTCACAGTGTGTTTGTACAAGGAGTAATTCACTGGAGGAATGTGGAGGAATGGAAAAAAGATATAGCAGTGCAGTGCCAGAAACCACTCCTTTAGCCAATTAGGGGTGACCCGATAATCTATTCTCCTCATTTGCAGTGTTTGAACAGCAAAAACCAGAGACATTTGAAGAAGGGGAATGGGGAGGGAGGGCTTTAGAAACCTGCTTCTAGTCTTGGCATCTTATAGCTACGCACTCCAGTGGGCAGCTGCTCGTTGGCTGGCAGGGCTTCGCTGCCAACCAGCCCTTCCCGAGGCAGAAGGAGCCGTACCAAAGTTCTCAGTTGTGCTGCCATATATGAAACCACAAGTGATGTTTGTTACAAGTGCAAATGAACCAGACCTCAAAATGGTGTGATCTTATGTCTTTTACAGCAGCGATAAGGCTGTTGACTGTGAGTAGGCTCAAAACAGTAAGATCTTTATAGGAGACATTATTTGGTGGCTTAACATGGTCTGCCAATTCACCTTTGTTGCTTTTTCAAGTATTCAGATAGGTGTCTAGAAATAAACCCAGACATCTAGGCACTGAAACAAGAATAATATGTTAGGGTTTAAAAAGTTAATTTTGAAGACATAAACTGTCCACTGTTTAATTTTTTAAAAAAGTTACATTCTTACTACTTAAAAAATAATCTGATGAATGAGATTTGGTAACCAGCTGGGACTGAGTGTTCACCTCCTTACCGAGAGCAAACAATAAAATAACAAAAGCGGAATAAAGGATTAAATATGCTCTTTTCCTGTTTAGATGACAGGAAGGCCACAGCCAGCGGAGTTGAAAATGCATATTTCACATTATGGACATCAAAACCATATGAAATACTGCTGGCATCAAATCTGTCCGTTGCATCAGATCACATTTTCAAAGATGTACTGTTGAATTCCCATAGCTTTGATTTACAAAGTGTGTTGTGGTGAACAAAAGCTATGAATTTGATTTTTCCTTTCCATCTTGTTTAATTCTACTACTTAAAAAGCAATGTAATATCAGTACAAAATACCTGGGTGTTCTTCACAAAGCGATTTTTACTCTCTTGCTTTTCCTTTTATGTGAGATCAGCTCCTGGGAACATAGTGCAAGGTGAACAGTGATTTTACGATGTTAATTCTAGTGCATCAGAGGAGTATAAATGTGCAGAAACCAGACAAAAAGGGGCATTCATATCTTTGCGAGTCTGGATCAAGTGAGGGAACAGTTTTGTTTATATAGGTGGGCCTTGGTTAAGATTTTGGTTTACTGCATTTGGCTATCGTGCAATTATGAATTCCTCTTTCATTTGACCGGTGACACAAAGTCATGATCTTTCTTCACATGCTGGCACTGAAATGCTGTTGGCACATCCACAGTGCAGAGAGCAAGTTCCAGCACTTGGCACACTCTTGCCCAGCAATGTTTCCAGCGCCTGGGGTGCATTTGGGACCGGTCAGAAGTGCTTCATTTCATTTCTGGCCCACAGTCCCAGAAGGATCCCACTGCAGACAAGGATAACCATTGTAGATATGGACTATACATTATCCTGGTAGTTTATTCTTCATGCTTTTCCCCATCATAATGTAGATATGTATATACAGGCTAACTGTAGTATGTAGTCAGAAAATTCCCACTAGAAATTCCCAGCTTTTTTCTGACACCTATTACGTATCCAGAGGTAAACAAAATTCAGGGTATAAGTTATGCAATTAACCTGTTTAAAGTGTGTTTTTCTTCTGCTTTGGTATACAACTTTGGCACAGTGAGAGGAATCGTAGCAATGTGATTCAGCATGGAGACAATGGAGACAGCTGAAGAGCCCTGATCCATAGTGACCTCATAATGTCTGATGGAAACAAGTGGTTGTGTCTCAAGGTAGATTGATGATGTCACTCTCTAGGGGGGAAAAAACTGCCAAGCTTTTTTCTTAGAGTTTTTGGTCAATCCAGAATAGATAGCAAAATATTAATGACTTTCGTGGCTGATGGATATTCTTATGGCTTTGAAGGTCATGAGATGACCATGGAGGCCGGATACAGGCTACTATACAATGTGTAGTTCAAAAAATTGAAGGCTTACAAAATCTGTCTTTATAGTACCCTTTTATCTTACATACTTCTGTCTTGCAGTTTGAGTGTTTTATTTGTACCATCTAAGAAGGATGACATCTGAATGACATGTTATCACTTATTATTTTGAAGTATAGGAACACAGGTAATTTTTACAATGGAATCGCTGTGTGAATGGTCGGCTAGCTTACTGAATTTCTCATTCAGAAGTTAGTATGGAGCTAACATCCTTTTTTAAAATGGAACAAATGGCTTGTAGGAGCAGGTGGCAGTTCACAGGAATTACTCCAGCAGGTCTGAGTTTATAAGGGAAGAATATCTTGTGTTCCGTTTTAGTTCTGCCTATACAGTTTCACTACAGATGGCAGTAGCAGTTTCCCTTGCAAGTCCTTCTAAAGTCTTCACTGATTGACCATAAAGGAATTGTTTTATGTCTTCCCCAAGGCACAAAAATCAGAACTGTGCCTAAAGAATTCTGGAATTCCTTTATAGTTCCAAGAACACTGAAGCTGCACCGTAATGTGTCTAAATGCTGCTTTCCTGTAACTCAAGATTAATTGGAAATTATCATCATTCCAGTTGTAATCCTTATGATGTGTTATGATAATTATTTCTGTGGCTCAATTTGGAAAACTTTTGTACTCCTTGTCTAGAGAAATTCTGTCATTGTAGTTGGTAAGGAAAGATTTAAAGAGAGCATCTTAAAAAGGAGCTGACAATTTAAATGTTGCCTCCTTAGTAAGTTTTTGAAACACACATTTATTGCTTGACTTTTTATATAAGCATTCAAGCTGCTTTTTATATATTTAAAGATTGTTTCAAAAGTTAAAATTTTGTCATTTAGTTTTCAAACCAATGACCGTATGCTTTTGTAAATCTCGTATGCCTTGGAGTAGTTTTATACCATAGATAAACTGAGCGGGGAAGAGGTTTAAAAATCAGTCTAGAATGAGAAATTAATACCAGCTAAGATAACTATTTTTTTCTGTAGTGTTTAGTAGAATCTCTTGCTTTTGTGAGATTTCTCTCTGTTCTGTCATCTCCAACTGCCCAGCAAGATGGTTGTTGTTGGGGTAATTTGTACAGGGGGGATTGTGACTATTTCATGGAAGTACACACACATATAATTCTTCAGATAATTAATCACATCTATACTGTGTCATATCTGGCACACTTACAGATCCATGACAGATCTGGCCAGATTTTGGATCTCCCTTTGGGAAAATACAACTACTGTATGTCAAATCTTGCCAAAATACTGCATGTAAAATCCCCAAATGCTACCATTTTAATTTGAATATTTAGTTAAGAAACTAGGTACTTTGTTGTTTTTAACTGGATAGTGTCTGCAATTATTAATGGTAAAATGCTAATTTACACAAAATAATACTTTATACCTGTATTTCTAATGAATAAAAGTACATTATTTAGAGGGAATAGCAGCATAGTTTACAATTTTGTGAAATCAAGTGTTTTGCTCTGTATGGACATTGTGGAGAAGGGTTAGCTGTGACTGTATAGATCCCAAGTGATGACATGTCAGTTCATCTCTTTAGTCTGTGGAGGCACAAGTCATCATCAAGATCTGAACATTAAATTAATGAAAGAAAAAAAAAAACCAACTGAATATTTTCTTTAACGTTCAATTTTATCTTATTTGTGTGACATGCAAGGAAAAAAATGCTTTGTAGTTCAGTGATATCTTGATTGTTTGTAAACTACATCCCATCATAATAGCTCCAGCTTTGGAAGACAAATCCTTGTACATGGGAAGGGATACGTTGGTTTGCATCCCTCTGATACTTTCCAGAACTGAAAACTGTAGCCGACATTAAAGACATTCTGTGGTGATTGTCTTGTAAATTTGACACCAGTGATAAAAAGCAGCTCTGCAGCACCCACAGTTAACTGCTAAATTTCAGGCGCCAGTGGCATGGTGTCGCTCTGTGTCCATGAAATTACCTGTGGCGTGCATTTCCCCCTCCAAAAATCCTTGTTCTCAGGGTGCCTGTAGGAAAGTGACCACCCCCTGTTATTTACCTCTGGAAAATGAAATAGATTGAAGGTGGATGCCATGGTTAAGAAAAAAGTGCCAATAAATGTAGCATAGCATCCAGCAAATTGATATGCTTATTGTATAAGTGTAAAAGAGAAGCCAGTGTAACAAGCATTAGAGAACAGAGCTGATAGGTTTAAACTGACGCGTATGGGGGACATTTTATTCCAAGTTCTTGGAATCCTTGTTCTGAAATAACATATGTAGGCAGTATGTCATTTCCTTCTATATCCGTCACCTCATTAATACAGGCTGGCAGCAGGAAAAGAAAAAAGAAAAAGAATGTGCAAGCAAGGCTTGTCTCATATAGGAAAAAGGGCTTTTGCATACTGTAAAAATAGGTTTCCTTTGGGTGTCCATACTGTGTTACCGCTATCAATCAGTGAAAATGTTGTTTCCTAAACATGCGCCATTAGATTGTGACTATTTGAGGTGCCACAAAACCTACCAACCAACATACGAAAGCCTGAATTTCAGGTAAATGCCAATTCTAGTTTCAAAATGCTAGTTAAATGAAAACCACAGGGTTTTGTCTCTGTTTTAGTGAGGGGGAAGTACATAGTGTATATGCATACCCTTGTACAAATACAGCATTTGGATCAAGGGTAGGACAACAGATGGTTGTTGGTAGATTTAATAACACTGTGCTCACACCTAATATTTCCACACAAACAGCTGTGCAGCAAAGTTATGCTACTTTGGGCTTCATCCCCATGAGATGCATAGAGATCTTCTTTCTTAGGACTGAGAGTTGTCAAAGGTGGACTGTGGGGAGCTTATTTGCACAGCTCCATAACTTCTAGCTGGAGACCTGGGGATTTTGGTCTGCATCAGGACATCTGCAGCAGTTTTACTTTTCATCTGCAAAGTAGCTGTCTTGGTTCACAGCTAGGGTCAGGAGTCTCTCAGGGGCTGCAAGGCTTACAAGACCACAAAGGTTGCTTTGCCATTGTCATTGCTTTGGGCCTGTTGAGCTACAGCATGACTATTTTTCTTCTCTCACCTCTATTTCCACCAAGGCATTACATGAATTCTGCTTAATTCAGAGCAGGACTGAATTTGTTGTCCATCTACTTCTTCGGTACTGACTCCATGTTTTATCCAATATTAGTCAAGATAGGAACTGTCACAAGGGAGGAGATGATGGCATATTTCATGCTAAGTGGTGGTAAAATGACTCAAGATGGCTATAGGAGTATTACAGAGTGTCATGTATGAAAGGGAGTGCCTCTCTTACACCTTCACATTAATTATTTTTAAGTTGCAGCCGTTGCTGACTTCCTCACTTGATTGGTAAGGTGCATATCAATGGAATGTAGCTTTTTAGTTTTTAATTAGTCTCTTTGTAGCTTGTGTATATGGAAAGGTTCACAATACTCCGTGTTTGATGAAAAATTTTGAAATTATCTTGCATCATCCACTTGTATAAAACAAGTTCCCTGTACTTTTAGCATAATAGAGTGACTGTAACTTCTTATAAGTTAATTTCAGGAGTTTAGCGAAGAGGAAAAGTGTTACAGTTTCTATTTCTTTTAGTTTGTTTTTTTTTTAATGACTGAAACTGTTTTTCATCATGGAACCTATTGGTAAAACAGTTTTCTGAAAAGAAAATGGTGTTTACAAAGTAAACATTTTTTCTGGCTGCAAGATTGTTTGCTGTCCAGGAAGCAAACACATTCTAGTTCATTACATATATTTTTAGTGTATGAAAGGAAAATAAGTTTATACATTTTAAACGTGCAGCTCACAGGCTTTCCGGCTGGAACTCACTTGGGAGTCATAACACATTTCCAGGACCTCCCCTAGTGAGACTCCTCAGATATCAGAGTAGTAGTGACTCATCGACCGCAGGAGAGGCAATTGAATTAAAACTTAAATATTTATGTGTCTGACTCACTCAAATTGCAAAACAAATACAGCCCGATTTCTGGGTGAGATATCTGTGTTTCTCAAGAGAAGCTGGAGCTGGTATTTCAGCTGAAATGCCTGAATTTGGCTGTTGGTCCCTGTTTTCACACCACTTTTTTTTTTTTTTAAAGAGAAGTGATTTTCACAGCTTTAGAACTATAGAAACAGAGCTATTATAGCTTAGTTATTAAATATATCTGGACTACTTCATAACTTCATAGAATTGACAGAAATGGAATTTCTGTCAGATTGTTCAGTATGCTCTTTTGCTCTCCTAAATATTGCTTTTGGATGTACTGAGGATCTGAGGTAAAGTTGGCTGTAAACGATGCTGCATTAGAACCGTGACGTCCTCCCATCGCTTCTCAGACACATAAATGACAAGATGAAGTAATACTGAAAAGCTGAGTAAAAGAACCGATGTTGTAACTACTGCTCCCAAGCAGTGTTTTTGTCAAGTCCAGAGATTGACGGTAACAGCCACCAGGTCAGATGTCTTGTTTCTCCCACCGCAGCATCAAGATCTTTGCAAAAGAAGTTGAGCTTGATCTGCTGAACTTGTTTCTGAAGCTGGTCTTGCCAACCAAACACAGCACAGATGTCCCTACCCACCTTCCACCGACCCTTCCCCCTGCAGTCAGGTGCTAGGTCTGAAGCTGTTTCAGTCTTTCAGGTCAGTGTGTTTGGAGAAGGCTATAATATATACATAATTACCTTACAGCTAAGAAAGCCTTAGCAGATCCTATGTACTGAAAACTGAGCATGTGCTTGCCACAGTCATAATTTGAGCCTAACTATTTTATTACACGTTTTCTAGTCCAAAATCCTATTTCCAGCTTGCCTTTGAACAAGAAGTACAGGCACTTGTCTGTCATCAGCAAGATATGAGGTATTTAATGAGACCACAAATAAAGCTGTTGTTCTGCAAACCCAAATACAGAAAGTGTTTGCCTTTTTTAAGACAGCTTTCTGAACAACACAAAAGCATGATCTGAAAATGTAACCAAATTATTCCGTTCAATGTTCTTTATATAAAAAATGTCTGATGTGTTACTGCCAATAATTATCAGCTCATCGTGGCACATGGGAAAAAAAAATGTGACTTGTTCCAGTGTTCCAGTTGTCTTTTTTCTTTTTCTTTAATGTTCTTACTTAGCCTTGGATCAGAAATAGCTTCTGCCACTCCTATTTCTAGGTCTCAAATGGATTTATAGCTTTGGCTTTAAAGATGGCATCAATATGTTCAAGTTCAAATTCAACATGTATATTTGCTAAGGCAAATATGTCAAGGCAACATGTATAGATGGATTATCCAGAAGTCATACTGTCTCATTAGGCTCCCTTTCTGATGCCGAATCACCCTGCTACGCAATGCATGTTGTTTATACCTTTTTTCTGGTTTCAGTAGGGATGATTCCACATATTAGATAAAAACAAATTAAGCTGGATTTTTGGCAAATGTTGTATTCTTTGATCAATTTCAGCTTCACAAATGCTTTAAATTAAATTTTAGTGATCAGTCCCATCCTTAGTTGTAGTGGTAACTGCAGCTTGGTATGGCACAGTTGCTTGTAAAATAAGATCTACATTCCAATCTGATTTTGTGATTACAGGTGTGTGCTTTTTACAATTTTAAAGAAATTTTAGGGTAACAAGGTATTAGATACTTTATTCATCACAAAAGTATTAACTTAACTTTGTTGTTCTTTGTTCAGATAACTTTGAGAAAGCTCTTTTTTAATACAGCGGATGCTTTTTTTCTTAAATTCTCTTGTGCTTGTTGCAGTCTTTGGATATAACAAAAGCTAGAAAGTGTTCATTCAGTGTAAAACAAAATAAATTTACCTTGCTGCTGCCATCTCTGAAGGTCAGAAAAATATTACGTATTTGAAGGAGCTTGATCAGTTTACATATGGGATTATGAAATACGGTTGCCTGTAATACCAAGGGACTATACTTGATGACCTAAGAATTTTCTTCCAGTTTTTAATTATTAAAATCCAGTCATAAGAGAGAAAACAAAACCGTAATCGCTGATGTATTTTATTAGATCCTTGGTATATAGTCTGCTGCTTAGCTAGTAAATACTGTGTCACTGAAGTCCAGCTGAATTGCATGAAACTAATTGAATGACATGGCTGAGCATCAGGTGCTACTCAAAAGGAGAATCATACTGACCAACATTTCACAGATTTCCACTTGCATATTTGCACATTGTAAACAGTACATAACAGGTTATGCCAAGAGGATCTAAACTGTAATCCATGTAAGTAAGTGAAAAAATGCCAAATTTTCCTTTCAGTAACCTGAAAGAGCATTCTGTCTGGTCTGCTAAAATTCACGGGTGACTCAATAACACATTTTAGTTATAGTATCAGAAGCTGCTGATACTATATACTGCTAATAAAATGTGAAGAAAAAAAAAAAAATCACTTGAGGGCAGCCTTCCTTGAGCTATTATGTTGGTACAGGTTCAGTTCCATTTCCACATCATTTCAGCCTGTTAAGAATGAATAGCAGATTCATATAGATACAAATTCCTTAACAACTCTTTACAGTCTGGCAGCTTTTTCACTATTTAGGTTAACAATACTGACAAATTTTACTCTTTTCAGTAAAAAAAGTCTATCCAAATCCTCTCAAAGGAAATTATTAACAAGTATTGCCAGTTGCCTGATATTTTTATGTGGGCTTTATATTTGCATCAGCTCCATGTAATATCTGATGAAAGCTATATTTGTTGAAAGCAAAATAAACCAGCAGAAAATGGGGAGGGGAATCAGGGGAGCAAGGGTTACAGGTTTTCTTTAAGTGCCCCAAAATTAAATTAAAATAATATATTTTTAGTATGCTTTTCAGGAGCATATTCATGGCTTGAGTGCTTTCAAAGTGATTTAGTGAAGCTTCTAAAGATCACCTAAAAGGTTTAATTATATTATTTTACAGCAATTTTAATCACATCATTATTATTCTTCAGGAGAACTGAAAACCCAAGGTATGTGCTGTGAATTACTATATTCAGAATTAATCTGAAGAAATCTCTGAATAAGGAATGAACTGTGTGAAACCTCTTCTAAGATTTCAAATGATACAAGCATTTTCAGAGAGTATTTCTTGTTTCAGGAATATGGGTACAATGAACAAAAATTACTTGCTTTTTTCAAGAGATAGTTATTGTCATAAGAAAAGTTTTCCAAATGCAGGTGAATGGCAGAAAAAGGGAAAGCAGATAGTCACAGCAATGATACAACTGGGAGCACATGTTAAAAAAAAATAATTAAAAATCAATTACAGCCAATGATGGTGATAGAAATAACTTCCCAGGGATCATCACAGACCAGGCAGAGTTGCTCTAATCAAAAAGTCTCTAAGTGAGTGAAACAGAGGGCTAAGGCAAATATGTCAAGGCAAAAAGGGTAGTGGGAGTTGTTTAGGACATTTTACATTCCTTTGCTGTCTTTTCTATACATGGAGTTGTCTCTCTTTTAGAAGTTAATTATTGAAAGTTTTATTTGAATAAAGCAGATTTTGAACCTGTGGTCCACCTTTGGGTACTCAGCATAAGAGAATGCTGTAGGCATATTCACCTTAAAGATCTGTCTCATTCAACATCCCATCTCACTATGCAAGTACTGGAAAAAAGCCCAAGTGATGGAACACCACATCTTCATGCTTTATTGTTTTTTCATCTTTCCACAATATAAAGTTGTTTGAGTTCCTGTAAGACAGCCCAGCACGTCTACTCAGCAGGGATATTAAAGCAGTTGTCCAATATTGCTTGTTTCATGTACGGAAGTGAGATAATTTTTATTTTTATTTGTTTATGTTGTGATTTGGTTTGGGTTGTTAGGGAAGTGCAGTGTTCAGTTACCCTAGAATGTCACAGTTGATAACAGAGCACTTAATGATCTTCTTTTGGAGAAGAAATATTCTTAGCTTGCTTGGTTACTTTTTTTTGTTGTTGTTGTTTTTGTTTTTGTCCTGTTGGTTGACACACATGTTAGTATTGTTTCAAGAGAGATAAAGGTGCCAGAGAGCACCTGTGAGCATTGGCATTGGCAGCCTTTTTCCTAACAAAGGCTCTGAGTTTGACACTGGATTTTGGTGTTACTTCAGCTCCCATGCTCACATAGCATGCTGGGGGAAACAGGCTAATGTTGAGGTACTCAGGTGAAAGGACTGGAGATTTTCTGAATAGGAAAGAGCTTAGTGTGCAAGGTTCCAAGGGACCATCTACCTTCCCCCAGGCATGGTAGGGGCAGATCCACAGCCAGCTTTTCCAGGCACTGAATGAATCCCAAACCAGACAGCTACCACAAGACTGTCCACAACACGGGCTGTCATTTACCATCGCAATCACTGCTGCTGTATGTGGTTTAGCTCTTTTTTTTTTTCTTTAAATAAGCCAAATGCAAGATGAATATGGGGTTCCAAAAGCCAGGTGGAACTAGCTAGGTTCCAAGCAGCACGATTTTTGCAACTAGCATCCCGTCTCTGAGGAAAAATGTGGAAAATCACTGGCAGAGCTTTCCATCAGAGATGTAATCAGCCACATTAGGGAGAAGGCCAGGCAACAGGAAAAAGGACACATTGAAGTATTTTAAAAGAATGTTGACGCTAACCTGCACAGGATGCCTTTGTTTAAATGCTAGACTGCAATAATCACACATCACTTCTTAAATATGCTCCATAGACATCTCACTACAGATGTGAGACAGAGAAGTTCCCTGCAGGGGGAAAATATTTGAGGTGTATCCTTCTCAGTTTATTGCGATATCTGGTATTAGGTCCAAATCTTGTTTTCAGGATTTCTTCACACTGAAAGTGTGGAGGGTTGCAGGTGTCTGGGTAGCAAGGAAACAGGCATGCTGTGACTGGCTCTTGCTTTGCTGAAGTCCCAGTTTCTCAGTTCAGTTTGTTATGCTAAACTAGGCTCTTCAGGAGGCAAAAGCTGTATACATGATACCTATGCACATATAAATATTTTTGGTATAAATAATGGATCCTGGGGCATTTAGTGTTCCCTCCAGAAATACGAGCCTTCACTATTGTGATCCTAATCATCGTGTAACTCTCACCTGTGAACAAGCTATTATGTTTGACATCTGTGAAAGTCAGCTTCCTACTTGGGCGTACTGCCCTCTCAGTGGAGTGTACTAAATCTTCTCAGCAGGGAAAATAACCTTAACTGATAGAGATAACATAGCCTTGAGTCCATAGAGATTTATTATCATCAGTGCAACTAAACATTGAAGTCCTTGTACCATAAATTAGCTGCGGCATGCATGTTGTTCTGCTGATTCTGGCAGTCCGTGACCAGATCCTATAGAAGTTCAAAAGCAGGAAATGTCTGCATGTAAACATACGGGGAATTAAACAGTATACAGAAATGAATGTTAAAATGTCAGCTGTGTTCTGAACACTGAGTAATATAAGAATAGCGGTTTGAAAATGTACCTAGATTTGGTATGGTTGCAGAATATCACCCAATCCCCAACTGCAGCACACCTACTGCTTGCAGAGGAGACCCATGGAGGTATGGCAGCAAGTAAACCAGAGATGCTGATCTGTGAGCCGCAGGCTGGGATACCTTTCCTTGATTCCTGTCATCAAGCATCCTCTAGAACAATTTGTCTTGAAACTGGGGAAAGAAATTCTCCACTGACTTACACATACTCTGGGCACAAAAAGTTCGCTTTTTATTCTGCAACATAACTGCTACAGATATTTTGCTTTTTGACTTAGCCCATCTGAATTCAAAACCAAGAAATTTTGCATAGTCAGTGATGATGCTCAATCCAATCAAATCCATCTTGCCTTTTTTATTTTTTCTTTTTTGAGATAATCTTCCTTTAGTGATTCCTGCTCCATTTTGCAGCAGCACAGCCCTAAGAGATGGAAAGATATAAGAATCAGTTAATCTGATCAGAAAA
Organism: Jacana jacana; assembly: GCA_013400555.1. Classification (NCBI taxonomy): domain Eukaryota; kingdom Metazoa; phylum Chordata; class Aves; order Charadriiformes; family Jacanidae; genus Jacana; species Jacana jacana. The sequence continues at coordinate 2,781 of VZTM01024271.1, read as the reverse complement.
TAGTCTTTGAAAGAAATTAGGAAATAAATTGTACCCCGTGCCAGGGAATTACTTCCACTGGAAAGAGCCATGTACATGTTTTATTTTGGAAATCAATATTTTATACACTTGCTTCTCGCTGTCACGATTCACTTAGTTAATGATGTAGGAACCTATTCTCATAAATAAAACGTTCATCCAAATATTTTAGAAATGTGCTTGTAAAGAACATTAAACTGTCTCACAGGGTACTATAACATTTTCCCCTGTGAGCTGCTCCTATCTATACTACCTAATCTTATTATCAAAGCAGCCCTGTAACTGAAAGAGTAACCCAAGCATAATTACCTCCTGATTAATCAGCTCATTTGCATGTTTGCCACTCTTGTGCCTGTGGCAATATTATGCTAAACACAGATGGGTTCTGTGATTCTCCTCACATTTAGGTTTTGGTGCAGCTGCATGTGAAACCAGTGGTGGGAATAGCAACACAGATGTAGCTACAGCTAGTCCGGAGAAACCTGAGCAGACCAGTTTCACCTTTATTGTGTAGAACTGGAATTCCTTAGTGGTTATCTCCTTCCCTGCACATATTTGGAATTTTTGTACTAATCTTGCCCTTCTACATCACATCCTAAATACATTTAACATGTGGCAGTGATTTCCACTCCAAGTGTGGTGTTTGGGACTTCTATTAGCAACAGTTGCTGGAGTGCTTGGTGCATCTCTCTGATGTGCAGTACGTTTTGTTTCCATATCACTGCTTTTCTTTTTAGTCTTTTCTATTTAAAAAAATAAGTTAACTCGTTCTTCTAACCATAAATGGATTATAAGTAGTCTTTTTCCATCTCTAACACTGTCTACTAGGTTAGGTATATTTTAGGTCGCTGAACATTCAGCACTGACAGAAATCTGTGCTTGATAGAACCAGTTATCAAATTTACTATGGCTGGTCCTGTATTTCATCAGTCTCTAGCCACATTATAAAAAGATGCCAGGAAATAATGTTGTGCTCCATGATTTATCTCTTGCATACACATGAACAGGCATTTATATTCTTTTCAACTCTCTCCATCTCTTCTACCCCTCCCTAGATTAACTTGCTTTGTAATTTGATGGTTTAGTTCCAGTACTTGTCTGTGAAAAGCAGCCATATTCATCCAGTAGGCCGTAAAAGCAGGTGTTTGATATTATTGTCCAATATTGGAGAATAAGCAGCCAGCCTTAATACAGATGTCCCTAATTTTTTGTGGTTTGAAAAGAGATTTTGCTAAGTATGTGCACTTTGAATTCCCAGGGTTTTACAAATTAGCTTGTCCTTTTCCACAAAACAAAGTGATCGTGGAGAAGGAGTGTTGCCTGATTTTTGGGAAGGTTTTCTTAAATATTCCAAATGGTGCAAATTTGCACTATTATTTTAAGTGCATTGCAAATACTTCTCAGCTCCTTGAAAGGATTCTTCTGACGCTTATAACCAGGATGAAGCTACGTAGCCTGTCTTAGTATTACAGAAAGTTCTATGGGCAAAACTGCAGCTCAGCCATTGGTAAAAGAAGTTATCTGTGACAAAAGTACAGAAGAGATTTATTTCTAGATTTGTCTTCAAACTAATGAAAAATAAGGATTGCAGAAGAGGTAGGCTCTTTAATAAGAGGCAGCTAGATCTACTGAAAATTAGTTGAATAATTTAGAGTAAAAATCCAAGGATTTTCATTGAGTAGAAATCTGAGGATCTTTTAAAAATGTACAGAATGAAAGTTGTTGCTTTAAATAAAGTTAGTGGAAAGTTGTGTTATATTAGCCATATGACTGAGGTTCTGAAATAGACAGCATGTTATAAAGAAAGAAATTAAAAGTGAAAATAGAGAAGGAAGAGGACTGTGTGAAATATGAATTGATAATATCATTCTAGTATTTTCTACATTGATTTTTATTCTTTAACCTATTAATTCTAACTTTCTTTAATTTGGGAGACACTCAAATCTGTTCCACAACCATGCCATTTAAATTCTCATGACTTAAATAATTTTAACTTTTTAACTATGCTACCAGATTATATTAGCAGAATCCTTTGCATTATCTACAGTGTAGGTGGTAAGGAGCTGGCTTTTCTACTTTCTCTGAATCTCTGGCCAGTGGGGGAAATTAAATTTAGAAAGCAGCTTGATTTACTGTAGCAGTGAATTTGCTTCCTGGATATATTCCCTGTGGCTCTGGCTACAATAGCACCAAAAAGTTGCACTTCCCAGGAGTTAAACTAACTTGTAACTTATCACTCACTGAAATGTACTGGAAATGATCTTCTAGAATGAAAAATCTTAAATTAAAATCAGAAAACTGCTGCTAATAATCAGCTCTTCTTGAAGAGCAAGCCAGAATGCCAACTAGTATCTTCCTGCCTTTTTTTACTCCCTTTTTCTGAACCTCTTTAAAGTAAACCAGCTTCTTAAAAACTTAACTTCATAAAGTTTTTAAGTTTTTATAAACCCTATTAATGCCATGTAATAAAAAACCTCTAGTAGTATCATCTTTATATTGGTTAAGTAATATTATAATACTCAGTCATCTAAACCAACATAGCCTTTTTGAGAACACTATTTTCATTTATTGCTTTGCAAGAAAGAGCACTGGCAAATATCATTTTTATGAAGTGAATGCATTTCCCTGAGCAGCAAAAGCCACCTCTGCAGAGATGTTTCTGCAGAGTTCTGGAATATGGTGCATAGTGATGTTGATCTTGTGTATATGCTCATGCCACATTAGCAACATTTGACGGCAAATGGATCCTTTGACTCTACAGTG
>VZTM01024270.1:2049-14216 GCA_013400555.1 Jacana jacana | reverse complement strand
GAGCCCCCCAGGCCACGGGGAGGTCCCCACATTGACACCTCCCTCCTTGGATCTCGGATCCTGCTCCCCTTGTCCCTGGCAAGGATCTCACTGGATCTGTGGTGTCCCTTTCTTTGAGAACCCCCTTTTTTTTGGGGTGTGTGTGTGACCTCTCATTGGGAGATTCTTTGGAGCCCTGTTGGCTCCTGACCCCAGGATTTATGGATCCCTCCCACCCCACCTCAGGGAGACCCCCTGCACCTTTCTCCCATTGAATCTATAGGGATTCCCCCTACCCTGAGACATTCCACCCCTTTCTCCCTGCCCACACCCCCCTTTCTCTCCTTCCCCAGTGCCACCATTCCTGATCCCCCCCTCCTCAATCCCTCCAGGATCTTGGGGTGCCCCCCTACACCCACCTTCTCCCTGCACCCCCTCTCCAGAACCACCCCCAAACCTCTCAAGGCTGGCTGCGGGGTGGATCCTAGCACCTCATTCATCTTGGGGAGGGGGGCAGAGACCTGGGTGAGGGTCCCCCGCTCCCCGCCAGGGGTTGGGGTGCCCTCCCCTGGTATCGGGGGGGTACTTATCAGGGGTCTCCCTCTGCTTGCAGAGCCGAGTGATCTTGGGTAGCACGCGAGGGAGCCAGCGTGGGCACAGGCAGGTGGAGGATGAACGGCGAAGCCGAGTGCCCTGCAGACTTGGAAATGACAGCTCCTAAAAACCAAGGTGAGTGAGCCACCCCCCCATTCCCGGGGTTCCCACAGGAGTACCCCTGACATGGGGCATTTGCTTCTTCCTCATCCTGGAGTGTGGATGCTCACCGGCAGCCCCTCTGGCTCATGGCAGTGGGGAGGATGCTCTTTTTTTGGGGGGGTGAGGTTTGGAAGGCTTTAGTGGGGGGCTGGCATACAGAGGTGCTGCCTTACCCGCTCACATCTGGGCTGCATTAAAACCTAGAGCCGTTACCTTGGGCCTCCGGCTTCCAGACCCCGGGGATGACATCAGAGGTTCAGCTTTTATTGGGGAAGAAAACAAGGAGAAAAAAAAAAAAAGACTTTTATTTGGGCAGCAGGATTCTGCTACCCCAAAAACTCCCCGTGTGTGCCCCCCCGAAATGCGCGGGAGAGCGAGGTCGTCCCTCCTCACCCCCTGGTCCCCCCCATTTTCCTCCCTTGCCGCAGTGGGATTGTTGCCCCGAGCGAACCCGGCTGGAGCACGTGTCCTTCGCCGGGTCTTGAGCTGGATTTAATTACACCGGGGCAGCTTTCCTAATATAGACCCGGCCCGGCCGATGCCAGGGGAGCTGGGGATAAATCGGTCCCAGGGCACAGACAGCCCCGTTCATCTTGGCGGGAGAAATCCGCAATTCCCCTGGTTTTTGGCAAACCCTGCCCAGGGGGATGGGGGGGGGGGAGCCCTGAGCGTGGGGTCCCCACCCCGCTGCCAGCGCAGCTTTTTGGAGGTTTGCACAGTTGTGGGTTTTTTTAATGTATTTCTGTGGCCTGGTGTTCTTGTGGCAAGGGGGCGGTCATGCAGGAGCAAAGGTCTTGCGGTGTTTGCTGCGTTGGAGGGGGAATTGAGGCAAGGGGTTGGTTGATGGGGGCAGGTTTTTCTGGGGGGGGTCTTGTCCCTTTCTCCATTACCACATGGTTTTCATGGCCCTGCTGCTTTCGGTTATTTCTCCTGATTTCTGCAAGTAAGGTCGACACCAGCTTCATGGCCTGATTCTGCCTCGATGGTCCTTGCCTGGGCTCAGGGGGCAGGGGGGTGGTCCAGGAAAGTGGATGGGGAAAAATAGGAAGAAAAAATGTGGGGCTTGGTGCCCCCCCAGCTCTGTATCCCCCTGGCACTGCGGGAGCTGGGACTTTCCCATCTCTTTTTGCCCTTCGTGACATTCTGGAGCTCTGAAGCCAGGAGTGTGGAGACGTGTCTTGAGCCCCNCTCTTTTCCATCTTCCCCCCCCCTGCCCTTCCCCCCCCAATTAATCCCTAACGGTCCTGATGAGGTAACTATGGAGACTGTCCAGATCCCAAACTGTCCACGCCTTGACCCCTGAGCCTGTTCAGGAGGTGAAACGGGGTGGTGGGCACAGGTCCTGGCTGTTCTCCATCCCCACCGGGCTGTGAGACCCCTTCAACATCCCTCACTTGGATTTGGGGCTCGGGGGGGTTCTCTTTGCCAGACGGATGTGGAGGCAGGAGGTGGAGGCAGGAGGCAGAGGTGGTGCACTCGTGTTTTGAGTTTAAGTGGAGGGAGAGGTATTCCTGGGGGCTTGCTTTTCCTTCCTGGGGATGGAGGGGGAGATGCTCCCCTCACATCCATGGCGGACTGCGCTGTCCCCGTCTCGCCGGGATGTTCTGTGGTCCTTTAGCCCTAGGCTTTGCCCTGGCCGTGACGTGAGGCAGGGGACACCATGGAGAGGTGGTCCCGTGGCCAGGAGCCCTTGGGCTCCTCTGCCCATCCCCAGATAGCGCCACGTGGGCGTGTGACTTGAGGCTCTGCTCCTCCTCTGGGCCGTCCCCAGGGGACCTCTCTTTCTGCTCCCAGGACCCGCTGCTTGTCCCCAGGGCCCACCCGTGTCTCTAGAGCACCCGGGGCTCCTCTCACCACCCTGGCAGCGGAATTCCCCTGCCGAGGAAGCAGCCCCAAAACTGGTGCTGGGTGGGCCATTCGGTGCTGGGATATCCTTCCTGCTGCCCATCCCAGTCTCCCGGTTGCTCTGGGCTCCCCAGGTTCCCCACATGACCATCCCACCATCTCAACAGCTTGTCTGGATGGGAGCTGGGGACACTCCTAGCAGCTTGGGGGACGTTGAGGTGGCATAACCACCTCCTCAGCACTGACAGGGACCCCGCTGCAAGACAGGGTGGGGCTGTGGGGCTGCACTGGCATCTGCCTCTTCCCCCCCCCCAGCTCTGTGGTATGTGAGCTTTGACCTTGGCAAAGGTCAACATGGTGCTGGGGCCCAGGTGATGGCAATTCCTTCCAAATTGAAGGAGAAGCAGCGCTGTGAGGTTTCCCATTGCTCCAGACACCTCTTTTCAACTTAAAAAGCGTGTTTTCCTGTTTCCTCCTTGGCTGGAGAGCATGTTGCTCCCGTCTTGCTCCCCAGGGCTTCGCTCCTCTAGGAAATTCCCTTCTGCTCTGCCGAGCCATCGCCTTATCTGATGGCGTGCTGGGATGAGCGAGTCTCTCTGGTTTGCACCCAGTGGATTTTCTAGCTTTGCCCGGGATCGTTTTGGCCCAAAGAAAAGTTGCTGGAGGGTGATAGAAACAGCCACCTCCCTTTGATCTTTCCATCTGGAGAAGGCAGCGTGTCCTGGCGTGCGGGGTCCGGAGCTGCACGCTGGGAGCTGTAGTCCCCGTGTCCACCTCCCCGTTGCCGCTGCTGAGGCTGTTTCTTTGCCGCTCAGACCGCTGGTCGCAGGAGGACATGCTGACTCTGCTGGAGTGCATGAAGAATAACCTGCCCTCCAACGACGGGAGCAAGTTCAAAACCACCGAGTCCCACCTGGATTGGGAGAAAGTGGCTTTCAAGGACTTCTCGGGGGAGATGTGCAAGATGAAGTGGATGGAGATTTCTAACGAGGTAAGTGGCAGGAGGGGTCCAGAGGGACCGAGCATCCCTGTGACCTCCCGGGGTTTTTTGTAGGGTCCAGAGGGTCTGAGCATCCTGGTGATGTCCCAGGGCTCTTTGAAGGGTCTAGAGAGACCGAGCATCCTGGTGGCCTCCCAGGACTCTTTGAAGGGTCCAGAGGGACTGAGAATCCCGGTGACTTCCCGGGGCTATTTGAATCACGTTCAACGCCCTGAGTCTTCAGCCCTTAGCGCCCGTGCCGCCCTGCTGCTGGTGGCATTGTGGGCCCCTCGGAGGTGTGGGGACGGGTCGTTTGCATGGTGGCATCACAAAACCTTGTGGGTTTATGGGGTACCAAGCGGGGTAGACTCGATTCGAGTAGACTCGAATCATTCCTGTCCCCCACCCACAGCCTGTTCACATTTGTGGCCCTTCGTTAACCCCACAGGTGAGGAAGTTTCGGACCCTCACAGAGCTCATTATGGACGCCGAAGAGCACGTGAAGAATCCTTACAAGGGCAAAAAGCTTAAGGTATCAGGCAGGAACTGGGGACCTCCCCCTTCCCCCAGATGGGGGGCTGTCACCCGAGTGGCACCCCAGACCTGTGTGGCTCTGCCACCGGAGCCCCTGCAGGCACCTCACTGCCCATAATCCCCGCGGCCGGCTGCCCAAGGCTCCGGAGGCCGCGGGCGCTGGGCACAGGCCAAGTCCAGGGTACATTTAATATGGCCGGCTGTGTTGCTGGCAGCCTGCGTCCAAGTTTAGCACTGGGGGGGCGGGGGGGGGGGGGGGGGGGCAGAAAGCTGCCATCCTATTCCTGGCCTGCCGGGTTGGAAGGGGTGCTGCTTTTGGCCGGGTGGCCACAGGGCAGCCGATGCTCTGGTTCTGTGAGGTAGATCCTGTCCCCTCTTCCTGCCTCAGTTTCCCCTCTTGAGGCACAACCCTCTGGATGGCTGGAGGCTGCTCCTGAGATACTCAGCCCTGGGATATTGTAGTTCCTGGGGAAGGGAGCGTTTTTCCCAGCTTTTTTCACCCTCATCCTCCCTTTGCCTGTGAAGCCGAGGTGTTCCCATCTCAGGGAGCCAGATCACCAGCAGGGCTGGATGGAGGAAGGTCTCTGCCAGTACTGGGGGGAACTGGGAGATGGCAGGGTTTGGCTGTGCCCTCCACAGCACCACTGGCTCCGCACTCAGTGTCTGCCGCTCTGCTGTCTCCCCAGAAACACCCCGACTTCCCCAAGAAGCCCCTGACTCCCTATTTCCGCTTCTTCATGGAGAAGCGGGCCAAATATGCCAAGCTTCACCCCGAAATGAGCAACCTGGATCTCACGAAGATCCTGTCCAAGAAATACAAGGAGCTTCCTGAGAAGAAAAAGGTACAGGGAGGGGGGAGTCAGCAAGTCCCTTGTGTGCCTCTGTGCGCTGGGCTCTGCCTGCCCAGCTCTCCCAGTAAAACCAGCAGAGCTCAGCCTCTGCCTGGTGAGGGTTTAATCTGGTTCTCGATGGGAGAAACCCGGGTGCTTGTTTAGTCTCGTCAGACCAGTAAGACTTCCCTTCCTTTTCCTGTCCTGGTTCCCAAGATCCATGGGGTGGAGGCTGGCTGGGTCCATCCGCTGGTCCGTCTCTTCCAGACAGACCTGGATGGTGACTTTGCTGTTGGGTGGATCCGTATTTAAACACTGGGGTTAAATCACACGTTCTGTCGTGGCTCTCCTGTCCAAGTGAGGGATGGAGAGACAGGCTTTTTTCCCAGCCCTGGGAGATGCTGGGAGGAGGAGAGTTGCCTGCCTCCAGCTCTGGAGGTGGCCCTGGGCTTGACCAGAGCCTGGAGATCCTGGGAAGGCTTTTTGGGTGTCCCAACTCTCAGCCTTGTGTGGATTCGCCACCAGCAGGAAAGGTCCAGGTCACAAAGCCTTGCTGTGTCCCCTTGCCCAGGGCTGCTTGGGTGCAGGGAGAGGAGAGATTCTGCATCCAAATCCTTAGGCAGGCTGGAAGCACTCAACTGGGGAGCTGCAGGACCAGTCTGATGGGCTGGAGAGCCCTCGAGTCCCTTTGGGGTTGCTGGGGTGCCCAGCTGGCAGGGTGGACAGGGATATATATCTACCTGCCCCTTCCCCCATGCTGACATCCCTCTCCACCTCCCTGGTGGCTTTGTGTCCCCAGATGAAATACATCCAGGACTTCCAGCGAGAGAAGCAGGAGTTTGAGAGGAACCTGGCGAGGTTCAGGTGAGCAGGCAGCCTGCCATGTTTCCCTGAGCCCCCACCCTCCAGGCAGACCCCGTCAACCCTCCTGTGTGGAGCTCCCAGAGGAAGCCCTGATGGGTGCTGTGGCTTGAAACAGACAGGAAGGGGGGATGATGGAAAAACAAAATAGGGCAAGGAAGATGTGTCTGAGAGCAGCCCTGCAGCTGGGAGACTCAGCCAAGGGGAGAGAGCAGAGGAGCAGCCACACTCAGAGGGTTATGGTCCACAAGGGGGAGGGCAGGAGCTTGAAGCAACCACCCTGTTCCCCCCAGACCTTCCCTTTGAACCCGGTTGCTGTGACACAGGCGGTTCCTGGCATTCCCAGTGCTGCAGGGATGCAGCCCAGCCCGGCCCAGTAAAGGGGATGCTCATAGCTGACGCTCCCCCAGGGAGGAGTAGACTCGAATCATTCCTAAAAACCCCCAGGTCTTTTTGGGGATACTCCCCACCAAGTATTTGAGCCTGTGGAGTGATGATTACCCTTTAGCGGGGAGGGTTAGGGGGTGTTCTCCTTCCACCTGCACCTCCGTAACGCTCTCCCTTCCCTGCCGGGTAAAGGGAAGATCACCCGGATCTCATCCAGAACGCCAAGAAATCTGACGTCCCTGAAAAACCCAAGACCCCCCAGCAGCTGTGGTACAACCACGAGAAGAAGATCTACTTGAAAGTGCGTCCAGATGTGAGTACGGTGGGTGGGAGTGCGTGTGAGCATGAGTGTGGAAGGGGTCCTGGACCCCGCTGCTGGGGGGAGAGGAGGGGGAAAGGAGAGAAGCATTTTAGGGGCCGGGGGGAGAATGGGATGGAAGACGCCAGTAGGAGCTCCCAGCAGTCTGGACGGAGGTAAGAAAGGGCTCTGCACATCTGGAAGAGGCTCTGGGGGATAGAGACAGACCCCAGTTTTTGATTTTCTTTTTTGCCTGCAAGTTGAAGGGGTGACCACAGCCTGAGTCAGGGCAGGAAAGACTTCCAGCACAGATACCCACCCCTGGCCAAGCCCCACACTCACACACACCCCCTTCCCTGGCCACCAACTCGGCTCGTAGCCGCCCCGTGGCCCAAGCCGGGTGCCGCTGGTCCAAGACGCGGCCCACACGATTTTTGCCTTTTTAAATTTTTTAAAAAAATTTTTGTCCTCTTTTTTTTTTTGGATATTACCCCTCTGCCCTCACCTCTGGCTTTGGGTTTTCAGGCCACCACGAAGGAGGTGAAAGAGTCGCTGGGCAAGCAGTGGTCTCAACTCTCGGATAAAAAGAGGCTGAAATGGATTCATAAGGCCCTGGAACAGCGGAAGGAGTACGAGGTAGGGAGCAGCCTCACCCGTTCCCCCTCCACACTCGTCCCTATGTTCACTCTGGGCCACTCTGCCTCCCGGCCGCTAGCCACCTGCAGCTAGCCAGCCTCACCCGATAGCCAGCGTGGGGGTTCAGCCAGATCCCTGCAGGTCCCTAGTGAGTCTGAGCACTGCCTCCTCCAGAGACGTTCGGGAAGGGAGAAGTAATCGCTGGGGAGATGATTAGGGTGATGGTTGGCTTCTCTTTCCTCCTCCTCCGGCCCCCAGCCAGGCGGGGATCAGAGCCCCTCTGCTGACTGCTCTCCCTCCTTTGCAGGAGATCATGCGGGACTACATCCAGAAGCACCCCGAGCTGAACATCAGCGAGGAGGGCATCACCCGCTCCACCCTCACCAAGGCCGAGCGCCAGCTCAAGGACAAGTTCGATGGCCGACCCACAAAGCCCCCTCCGTGAGTGCTGTCCCTCTGCGTCCCCTCTCTGAGTTAATGAGTTGGTGCTAACGAGGAAACTGAGGCTCTGCCTGCCTTGGAGAGCCCAGAGAGTATCATTTGTGATACCATGGGCATGGGCCGTCAATGAGTCCATTAAATTGGTCCTTAAAGACACATTCACAGAGAATCTGAGTGGGGTTTATGGTGATGCTCTGGGTTAGGGCATAATCCAACCCCAGCGTCCCTAAAATGCAGACGCCTCTGGCACAGCACTTCACTGTGGACTCCCTCGAGGGCAGCTGGAGGCACCCTGGCGGGGGGCTTTTAGCACCCACCCAGCTCTGCAGAGGGGGCCTGAGCGAGGTGGGTCGTCCCTCATGCCGGGCCCCTCCATGGGTTGCAGGAATAGCTACTCCCTGTACTGCGCAGAGTTGATGGCCAACATGAAAGACGTGCCCAGCACCGAGCGGATGGTGCTGTGCAGCCAGCAGTGGAAGCTGCTCTCCCAGAAGGAAAAGGACGCGTACCACAAAAAGTGTGATCAGGTGAGCAGCCCGGGGTGGACAGACGGGCGGACAGGATGGGCAGACGGGTGGACAGGCAGAGGTGTTGTGGGGAGGGGGGAGTAGGATGGGAGGCTTCAGGCTACAGATCTTGCTAGAAATGAGTCCCTCGCCCTTCCTCAGTGCTGGTTCTTGTTTTCTTGACCACCAAGAGGTCCTCGGTCACCTCCCTTGGTCCTCTGTCTTCCTGGTCCACGTGTGTGGGACCAGTAGAGGGTCCAGATGGAGGATGCTGCTGCCAGGGGCGCTGAGGCCAGATCAGGGACTGTGTGAGGCAGAGGTGGGGTGGGGGAATCTCTGTGTAACTGCTCATCTCCATCTCCCTCCAGAAAAAGAAAGACTATGAGATCGAGTTGCTCCGCTTCCTGGAGGTGAGTGGAGGGGGGTGTGCTGGAGACCCCAGATGCGGGGAGGGAGCCCCGGCCAGGGGCTGAGATGGGTTAAAGGGGGGCTGCACTGATGCTGCCCCATTCTGTTCCCCCCAACGTGTGGCTGGACCATGGGTACTGTGCAGAGATGTCTGCCAGGGCCTTGACCCTTCCCCAGCTGCCCTAATGCCTGACCCGGTGTCTTCCAGTTGGGCACTGGGAGGTGGGGAAGCAAGGGGTGAGCAGAGGGCTGCTGCTGGAGGAGGGGTGGCTGTTGGTGGCTGTGGCTTTGCAGACGGCAGCGAGTCTCTCGCTTCCTTCCCTTGGCTGGGGCGTAGGTGGGGGGAGCCACACTGAGGTCGTCCCAGTGTCACTCTCGGTCCCCAGGCGGACGTGACGTGGCTGCGGCTGCAAAGGGCAGGGGGGTGGAAAACCCAGGGGTGCACCCAGATCCGGGCACCTGCCCACCCTGCCGTTGCAGAGAGGAAGCAGATGAGACTGAGCCAGGGAGGGGACAGGGCTGAGGAGGTGTGACATTGACTGGTGAGGGGGGTGACACAGGCATGGGGACCCCCAGGCTTGCCCAGTGTCTGATGGTGGCCCTGGCTGGGGTGGCTTTGGGATCTGGACAAGGGCATTAGTTTTCCCCCCTCCCCAGTGTCCCTACTGCCTGATTGCATCAAAGCTTTGTTAGCATTGGGCCATCTGATGGTGTCTCTTCTGTGCCACCCAGAGCCTACCTGAGGAGGAGCAGCAGCGGGTGTTAGGCGAGGAGAAGATGCTGGGCAGCAACCGGAAAGGGGCAACGAGTCCAGCATCCAAAAAGTCCTCACCAGAGACTGGCAAGGTGAGAGAAGCTACTGGGGAGATGGGGCAACACATGGCAGAGAAACAGGATGGGGTTGCTGGCATCTCGGAGTGCTTCCTGAGCTTCATTCCTTGGTTCTTTCACCATGTTTTTTCCTGGGGTTGAAGGCCACCAGTGCAAGGCAGGTCCTTCTGTGGGCTCACCCCCACCCATGGCCGCGTGTCCCTCCTGCAGGCCAGCTCAGAGAAGCCCAAACGGCCCATCTCCGCCATGTTCATCTTCTCGGAGGAGAAGCGGAAGCAGCTGCAGGAGGAGCGGCCAGAGCTGTCAGAGAGCGAGCTCACCCGGCTCCTGGCCCGTATGTGGAATGACCTCTCCGAGAAGAAGAAGGTTGGTACTGTCCCCCACCCTTCTCCTGTGTCCCTGGGCATCTCCTACATCTCCACTGGGCATCCACAGGGAGACACTGCCTGTCTCTGTCCTGCTGCAAGGGGCTTTGCTCACCCCCAGTCATGGCAGTTTGGGGTCCCTTGTCCCCAGGAGTGTTACAGCTCTGGTGGGCCATCACCCAGGCACTGCTGTTGGCACCAGTGAGTGCCACCGACTGTGCCATCTCCCTCTTATGACCTGCTGGGTCAAAACCCAGCAGTTTAAGAAACCTTGGAGGGTCTTTGCACCTCAATTTAAAGGCTTCGTGGTTTTTCTGGGAGCCCTGAGATGTGGGTGCGTGTGATGGGGGGCTGCCGGTGCTACTGTGGGGATGGCACTGGGGGAAGCTGCAGTATGTGGCTGCTTGGTGGCCAGGGGCTTGTGCCTGGCTGGGGGGGACCATGCTGCTCCTTCACCACCCCTGTGAACCCTGCACAGGCCAAGTACAAAGCGCGGGAGGCGGCAATGAAAGCGCAGTCGGAGAAGAAACACGGCTCGGATAAAGAGGAGCGCGGGAAGCTACCTGAATCTCCCAAGACAGCTGAGGAGATCTGGCAACAGAGCGTCATTGGAGACTACCTGGCTCGTTTCAAGGTGAGGATTGGGCTGGGAAAGGAGCTGGAACTGGGATCATCCCTCCCCGCCAGCAGGAATTGCCCTGCACCTTCTCCCCAGCTTTCACATCTGGAGCAACAGGTTGGGTCTGGGAACCAGGGGGAGGGCAGGATTCACAGCAAGGGAGTGGGTGCCCTGTGGTGGAGCTGACAGTAGCCCCCCGGCATCTTGGGTTCATCTATAACATGGCGTTGGGGGGGTGTCTGTGCTTCAGAACGACCGGGGGAAAGCACTGAAGGCCATGGAGGCCACTTGGAACAACATGGAGAAGAAGGAGAAGCTGATGTGGATCAAAAAAGCAGCAGAGGATCAGAAGCGATACGAGGTGGGTCTGTGCTCCTTCACACCACTCCCCACGTCCCTGGTGCTGCCCCCATCTCCCTGACCCCTCTCTCTTCTCTGGCTCAGAGGGAACTGAGTGAGATGCGGGCCCCTCCCTGCTCCACCAACTCTGCCAAGAAAATGAAGTTCCAGGGAGAGCCAAAGAAACCCCCCATGTAAGTACCTGGGGTCTGGATCCCAAAACGTTGGGGCAGAAAAGCCTGGAGCAGCCCCAGGGGGGAAGGAATCGGGGCTGGACCATGGTGGGATGATAGGTGGACATCCCAGTTCTTCACCAGGGCGCCATCTGATCTGGTCTCTGCGCTCCCCCCTCCTTACAGGAACGGTTACCAGAAGTTCTCCCAGGAGCTGCTGTCGAACGGGGAGCTGAACCACCTCCCGCTGAAGGAGCGGATGGTGGAGATCGGCAGCCGCTGGCAGCGCATCTCCCAGGGCCAGAAGGACCACTACAAAAAACTGGCAGAAGAGCAGCAGAAACAGTACAAGGTGCACCTCGAAATCTGGCTCAAGGTAAGCATGGCACCCCGCAGCCTGGAGGGGGCTCTGGGGTTGGATGTCCTTGGGGATGCTTGGTGTGATCTCTGCTCACACCCTCCCCCTGGGCCACCACCATCTCCAGACCCTTTTTTGGGGCATTTTCTAAGTTAAAAGGCCTTTAAAAAAATACAGGTGGGGAGGAGGTGGGCTGTGCTAGACTTTCCCCACTCATCCCTCTGCCCTGACTTCCCCTGTCTCTCCAGAGCCTCTCACCTCAGGAGCGGGCTGCCTACAAGGAACACACTTCCAATGTGAGTATCCACCTGGGGCAGGGGGGGCGGTTCTGGAGGGGCGCTGGGATCAGCCCTGGGTGAGGTCGGGGTGTGGGGTGGATGAGTCGAGCTCAGGAGAGCCCCCACAAAGGGGCTCACAGTGGTGGGGTTTTCACCTCTCTGGGCACTGGGAAGGAGCCAGACGGGACCCCTGTAGCTCTGAATGGTTTTGATTTGTGTGTCGTCCCCCCCTTGCAGAAACGCAAGAGCATAGGGAAGATCCGGGGTCCCAACCCCAAGATGAAGCCAACGATGCAGTCCAAGTCGGTGAGTGCACTGGACTGACCCCCCGGCATCCTCCTCCCTTGGAGGGGGGCGCATCCTGGGGGGGACCCAGACCTGGTGCTTGAAGTGTCCCTGGTGCTCTCTGCCACCTGCCTGATCCTTCAGACAATAAACCCTCCCCAGTTTGGAGCTCAAACCCCTCCCTGGTCAGATTTTGCCACCCTTGCACCCCCTCCAGGAACCTTTTTGGGGCCACTTGTAGTGCAAATGGGGAAGAGCTCCTGGGTGATGGGTAGGGTAGGAGCCAGCTGGGCTTGCCAGGTGGCTGAAGGAACCCAAAGGCCAAGGACAGGGAGGTGCACCCATGGGTGCTGGTGTCCCGGGGTCCCCACCCATGACCAACCCTGTCTTTCCCTGCAGGAGTCAGAGGATGACGATGAGGAGGAGGATGAGGAGGAAGACGAGGATGACGACGAGGAC
>VZTM01024268.1:7515-78770 GCA_013400555.1 Jacana jacana | reverse complement strand
TCTTAAAACTCGTTTTATTTTTAAAACTGGCCACCTCTAGTGTTGACACATCATTTGTGGAGTTGCGTATTCAAGTTTGGTGCAGGTCTAGAGCAGGCTGCAGGGATAGTACTAATAAATGATTCACATAGTGGTGATGGTACTGCTGAAGCAGCCACTCAGGGATGGAGATTCAAGGGTTAGCACTGTGGAAATGATGGGAAAAATGCCTTTGATCCCAGGAGAAATTAAATTTAGTTTGGAAAGAAAAATATGAAGATCTCAGTATTTCAGTGGAGCTGGAGCAGATCTAACCATGCATTATTAATCACAGAGCAGAATTCTGTGCAACTCTTACACTCAAAGGTATATAAGAAAAGTGTTAAAAGTAATCACAGGCAGTAGCACTCATACTTTGGGACCTTTGCCCAATGAAACGTGAAGGAAGAATAGGAGCTGACAAGATTTTTAGAGCTGAGTTTCTTGAAGAATGTACTACACCTTAGAGGATAGTATTTTGCTCTTGGCCAGGTAATTACACAAATGGTGATGACACCAGATTCTGGAGCAATAGAGAAGCTGATGCTATAAGGAAACGGGTCAATGGTACCACTGCTGAGAAAACTACCCATTGCAACACTTATCACACCAAGCAATTTTTCAGAAACTTAAGTTTGTGAGAGACTGATACCTCGACAGAAAACAGGAAGCAATTTAGCTTCTTTTTATATTGTTTCTGCCACATCTGCCCATCAGAAAACCTGGGAACTCCAAAACTCCAGTTTGTCTAAGGCCAAGAGGCACTGCGAGCAAGGAGCTCAAAGGATTCTTTCCTTGAAGTGCTTTTGTTGACATAGATCAGTAAGTGGATGTTTTGGTTTTATTTGTCTTTTATGAGTGAGCCAGCAGGAAAACACTGAACCTTTCAAATAGAGAGAGCATCAGGGCTGCTGGGTGAGCGGTGCTGTTTAGAATTATCTCATTGGATTTTAATAATACTTTGTTTTGTTTTAAGTATTGTCATGACCGAGGAGAGAAATACTGTATAGTACCTTGGTTTCCTGTGCAGTCACCAGCTAGACAGGGACAATTGCTGTAGAGCTTTCCTGAGCAGGATGAGAACATTGCAGTAATGAAGCACTTCCAAAGTCATAGTGAAGCGGTCTGTAAATTCAGCATGCCCCAGCTCCTCTTAATTTTCCACTGCATTAATGTTGACAGGACAGTATCTGTTTTCAGTGATTCAGGTTAACACTAAAGAGTAATTTATTTTTTTTTTCCCCTTTGAAGTCTTTTCCCTGTTTCCATTTTTCTGTGTACCAGCGCTGTGGGGAGGGGGGAGCAAAAAGTACATTCCTGGGCAATAGGGAAATCAGGTTCCCCCAGTCACATCTGAGAAGACTCTAGAGAAGTGCCAGGAGGATGAACCAAAAGAACAAAGAGTCTTTCCTTTCTGTAACATCTTTAATCTTTAAAGCAAATGGCAGATGTGCTTCCACTTAAAACAAAGCTAAATTAGATCAGGTTGCTCAGGGCCTTGTGGCCTTCCAGTAGGCTCTCTCCAGTTTGTCAATGACTCCCAAATTCTAGAGGACACAAAGCTGGATACAGTTTTATAGATGTGGCCTCATACGTGCCATGTAGTCTGAAATAATCACTTCCCTTGACCTGCTGACTGTGTTCTTGCTGAAGCTGTCCAGGTTGTAGTTGATCATTTGTGTGTTCCCCACAGGCAAGCTGCTGACCTGCATTCAGACTATTTAACCAATCTGTGTTTCTGAAATATTCTCAGGTCAGGGATTAGAAACCAAGTCTCATTTGCTTCTCTGTCATTTCAGTGTATCTGTGACATTACTGTAAGCCCTTTCCTAGGAATATTCTGCTGTGAATAGCCCAGGTAGGAACCTCAGATAGCAACTCAGTTGTATAACTTCACTCTTTGGTAGTAAGCTCTGGTGGAGAAGCTCCCTTGTGCTGCTTCTTTCTGATATTTTAGAGTAGCTGGAAAGCCTATAGTCCTCTCCACCAATGTTTTTCAGTGATTTAAAGTGCTTGACTTCACTATGGATGAAAGTTAAGAGACTCTGTATCCCTAGTGATGTGCTTTGCTTCACTGTGGAATATTTTTTGATACTTCATTAATTTCACTTGCAAGAAACAGATGTCTGGTTTTATGTGAAACTCTCTTTACTTTCTCTGAAGTTGTTGCTTTGGGGAATGATAAAGACAAAACTATCCTTTACCTAAACTGCTTAGTTCATCTTGTGTATAGAGAACTGGGGGCTGCACTGGCAGATACTTTTGTTGTGAGAATGGAGGAGGTTTGCTGTGCTGTGTGTTGGCTGGTCGGTTTGTTATCTTGCTTTTAAAATGAGAATACCCCCAGCTGTCCACTCTCCTATCGTGCTGCAACACAGGCAGCAGCACGATACGCCTGGTCTTAATGTACTGCATCTCTTAATGGTAGGTAAAAGCAGTACTGTAAGGCTAAATCTCTTAAAATTTCCTTTACCAGTAGCTTGCCATCTCTGGTTTTGCAGTCCTAAATTTATTGGAAGATGAATTTTGTAAGGGAGATACCATCTACAAAATAGTGTGTGGTCCCAATTCCAGAGGTACAAATTATAACTAGAATGTCACCTTCTTGATAGATGACCTCAGCTGATAAGTGAGCAAGGTGAGGAAAATGCATGTCTCAAGTTTTGACTGCCTTTATTTGTGTAGTGTCTGTTAAATATTACAGATATCAGTAGTAGTCCTTCAAAGGAAGAGTGGTTCCAGTTTTGTGAAGACAAGGCAATTGGTGTACAAAGAGATAAAAACTGAACATTAGGCAACTCCAGAGGTAACCAAGCAATATAATCTTTCATCCAAAATGAATATATACATTTTTCAGCAGACAGAATCAATCTCTCCAAAGAGATGACAAAAGTATTCCCTAAAAAATGTCTGTGCTGCTAGCTATCCAACTAGCTTCTCTACAGCTAAACTTCAAATCAAATGAAATTGTAGGGCAATGTATGAATGGAGAAGATTTGGTTAATATTGGATAGCCTGGTTATCATTTCATCTGCAGCTGTTTCTTAGGCAAATAATTTCCCAGGTCTCTGTGGTAGCAAAGACGAGAAGACTAGTTCTGATGCACTTTTGAGCAACCTTGATCTTGACTTTGTTCTTAAGCGAATGCCTATTTTGTGCAGTTTGGTCCATCATGTATCCCTTCCTCAAAAATGTTACTGTATGTTTAATCTGCCTTTACATTAAGGAAAACAAAGATGTTTTTTAATTGCGTTGCCCAAGATGTACATAATGCTTGTCTGCATGATGTGAGGATGTAGCTGGAGTGACAATACTTTGATCTTTCTGAAGAAGAATGGCTTAAACAGAGCCAGTGTATTCTTCAGTGTCAATAAACCTAGATCACTTCAGCAAAAGAACAAAGTGAAACATCTTTTACTTCCAGGTCAGAGTGGCATCAATTCTCAAGTGAAGGACTCAACCTGCACATTAAAACCAGTTTAGAGCAGAGCTCAGTAAATTTAGCACACTGTGGCAGTGATAACCGTGAAAGCTGCTACGCTCAGAAGTTAAATGGCCATCTCATTTCAGCTCCTGTGGCCTGACTGCCACCACACCAACTGCCATGGGCTGGCAGTGCACATTTTCCCCTAATATTTCTAGAAATGAACTGAGTACTATCACACCGGTGCTTTATAAATGATCCTGTTTACGCAGTGTTGGGGTCTGTAAAGGTGATTTCAGTGCTGTTTTGTAAATAACTTTAGCTTCTTCCAGAGACAGCAAAATACCGATGGGGAAAAAACTTTCCCACTTCAGAAATTGAACACAAAACCCTTTTCAACTTGTTCAATACTTTCAAAAAAGACTTAAAAGATGCTGTGACCTTTTGCTGTTCCTAGATTTTTCACCTAAAGGAAATAAAATTATTTAATCTTTTATTTTCAAAAGATGTTCCTTGTAAACAGTGATACAGTTTATGCTTCTACCCTAAAATGGGGACAGCAGAAAAAACTTGTATACCTGGCTATGAAGAATTGTGGGTATGTAAGCTGGTAGTACACTTGTTGGTCGAGAACCCTGTGATATAATGAATAAGGGATATCACTCCAATGACTAGATACTTCCCTCTGGGACCTCGGTGTTTACAGATAATGCATCTTCACACAAGAGCTGGGGCTGTAAGAGTAGGGCAGGTGGGTGTATCATGTATTACCTTGGCCATGGCCACTGATTGGGCAGGAGGTTAGAAGAAGTGAGGGTTAAGGTACTGCAGTAAGTAGCTGAGTGCATTAATAAGGGGATGAGTGAAAAGAACTGAACACTGATATTAGGAATTTGGAATTCCATTTTTGTGTTAGTCCTTCTCCCTTTTCTCAGGAGCTGGGTTTAGCTTATAGCTTAAAATTGTGTCTGAAAAGTACTGTGGACAATCCTTGAGGAAGGAGAATAATTTAGGATTTAGAATGATGATTTATTTTGCTTTTCTGCATAAACTGAAAAAAAAAAAAAGAAATAAATGTTCCTGAATTCTTACCTCTACTAATCCAAGGAATAAAGGCTCTAATGCACCTTGAACTTGCATTATTATTATTTTTACAATTGTTTATTATTTGCATTATTATTACAGTACTGCACCTACTGCTGCCACTGGAGTTGGGATGGGCTGGTTGGACAAACATTTATCATGCCTTTCACTCGATCTGGATGTGTAATACTTTGAGGCTGTCTAACACAAGTCAAATCATTCAATCTGGAGGGAGCACCCGTTTCCTGCAGAACTAAAAACCCTGATTTTTTGACAGAATTGCCTCTGGCAGTTGTTTTCAGAAGTGATGGAGAAAGTAATAAAGCTGATTTCTTGACAAGAAGGATCATGCATTCTTATGATAAATGCACCGCTTTATCAAGCCAGGATTTTCCAAATCCCATTGGGAGCGGTTACATGGACAAAAATCCCAACCAACCAAGTCCCCAACTCTTATAAAAATCAATGGGATGTAATCCCTACTTCCTTATTGTTATTCTTTCCATCTACTATTTCTGAAGTATTAGACTTCTGTCTCACTTTCTGCAATAAGATCTGACAGGACTGTGGCAGGGTTAGGAAAGGGTGTCATTCCAACCCTCAGGAACCCTCCAACCCTCAGAGGACTCAGGCTTAGTGCGCTCTGCATATCATATGTTTAATCCCTGTAACAAGGCATCTAACCGATGGATACTCACAAAGGAAGCACTGTATGTAATATAGGTGCCATAACCTGTGGAAGTGTATTAGATGTATCGTGCCTGATACTTGTTCTTTTCTAGCTTGCAATACTTGGGAGGGTGTCGAGAAAAAAACACTTAAAATTACTGAATAAAATATACAGCAGGGATGATGAAGTTCTGTGAACCTTTAACTGTATCACTATTTCACAAAAGTAACACAAGCTATTTGCAATAACTACAACAGAGGGACTTGGATAGACTGGATCGATGGGCCAATGTTAATGGCATGGCCTTCAACGAGGCCAAGTGCCAGGTCCTGCACTTGGGCCACAACAACCCCATGGATGGCTACAGGCTTGGGGAAGTGTGGCTGGAGCTGCCTGGCAGAAAAGGACCTGGGGGNGACAGAACAAGAGGGAATGGCTGCAAGCTGCAGCGGGGTAGGGTTAGGCTGGACATGAGGAAAAAGTTCTTCACAGAAAGAGTGGTCAGTCAGTGGAATGGGCTGCCCAGGGAGGTGGTGGAGTCACCATCCCTGACTGTGTTTAAGGGTAGATTAGATGTGGTGTTGAGGGATGTGGTGTAGGGGAGAACTTGTAGAGTAGGGCTGATGGTTGGACTTGATGATCCCAAGGGTCTCTTCCAACCTATATGATTCTATGATTCTATTCTACCCTCTGGTCCAAGCTTAGGGATTATGTAGTTTGCCAGTTACAATGCAGTAAGTAGATGCACCAGCCATTATGTAAATGCTGCAGTAAGAACCCAGGGTTTACTCTCAAGTTGTGTTAATGTGAAGTTGTGCCAAATGAAATCCAGACTTCAGTTTTGCAAGATAACATGTCACACGTGAGTGAGTAGAGCTGACCTAGGTTTCTATGTATTCTGGTGTCTACCGTGAAGATCTGGATTTCCATGGAATCGCAGCAAAGGCCCTCACAAAATGGGCTAAGAGTGTTGTAAATGAAACCCTAACATCTTCTGATTGAAGAGAACCACTGTTAACTTCAGCTGGAAGGTTGTACAAGGACTGGAGTTGAATTCTTTTAGTTTCATTGTGTTCACACGCTCTGCTTCTGCTGTTGAGCAGCTGACGTGTGTCTGGGCAACACTCCCATCCCCATGAGCAAGGCAGGATATAGTGGCCTGGGACAGGACAGCTGTGTGAAGAGTAAGGATGGGAAATTTGTCTACAGATGGTGGTAAGAGAGGAAAAAGCACTGAGGAGGTGTGGCAGGGAAGGACAACAGCAATTACATTTCCTGGGCTGCTGGTGGGTCCTGTGGGCAGAGACCTGCCACGTTGTGCTGGAAGCACAAGAGCAGTCAGAGCAGCCATCAAGCTGGCACTTAAAATCACTCTTTTCCTGTTAGTATTTGATGATTTGTAAGGCTAGTGGAAGCTCTTCACAAACCTTGTAGGGTAATATTGTTGAAACTGGAGAACAGATTTGGTATTTGCTGCTTTCCTTTCCTGTAGGATGTCAGTGGGTGAGCACAGTGGGTAAATGGGCTGCTGCTCGCTCGCCCTGGGCTGCAGGGCAGTTGGAGGCAAGGGGACAGCTTTTGGGAAGGGGGAAGGAAGAATCCTCCTTTCTGCAGTTTCAACTTTCAAAAAGTGCTTGTTCAGAAACAGGACTGCAGATATTTGCCAAAATTTTGCACGGCTTCCTATGATGTAGAAAGCGGAGCCAGAGAAGCTGGCTAAGCGTCAGCAAATCACGTACAGCACTCGGCTGGATGCAGCACAGAGATGCTGAGGAGATGATTGCTTTGCAGACTAACTGCACTGGTATGTTTTGAAAGAGTTATGTGCAATACAAGTGAAATTGAACCTCAACTATGGCAAAGTTTGCAGAAGAGTGCAACTCTGCAAATGAAAAATGGTAAAATTCAAGAAACTGGGAATAGAAGTGCCTAAACTGTGGAAAAACACAGACCAGCATTTTTTATTTACTTTCACTTCATAAAAGTGATCACTCCATACCTGGGTTTTCTGTTCCTTGTGTATCCTCTGCTCCCAGTTAAACATTGCCATCCAGGTGAACCAGTGGCTTAGTTGTGGAGTAACTATTGTGAGTACCATGGGACTTCGACTGCTCCATGTATCGTTATGAAACCTAAAATGGTAAATCATTGCAATGAGAAAGACTGTAAAAAGCCATATAGTAATTACAGCTTTCAATTATTTACCATGCTAATAAAAAATCTTTTAAAATGTCACTGGAAATAGCTATAAAAATTTGTGGTACTAATTTAATGATGTGATAAAATCTGTAACATATATTTTGGGTTCTAGAGGAAGAATTGAATATGGACAGATTTTGTGCAGGGTATTTTTTTAAAGTCTGTTGGTCTTGGACCTGTAAATCTTGTACTGGATTATGAAAATCAGGGCTTCAGCAGAGCGATAACATTTACACTTTTTTATGCAGCAGTCACTGTGAATAGGGAGTTATGCTTTCACTGCAAAAGAAACCTCCTGCATCTTAAGTAGAAAAATATAATATTGAAAGCTAGAACTAGTTCCTGAGCTTGATTATTTCTACTTAAATTGGAGTGTGGTAGGTACCATGGGGATGAGGTAAACCTCCAGTGACTTGGCAACGACACTGGATTCTCATCCAGTGACCACAAATTTTCTCCTGTCATCCAGGTGCCATTTTCTTTCTGAGAAAGGCTTGGCACTAGGTTGTATCATCAAGAAACATTGCTTCCAGGATCTCTTTCTACCAATGACCCCTTAGCTAGAACCTGGGCATCATGGTCCCCTGGGGGACCAGTGCAGGCCTGTGGGTTTGAGGGAGTCAGAAGGTACGCAGAGCTTGTTGAACTGCTTCTGTCATGTGTGTTGATGGGGAGGAAAGGGCACTTCACACACCAGATCTGGACTGCAGTGGCTTCCCAGCAGTTGGAGTTTGTTAGATGATTTACAGTGCAAGGGAGCATCAGAGATTTCACCCTGAAAATTTCAAAATTCGTTCATAATCACATTAAAAAAAAAAAAAGGAGAAAAAATCTAAATCTGTTCTGGAACGTGTTTAATGGTTTCCAAGGTTTTATGTCCTGAACATTTCACAGGACAGTGGAACAAAGATCTGTCTTTCACATTCTGATTAGTATATGGCAAGATGATACAGGATTTATTCATTTGCATCCAGTTGGTCTACAGCTTGTAACACATATGTTTTGTAATATATAGTCACAATAGAGCTCTGAAAATAACTCATGCTAGCTGTGGTGGTGACTCAAGATGCTCTGTAACTTAAAGGATAATTAGGGATAAAATTTAAGTGGAAGGTAAATATTGCAATAATGTCACCTCATACTTGTAGAGCAGCTTTCATCTTAAAAGCATCCAGCTTGCTTAGAGAACTGTGCCCACAAATAAATGTGACCATGCCAGCAAATAAGGCAACCGGGTTTGCAGTTAGAAAAGTCTCTCTGCTTTCTGTAAATGGAACTTTTCATAGTGCTGCTAAGGGGAATCAGCTCCGTTTTTCTCTTGTAAATATTTTGTTTAATGAATTATGATACAAATTTAAAGCAGACATAATTATTATTCTTCATAATAAAATATCTATGTATTTGCTTGCTGTCACAAGGATACTTACTTCCTGCTTCCTGGTTTTTTGTTTTGTTTTAAAGAAAGGCAAATAACTAGTGAGTGACAGCACAGTCCATTGACTTCTGCTGAATCCTGTGCTCAGTCAGCTGGAAAGGAATTTGCTTCAGCTAATTTTTTCTAAGCTAGGTTCTGTCTGTAACTGAGGAAGAAGTAGGCAGTTCTAGGGTGCCAGTCATTTCCTTAGGTAGGCATTTGACACAGATCAGATAAGGTTGGAAATGTGCCAGTTTAATTCAATTGGCCATAAAGAGAGTTAGTGGACAATTGGATGAGAGTCTAAAATGAATCCCACTATTATAATTCTACTAGATACTTCAAGTTATCAATATACATAACTATATGTTTTGAAGACAAATGGGTTACTACTGGGACTACAAATTCCATGAACACTTTAAATACAGTGAACTTTACTCACATGAGCAGTTCTGCAGGAGTGACTATAATTCCTTACCACCTTATTTATTTGTCTTTTGTATGCATGAGCCTCTTGGCATGCTTTAATTGCTTCCAAACCCATGTTTCACATGGCTCAGGATAGAAGGCAGAAGCATTTCATAGCATAGACCAGCAATCATTTGCTGGGGACAGGAGCAGATACTCTTGGCTATAACCCACTTGTGGTTTTGGTAATGGAAGACCTCTTTTCCATCTGCTTTCACATACTGAGCGTGCCTGCGACTTGGTCTCTGACCATGCAGTTCCCAGATAGGTATTTGTTTACACTTAGCTGTATTTCTTATACCACATTAATTCTTATCATAGAATCATAGAATCATTTATGTTGGAAGAGACCNCCTCACTCCAGCACCTTGATATCTCTCTTGTGTTGAGGTGCCCAGAACTGGACACCACACTCAAGGTGTGGCCTCACCAGTGCTGAGCACAGGGGGACAATCACCTCCCTCCTTCTGCTGGTCACACTATTCTTTATGCAAGCCAGGATGCCCTTGGCCTTCTTGGCCACCTGGGCACACTGCTGGCTCATGTTCAGCCTCCTGTCGACCAGCACCCCCAGGTCCTTTTCTGCCAGGCAGCTCCAGCCACACTGCCCCAAGCCTGTAGCCATCCATGGGGTTGGTGTGGCCCAAGTGCAGGACCTGGCACTTGGCCTCGTTGAAGGCCATGCCATTAACATTGGCCCATCTATCCAGTCTATCCAAGTCTATCCAAGTTGAGAGCATCCCTGCCCTCAACCAGATCAACACTCCCGCCCAACTTGGTGTCATCCACAAACTTACTGATAGTGTTTTCTATGTCCCTATCGACATCATCAATGAAGATATTAAAAAGGAAAGGCCCCAGTACTGAGCCCTGAGGAACCACTTGTGACCGGCCGCCAGCTGGATTGAACTCCATTGAGCACCAAATGGAGTTATATATTAAGGTCAGTATTTTGGGACACACTACATATTTTTCCTCTCATCCAGTTCCCATATAGGACATGAAGGAACCTACTAGGTGCACTTTGTATTGCCACTCTGTGTCTCATGGATGAGAGAAAACAAAATCGGACGGATCTGGAGTTTTAGCTGGGGTCTGGACACTGCACGCAGGATGAGAGCTAGAGGCAGGATTTTCTTCCTGACTGTATTTGACACCCAGAGCTGCCTGTCCTCCAGAGCTACTGCTCCTCCCATCATGCTCCGCTTCTTGGAAACGTTCCTGTTCAGGCTTGTTCTGAGTGACCGAGGGGATGGACTGCAAAGTAGAGTTTTATTTCAGACATTTGAAATGTTTATCCCTGGTCGCATTTCAGAGCAGACAAGAAACGTAATGGAATTTCAGAGTGTGGTGCCAATAAAATAGGCAGCAGGGCAGCAGATGAAAACAAAGCTTTAGGCTGTATGTGATGGGTCTTCAGGTGGTTGTTGCCTAACAACTGGCAATACGGGAGCCCTCTCTGCCCCTCGGCAGCCAGCCATCTCATTTGTGGTATTTAAAGGTCTACTAAGTGCTCTACCTTTATCCATGCAAGATACTGCTTTGGAGGCTCTGCTTCCTACATGATGAATTCTACAATTAATTTCTAATGTATTTATCAGTTAGTTTGCTCATCTGCCCTGAAAAAGGGGATATGGCTCTGAGAGCTCTTGTTTCTCAGTGGTACGAGAGCAGCTGCTTCTTGCTAAATTTGCTTGTGACACTTTGACATATTAATGTGGTGGAACACTTAATGAACAAGACTTTTATTAAAAACTTCCACTTTTTTATTTATGGAACTACAAAACCAGAAAAAAAATTGATTTCCTAGGGCAGTACTGCAATATTACAGGCTTCTGGACTCTGGAGATTGCAGGCAGTGTTAACTGAGATTAACACTTACTTTTCCTGCTCCTGTGACACTGAGATCAGTGAAAGCCTGTTGATTTGCCCTAAGAAGTCCAAGTTACTCCACCAAGCAGGTTAGCCTCATTTCACTGTAATAGAAATGTGAAGTTACAATACCTGCAATACTGGTATTGAGCGCTGACGTCAAAAGCATCCAGTTCGTTTTAGACGGATGAGTTATTACAGTATTGATAATGATTCCTACTTCACCTAAAGGAATTGTTTTTAAATAACCTTTTGCTCTCTTTGGAAATAATCGTGATTTTTTGCCAGAATTTTTTTGCCCAATTTTGCTTGGAAAAAATCAAAACAGAGCTAAGTATTGACAAGTGTAACTAAGCTGTATCAGAAACAAAATGTTTGTTTCCACTTCTATTAGTGAATGCTTTTGGAGAAAGATCTAAAGAAAAGCCTTTTCACTTCTAAGGTTGCAAACATGTCTCCATGCACACAGCATTATCCCTATATAGACACTCCCATTTCCCCCCTTTTCCCTACGCCTTGATTGTAGCTTTTCCTTTCCATCACCCAATAACTTGGGCAGCAGGTTATCATGTAGCACCAATCCCAGAGCAAAGCATGCTGTGTTCGGTGCAACAGCAGGGTAATAGTGGGATGCTTGCCTGGGTCCCAAGCACAGCGATACACTTTGGGAAGAGCCTTATGGGGGACCCACCTCCTGCACTGCAGAGGATGCCCAGGACAGGATATTCTCCTGGAGACCATGTTGCTTCTCCGTTTATTTGTTTTTATTTTTCCCCAAAGTAACTTTTACTGGTAGATTTGATGTATGCCATGAGTTACAGACTGCAAACAAATCTTTGTGCATGTCAGCCTGTCTCCACATCCTTTGTGCAAAACATATTACTTCATAGATTACAGTCCACATCATCAAGAACTGCTGTGTGAGGCTTTATACATAGAAATAAACGTCTACTGCATGTTGCTTGAAAGCTATAGAAGCTTTCAATTCTCCTTCTTTCATTTTTTTTGACTGTATTACTTCTCAAGAGTTAGAGAATCAGTTTTATCATTCAATAAACCCCAATTTAAACTAGGCCTTTGCTTTACTATGACGTATTTCTGTAAGCTAGAGAAAACCTCCACTGGAGATGGAACGAGATTCTAGGGAAGCATCTGCCAAAGGGGAGACAAAGGCTGCCCCTGAGCGGCATCATGAAAATTTGAAGAGGTTTTCATGTTGGAAATTCTGTCATTTGCAATAAATGATAATACTCCCCTTCTTTATTCATCACAAGCAAGAATGGATTTGCTCTTGGCCATAAGTAAGTCCTGCTTCGGGAAGTGACCTCCTTACATTATTCATTATGAAGTATGCAAAATACATACCATATGAGATGAAATGGCTGAAATAAATTCCCCCACCCCCCAATATAAGTGTGTGTGATAATGTATTGCAGAAAGAAAATGTAGGCATGTTCTGGAAACAATAGATAAGCTTACAGTCCAGATGGCATGTATGTATTATTTTTAAAAGTGCTCCGTTAACTGAGTTTCTCATTTAAATCAATCCTAGAGAGAGTAATGCTAATATACACTTCTCTCTCTTTCTTTTCTCCATTACCTATACAGTGGTTTAAACAGTGTAGCTATTGCAGATAACAAAGCCTGAGTTTTATAATAAGAATGCAGCAAGTACTTGGTTATACAGCGGGAAGCTACAGCAAATCAGTCATGCCAAAAAGGACTCTGAAGGTGAAAATACAATGGAGTTGTTTTCACTTTTCATCTTTAACCTTGGCAGGAGCTGTTGGCTTTGGAATCTTTTGAAGCACTGTGGGACAGTCCTCGTTATTTCTAGCCCCTAAATATTCAGAGTACTGGGGAAGTAGTATGTAAAAGAAAAATGAACACAAAAGAACCCTAAAAGGGATTATAAACAGATCACAGGCCAATTCCATCTTCATAAGAGCACCTCTAATAATGTGTCTAAACTGGAAGCTGAATAAGATGATTAATGAATGTAGAACCATTTCTTATGAAATCTGTATCTCAATGAGCATTTATTCTAAACAGTCTGGGCTTATTAGTTATATAGAGCCAATTTAGGACACTTTGGTCCTACTGCAGGTCATTTACATCCAATTTAAGCCTTTAGACTAGAGCAAGCCTCAAAGAAGAATATTTCAATAGCAAATAAAAAGAACTATCTTTTGAATGATAAAATGGCTGTATTTCTGACGTGCTCTCAATGTCAGAATGGAATTGCACATGTGCCAAAAACCAAGCTGTGATTTGAAGGATGCTAGAAGAAAAAGCAAACAGATAGGAAAGTTTATTCCTCCTTTTAGAAGTAAGTGGTTGGGAATGATATCCATCTGTGCACTTTGCCTGTCTCTCTTCTTACCTTGGTTTGAACTCTATTTAGATGCTACTAATTCTGTAGTTCAGAATTTTGGCCAGAATACAGGTGAAGCTAGGTTTTTACTAGCTGGCCTCGCATATATAGTGTAGAGGAATTCTTCCATCAGTAATAGTGTAAATCAGATGAAGACCACCTCTTCTCATGAGAGTATTCCCATATGGGGCTGGAATCTCTCCAGCTCTTAGCTTCTTAGCTCTTCAGTGCTAATTTGAGTGAAGAGAAGAGGAGGGAATTAAGTGAGGAGGAGGGCAAATGTATGGGTATATTACAGAACAGAGTACTTGTAACACTATTGATTGTATTCAAGAGGGAGGAAGGTTAATGTTCCCTTAGGTCTTTCTGTATAGATTCACAGTACCTGAAAAGAGCTTTTTCCAGGCAGATCAAGGATAAAGGATGCTCAAATTCAAGTGCAATTTCCTATTGTGAATCTGGAAACATCTTAAATACAGTTCTATTTTGACCTGGTTCCTGTGGAATATGGTTATTACTGTCTATGTGCCATAGTATTCTTAAGTAGTCACAGACAAACAATCCAAAGAAATACAACTATCTCCTCCATAAATCATGCAAAACTGCACATGCCAGCTGGTGCAACATGGCCAGAAGCTCCAAGCTTTCTATTAGCCTTATGACAATCATATACTCCTGATTTTCACTCTTCAAATTCTCTTGAAGGTCAAAGATGTGAAATCTGAGCACATGTGAAATCTGAGATGCTGTTGGAAGTGATGTTAAATGTAGTCTGAAATAGGACATGTACTATCTATTTTTAGCTGTAGTCTTGGCTGAGTGGCAGAGTTAATGCACTGGTTGGAATTTGAATAATACATGAGACTTGTACTATGAGAACAATAATTTAGCTATAATCTGATGCGTGGAGTAATGAGTGGTAATTTTCTCTTGAGATGCAGTAGGTCACTATCTACCTTAGTAAACAAGTGTAAATGGTTTGGCAAGCACATGGTATTCATAATGGTTTCATTTAGCCTCTTGTTGACATCACAAGAGTGATGGCAAAGCTACACTTGTCCCCATGATGCAGAAGATCTGCAGCTGGAATAAAGAATGAAGCCTCCACCAGTAAATATGTTTATTTCAGAAAAGTAAATGAGAAATGAGAATATTTATTTCTTTACTTTATGAAAAAGCACTTCTCTAGAGACAAAAGCTATTGTGTTTACAATAGATTCAGGTTTCACTAAAAATTGCTTGATTGCATAAATTGTGATTGCTTTCCCTGACTATTGATCTTTCCCTCAGCAAAAGCAATGCTTTGCCCATGTTAATTTCTGACCAGTTGTCCCAACAAAAGAAAACTGAAAGCAAAATGTCATATGTCAATGGCTTACCTGCAAGATAGGTGTTGAAATACTGAAATATCCGTGGATTGTGAATGTGTGTGCACCTCAGGTGTCTTCTGGTCTTCCAATGCCCTAACCCTTCTTATGTTTAGTGAAGGAATGAACAGACAGAATGCTTGGGAGGTGTACAATATATCCATATAGAATCATAGTCTTACAGCTCGCAGTATATACATGACAGTTGCTTTGTATACCTTTGGCATAAGCTTCTCTCCAAACCAAATTTTCAAAGAAATTCTGTGTGTGATGGCTTTACTTTAAAGTGTAGTCTGAACTCTTCTGAAACTCTAGACTGAAAATTTTCTGTTACTGCCAAATTCCTGATGCATTTGAAGGTCTTTTTTTCTGTCTTCTATGCTTCAGGCATCAATGTGTGAGGCACTGGTGGAAATCTCCCAAAGAGAGCGAAAGGAGAGCCTAAAGACTTGTAAGGAAATTAATCTGTACAGTTAGGTCAATACATGCAGTAATTGTTAAGACCCTCCTGAGGTGTAAGCATTGAGCTCAGCTTTTTTCATGGCTCATTTAATGTTGCAATGATTGAGTAAAGGTGCAGTGAAAACATCCTTTGCTGGGAGCGGAGAAAACAAGAAACCACTCCACTCATTTTAACTTTTGGGCAACAGAGAAAAAGTCTAGATTTCTCCCTAATTGTAAAAAAAAAAGCAATGTAAATGCAACTGAAGTGTTCAGTTTGGTCAGGGCTCTTGCTTCTGTCACTATAGCGCTGGCTGACTTCACGCTTCCCACCTCTTCTGTATGGCAGATGTCAGGTAGTTTTATTTTAATATATGCATATTGTTGCTCTCAAACTTGTAACAAGATGCTACAAATGTGACGGTGTTAAATCTAAGTTTTCCTGAAGAGTGACTTAAAAATCTTTTGATCAAATTAAATAGGAAAATGTTGTTTAAGTAACACAATGTTTTTATTTAATCCTATTTTGTTTTTACTTTTTAATGGAACAGTATAAAAGAGGGACAGTCCTATATTCGTGGTAGAAGACAGTCACAGCAGAAGTTAGAATTTAACTGCTTTCAGCATCCTTTTAGCGGACAGTCTTTTGCGAATGGCAAAGGGATAGTGAGATATGTGATAAAGAATAGTCAATATTGAATTTGATTGACTGGCTTGGTTAATGTTCTGGAACCTGTGGTCTGTGATGTACACAGAGCTGTAACCGTGGCTTTCCTTGCTTGTGTTAACCCTCTTTTCCTTATTGTTGGAATTTCTACAATGGTTCTCTGTGGCAGTGCCATAAGGGCTCTGGGAAGAATTGCAGATCACAGAAAGAAAGTATGGAAGTCCAGCAATGAAGACTCTCAACCCAGTCTTATTCATCTAGGTAACCTTAGACTGAAATTTGGTAAAGGCAGGTTTATTTGAGGATCTGGTTCTCTTTCATTGCAGCAGTAAAAGTGCAAACCAAAGCCTAAGTGATGTAAAGACAGTTCCATTGAAGTCAACAGAATGGTGCTAGCTGAGAAGTTACCCTTGCTGACGTGTGGGTATATATACATAAAGGAGTGATTTTAATGAGCGCGCTCAGCTATGGCTCTCTGAGACACTCCTCTGGTTGTGCTTGGAGCCCTGGTTAGTGACTTTGAGAGTTTCAGGGAAGATGTTGGTTTCATCTCATGAAGTCCGTGCCCATCTGCAAGGTGGGCATGGACTCCCCCAGTGCCACTCGGAGAACCCTCACAGGGATGTCATGAGGTTAATACATCTTGTGGATATTTCAGATATTTCAGGTCAAATTGCTAGGCGTTTTAACCACTCCTCACTCCACTGCACAAGTGCAGTCTTGGGTCCATACACCTACCAGGTCTGGGCCTAAATTATTTAATTATGAGTTAAGAGAAGCAAGAATCTCACAGGTTTAAGCAGTCTCATCAATAGAGTAGAGGCAAGTCTGATCTTCCAAGACTAGAGGACTGGGCACTGCAGTACGAAAGGAAGTGTTACTGTGTATTTATTTTAACAGTAGGATTTTAGTATTCTAATAGACTAGAGCTTCAATAGGTATGGAAATTATTTCAGACTCCTCTTTCTAAGCTATTCTTTGTCTTTCTGCTTCTTTTTTTCTTTTCTTCTTTTCTCCAGGGTGGAGACAAAAAAAAATGGCGTTTTAAAATGTACCACCCTCATGTTTTCACCAAAATCAAAAGTAAGGAGAAAAACTTTAGTGAAAGACCTTTTGCTCTGTTCAAAGTGGGAGGAAAGGGCCAAGGGCTGCCTGGAGCAGGAGTAGTATTGATTTTATGCAGGTGAAAAGGTGAAGCTGAAGTTTGGTACTTTCTGCTCTCCAGAGCTGCAATGAGAGAAACCTCATATTGAGACTTCATTTGAAGAAGCTGATTACTTCCAAAGCCTTGGCTCCTCCATGAATTCATTAATTGATACTTGCACAATTTGAAAAGTTCAAAAAAATTACTACTAATCAACAAATTCATTTGTTATGAATTATTCAGTTAGGTCTAGTTATGAGGTGCTGGAAGGAGCCCCAAGGGGAGGTG
Source organism: Jacana jacana (assembly GCA_013400555.1). Classification (NCBI taxonomy): domain Eukaryota; kingdom Metazoa; phylum Chordata; class Aves; order Charadriiformes; family Jacanidae; genus Jacana; species Jacana jacana. The sequence goes on along the minus strand of VZTM01024268.1, from coordinate 61,341 downwards.
GTGAAGCCCATAAAAGCCAGAAAACAGGAATGGCCATTTCCTGCCTGGGTTAAATCCTGAGATGAGATGGGTCCTTGGCAAAGCAAGCACCTCTCTAAATCTCAAATTGGGAATGAGACATGAAAACAAAATAAAGCTCGCTACTGATTTCATCTGATTCCAGTGGGAGTTGCAGAGCCCCAGTTGTCTTGTGTTTTATTCCTTTAAAGTTGCCTTTACTTTCTTTTTTTAATTTGTAAGTGCCAAAGCTCAAGAACTGTTCCTGTGACCTCCCAGACATCTAATTTCCCAGAATATAGTTTCTTATCTTTGACAACTGCACCATGTTCATCTTCTAGAAACTGAGCAAAACAAGTCTATCAGCTTTAACATCCTTGTGTAGAAACAACAAAATGTTATCTGCAAGATTTCAGTTTTTACTTGTAGTTTTAGATATTTTTTTAATAAAGACTTTTCTTTCCCATAGTGACACAACCAAACTGCAATCAAGGAACTACTAGACGAGAAAAAAAATCGCAAGTAAGGGAATATTAGAGCTGTGTTCCAGAAGGAGTTAGTTCTCCTGTGGTGTATTGCCTAGCTAAAAAATTCAAGGTAGTGCTAAGTCAGGATGAGCATCTTGGCAAACTTCAGCTGCCCTTGTTCCAGAAAGGCTGGATGGACCTGCCAAAAGGAAACCCTGCTGCTGAAGCACCTCAGGGCTGATGAGTTAAGTCCTGCTCCCAGCTGTGTGGCAGTTCTGTCCTGTCAGGTGCAGGGTATCAGAGGATAGCAAGAGCATGGCAAGATATGAGTTTGCATGGGGAGATGTGAAGCTCAAGGGTGCAAGAAGAAAAGCTGTGAAGGACTGTACAGGCAAAAAATCCATGGAGAGGGAGAGACAGAGAGGGGGTGGTGAGGTAGAGAAAAGAAACCATTTAAAACCCAAGGACAGCGTGCCAAATAAAAAGGAAATCCCAGAAATGTAGATCAGAGCAAGCAGAATAATGAAGGCAGAAGGCTTTAAGGCCTACTTGCTCAATGTACAAAGCAGCACAGATCCCATGCTGAGCTTGCTCAGTGGAAGCACAATGTGGAAGAAGGAAAATAACCAAAGGAAACTGTTTATGGCCTAACTTTATGGTAAATAACATATAGGATGCCTGTAAGTATAGCTCAGTGTGGGTTAAGGCATGATGCTTCTTTTTGCAGATCTGTAACAAATTTTAAGTAGCTCTACTATGTGTCAGATAATCAGCTTTTAATATAAACTCTACTATGTGACAGATTCCCACTCCTGGACAGATTTGGTCCAAGAGTAAATCAGTGCTGTGAAGTCTGTGCTTGTAACACCAGGGTGGAATGATACCCAGACAAGAGTTCAGCAGTGTTGGGGTAACCACATCCACACCTACACGATATTGACTCTGTTCCTTTTTGCTGCAAGACAGTGGTGATGGAGATTAGACCATTTTTATTCACTCCACAACAATAAAGTTTTGTTTGACCATGCAAAGGTAGTTAAGTATAATTTATCCCTAGTGCAACTATATATATTCAATGGAGTTACTCAGAGAAGAGGCTGGTGTGCAGTATTTATAATAGAAGCAATTAGCACTGAAGCACAAGTGTTTATAGCAGACTTCACTGTGGCTCATTTTTAATTATTTTACGACTTATGTACCAGCTTAATTATATAGCTGAGTTAAGCTGTGTACAAGTGACATGGTTATGATACAGTCACTTGAGATTCTGGCTTTTATAGCTTACAGGACCAAGCATCCCCATTGTCATTAGTGCTGAGATTGTTTAGCATCTTCTAGGAGCATCTTGGCTTCTTAGAAGATTTATCCAGTAGTTGTCACTGGTTGCTGTTTAGGGTTCCCATCAACCTCCCGCTACCTACTGTATCCAACTGCTCTGTGCACCAGTTAAGAACATGTACCTCTGAATAGAGGTCAAGAATTGAGAAATATTAAAGAACAAATCCATGAAGCTAAGAAATAAAGCTATTTTTCTAGTAGGAGAGTTTCACTGGAAGATACCTTAGCTTTATTATGTCTACATAATCGGTTCCTAGAAAGAACTGAAGAAATATATGTCTCTGTATCTTTCTGATGTACTGTTCACTGCAGAGCCACCTCTGTAGCCTTTTTTATGAGATGCACTTCAAATGTCTAAGATACAGTTAATAGGTAATCTGCTAGATTTAATTAGTATCCTACTTGAGTGAGGAGCCTTACTGAGCAGATTTAGAAAAGCTGAGTTTTTATCATGGTTTTCCTGGACTAGCACGGAACATGGTTTCCTCTGGGACTGAGTAAATTAGCAGTGTGTTATCAAGGCTATATGGAGCTGAGCCAATCTACTGCTGCTGAGCTTTCTGTGGGCCATTCTCTCTCAAATTCCGAGCTAAACGATGTTGCTACGTGTATTTTCTCCTTGTCTCATCCAAGACAAGAATGCATCTACTACTTCGTGTTTTAAGACCTGTTTCTATCTGCTTGATGCTGATAGAAAATGGAATGGATATCAGCACAATGTTCTTGACCAGACTCCTCTGCTGAAGGGACCTGTTGGAACCTGTTGCAGCTTACGCTGGGGTGGGAGAAATGAGTTGGAGAGGGAGAAATGAGCAGTACTGCACTTGTATGGGCATACCAGGGCAGCCAGTACATCTGCATCTACATAGTGCTGCTTGCTCCTGGAAGGCTACTCAAGGCAGGTGATCCTCTTAGTGGGACTTAGATGAAGCTGGCTGGGCAGTCATTGATGCACAGGAAGTCATGGCTAGGAGAGATTTCTTTGTCTCCTGGGAAGCGAATGGTGAGTCCTGAAGGGAATTACCTGCATGCAGCTGATGGCTTCTCTGATGCTACATATCAGGGACAAAGGTGTGTCCCTGAAGGAATGAGACCCTCTAACTTTCCTTCCTTTGTCTCTTCCATGGGAACAGTGAATGAAGCCTGTGGAGTAAATTAAGAAGAGCTTGTGCCCCGCATCCAAATATCAGCACCAACCCCTCTTGTCTGTGAAAACATGGAGACTCCCAGGAGAGTTCCAACTGTTTAAGTTATTTATCCTATTTCTCTGCATGGGAGAGATTTTCTTTTTTGTCTTTGCCCTTTCTGTAGTGTATTGCCAGGGAGGTTTATTTAACGAACCTGTTGTCATATATGCATATCTATTAGTTGCCACATCATGTTAAGTCTCAGCTGGTCTGTTTTCCTCTGTCAAACTTAATTACTGTCCAGGAGACAACATAACATGATACAAGTGACAAAAATTGACAGGACACGTCACAACACAATGTGTCAGCCTGGAATATCCAGAAGGCAGTTCCCCAGGCAAAGAAGTGATCCCACCTGTCCCGCAGCTCTTCTCTCAACTCCCTGTCCTACACAGATGGGCTCACAGTTCTCAGCTTGACTCACAAGCACGTCTAAAAAATTAAATTGTTTTCTTTCCTTATTGCCTGTCAAATCAGAAGTCATGTCCTGTATATCATTTACAAAATGTCCTTTTCATATGTTATTGTTCTATAAGGCAATTCCTGCAGCCTTGTTTACATCTGGCCTTGTTTCTAATTTCTTCTAGTTCCTGTCTAGCTTATAGCTCCCTACATCAACCCATCTTCTTCCCTCAGACACCACATCTGCTCTCCTAGTTCTTGATCATCATTAATGAAACACCCACCACTATTACACTTCTTTGGGTTTTATTCTTCTTGTCTATGAAGTAAATAACTTAGATTCTGAAGAGATAACAAAATTATTTGCTTGGGTTTTGTTGATATTCTGCAAAAGCTGCAGTCCTATGCTGAAGATTACAGCCATGTCTTTTACTAAGTAGTAAAGTCAGAGTAGATGTTGGGATTAGTATGAGAAATTCTCTGCTAAATATATTTGAGAGAGGGAAAGATTTTCTTTAATCATGTTAATGATGTCTTCATGATCAAGAGATATGTCCAACAGGCAGTTTCTCCAATAATGATTCTCTCCTCGAGAGACTTATTTTGAAAGCTGGTACTGGTGAGTGAACATCAATTCAATTTCTTATACTGGCCAGCCTCCACTGAAATTTTGTTTTGATTATGAGATGCTGTATTTCAGAATGACTACAAGAAATTGCATTTGTTTGACTAAGTGTCATGGAAAGGTAACAGCTGAAGAATTGTAATGTGGAAGGGACATGACACGTCTGAGTGCTCATATTTATGAATTAACTTCTCTTCCTTGTTAACAGAAAACTCATGAATCAAAATTAATTGATTCCTGTCATATGTTTTGATTTGGTTTTTTCTTTTTTTTTCCTTTTCCCTCCCTGATATAGAAGAGGAGCATTTGGCTTCATGAACGGGTTGCTTTATTGATTTACTACTGAAGCTGCTGAATCAGCAATCTTGTTAGTGTTGCTTTTTAGGCAGCAAAAATAAAGAGGTATAACTAAATCCAGATAATGCATTGCCAAACCCATGCAGCCATTGAGCCCAGCTATACCTATACACCGCCTCTCTGTATAATATACTGGTTTGGCTTTGGAAAGACAGAAGGCTGGGTTGTTGTATAACTCTGCTCTTCTAAATAATTGATTCAAGCAAGTGATACAGAGGAAAGTACAGCTAATGTATTTGCCTTAAAATTATTGAACTGAACTAGTCGATCTTGAGTTTCTCTAATTTAAAACTGAACTTCAGAAATTCTCAGTTAAATATTTTTAAAGTTATAAGATGGAGACTGGGAAAAACGCAGATAAGAAAGGAAAATTTTGCATAAGTAGGTAACAGACTATTGTAACAGTCTTATTGTTGGAGAGCTTAAAAAGAAATGGAACCATCTGAAGTGGGCTCAGTGAACCCCAGGCACATTTTGGTCTGAAAGGCTGGAGTGCTCGTCTGGGCATAACTCAAAAGCACACCTCAATGGGGCATTTTGAGAATAGAACTGCTGTTAATATATCTGACTGCTGAAGCCAGGAAGTCAAGCTAAGAGTAATGAGAAACAAGTAAGATAGAATGAACAAACACATTAATAAAGCTAAAACAATGATATGAACTTAAAAAAAAATATTCTTAAGTTTCATCATGACTTTTTCAAGCATGTGGAGTGAAAGGAGTAAGGCCCGTATCTGTTTTGGCACTTAGGTTCTGATCAGAAGTGAAGTTGTGCTTCAGATCTGCTTGCTTGAGGTTCCATTTCCAGTGCTTACAGCTGAGCCATAATTGCCACAGAGATTGTTCTCTTCTGTTTCAGGTAGTTTCTTCTCTGCTGGAGGAATATATATATTTTTCAAGAGGGAAAATTTCTTGTCCTGCATGGCTTCTGCTACATCCTGCAGAGCTCTTTTTTCCTTTTGAATCTTTCTGTCATTCTCCCTGAAAGCTATACTTTCTTCCCAGAGAACCAGTTTGCTGCTTGAGATGGCCAGCTCTTCCTCCCAGAAGATCTTGTCCTTCTTCCAGCAAGCCACATAGCCCTTCCAGAATGCCTTTTTCTTTCCATGCAAAGCTTTTTTCTCTCCCTGCAGGATTTTGTTCTTCTCGTAAATCACTTTATTCTTCTCTTGGATATCTTGACTCTCTTTTAGGAAAGCCCTGACTGCATCCTGACCAGCCTTATTCCTTTCTTCAAGAACCTTGATCTCTTCCTTAGCAGCCTTGATTTTTTTCCAAAATTCTTCAAGCTTTTCCTGAATGCTACCAACTTGTTCCTGGAAAACATTTTTTTGTGTGTGGAAGCCCTTAATCTCCTGTGGGAAACTGTTGCTTTCTTCTAAAACGTTCTTGATCTCTTCCATGCCAGCTTTGTTCTTTTCCTGGAAGATCTCTATTTCCTTCCATAAGGCTTTGGTCTCCTCCTGAAAGGCTTTGACTGCTTCGTGGAATTTCTTATTTGCTTTGCAGAAGGCTTTAATTTCCTGTTTGAAGTCCTCTTCCTCTTCTTTCAAAAGATGCTTCTTTTGGAAATTAGAGAATTTTGCCTGGAAGTTCTTATTCTGTGTCTTTGAATAGTAGAAAGCAGGTATTTCACTACTTGGTTTTGTTTGCTCCATCCTTTATGTTTTTGCTTTCTTTCATTTGGATTATAACTGATGCTATGGAAACTGGAGGCGTGGATCCCACAGGGAGAAGCAACAAAGTTTTCAAGTACTGCTGCACTGTTCTGCAGGATGCTGTCTGCTTCTCCCACTGAAACTGGGAAGGTATTTGTGCAAAGACACTGTTAGGATCCCTAAAACAAACTCAAAGGATACAAAAGGATGTAGCATTAGCTATAAATTCTGTGAACTGTAATTAAGCTGTGTTACATTAAAACATTCTCAAATAAAACTAATCAGGCCATTCCATAAAGGTGGTATGAGTCAGGCTGTTATATATCTTATTGGAGAACGATTTTCCAACGTGACATGTTATTTGGTACCTCAGTTTTCAGATTTGAATGTGGTGTACTTGTCAGGAGTCTGACATACAGTGTGACATTCACAGCCTCCTCTCACCATCAGCTGGAGAGTATTGTAGTATCACCAATTCTTTACCGAAGATGCTGGTTGCATCGTCAAATCCGTTCACTGGGGACTGCCCACTATGGGCATTAATTTTACAGGAAATTGTAACACAAATACTTGCCTGCTACACCTGTACTTCTGGTTTAGCAGTACCATGAGCCATAGCACAGGGGGAAGAGCACTCTATGTCCTATGAATTATGCTGTGTGAGGAGATAGGAACTCTTTGCACAGGTGTTTAAACGTGCTTTGTCATTTTTGATCATTCTTTCATGAACATTTTTGTGCTCTTTTCCGCTTTATTTTTCTGCTACTTTTACACTCTTCTGCTTTTGCTTTAGACTTTATTTTTTAAGGTTTATGAATTAATGATTCCATGAAATACACTGAACTCTTGCAGCTAATGACCTTTTTTCACCCCATAGACTACTTTGGTTTGCATATGTGAGTGTGTAGATATACGAGACAGGTTTTGTTCACTACAATAGTATGGTAATTAATGGTAATATAGAGGTGCAATCCCATGTAATTTACTCGTCAGCTTTTTATACTGCGTTGTTTGGAAAGTGGAGTTAACAGATCCAGTAATATTATATTGTTTGCAAAGGATAAGAAAAACCAACTCATTACTGTAAGTAACCAACGACTCAATGGCTGTGAGGAAAATCTGGCTTTGCTAATAAGCAGTGAACATCAGACACATCCATGAACTCTGCCTCTGGGAGGAGAGAATGAACACCAGGCAGATTCACTATTGAAGTTCTGTTTGGTCCACAAAGCGTTCGTGGTACACTTCCATAGGAACACGTGCCATGATGCCTTTCTCCAAAAGACCTTTCCCAGGAGGGATGAAGTGGTTAGTGGGTTCCTTTATGCACGCAGTATCACTCAGTACCTTCTGATGTGTACATTTCAATAATTAGTTTCTAAAACATATTAGATACTTTGCATCTCTTTTTTTTTTGACACTAATGTACTTACTCTTTTTATTTATAAATCAAATATTTGGTATTAAATTATGAGTAAATATTTTCCGCATTGTAACTAACTCACTTCTCTGTCACACTGAGGGCTCTTGTGCTGCCTTTGTTAAGCAGAGCTCCTGCAGGTGAGGAGCTCGGAAACCACGGCAGCCAGTTCTAGAACGTGGAGTAGTTGCTAATCATCCCTAGTTGTGAGGTCACGCCATATGGGTTTCACTTCTCATTTGTTGGCCCTCACCACCTCTCAGGACTGCATCCATTGCGTCTGATGGCAAACAAAACACAAAATAGGAGTATTTGATTCTAAGGAGAGTTTGGAAGTTGTGGTCTTTAGTTATCACGGTTTGCCATTCAGAAAATCAAAGGTCAACTTTTAAACTAATTCACTGTTAACCAAAACATGTGGTCCTTCATGACTTAAAGCAGTTGAAGACTGAATTTCTTTCTAAAGGGAGACTTTGTTTCAACACCAGTTACTGATTTACTGAAGAAGTTTGCCAAATTATATTATTTGGGCTGTGTTTTCCAGGAGGAAAAGCTCTTACTACATGATTGTGTCATGTCTAACTATGAAATTTCTTATGTTGGTTGTTCTTAGTTATTGTGTGTGTTGTTTCTTTTGTTTTCCTTTCCCACTTTGTCCACAGTGCTAAATTTTTTAATGCTTATTTTTGGTCTAGAAATAAACAAAACTGTCATTTCCTTTCATTGCAATAAAATAATTCAATGTATTTTATTAGCTATTTTAAGCAGTTTTTAAGTCTTAACATTTCTCTGTGGTTATGTTCTACTGTGGTTATGTACTATTGACCAATACTTGGGCTTCCCTGCGTAACTTTTACATTTTCTTCATGTCTAGATAAATGGACTGTGCTCTTCAGAAACTTTGAAGGAGAAATGGATAGTAGGACAAAGCTAATTGGGCAAATTCATAATGGGCTAAAACTGGAATTAAAATCAGAAAATGGTGATTATCCAGTCAGAGGTTTGAGCTCACACCCCTTCTTGAGTTCAGACTGTTTTTGTGAAGTATTCTGTAATCCATGATTAAAGAATAATCCTGCAGAACAGCTACCAGAGAACACAAGTCTTTATACCATTTTATGTAGTCTTCTGTGTATCTATGGACAATCTTTTTCTTCTATTAAATCTATTTTCCTTCTCCCTTACAGATTGCCAACATTTGATCAAACATCATCATTTTTTCTATGTGAACCTTCAGGAACCCATTTCTCTGTCACTCTCCCAGAAGCCTGAAGAGATGCACTAAGGTCTTGAAGCCAATGCAAGTCACTTTTATTTTCCTGAAAAACAGCGAGAAAGTCTGTGAGGGATATAAACTATTGCATTTGTATTTTTTATTTTTTTTTTCAGTGCATGCACATGGGGTGAGTTTCAGCATAATCGAAAACTGATGAACTGTGTAGTAGAGCTGTGATCTTGGAGAATTTTCCTCTTTGTACTTCTTTGAAATCTTCCCCGAGGTGCTGTGTTTCTAATTGTAGTGTAAAACTAATTGCGAAGTTGCCCCTGCTTTAAGCAGGGGCTTGGGCCAGATGACCTCCAAAGGTGCCAACCTAAATTATTTAATGATTCTAATGTTGGTTTTAAAATATTATACAGAGTGTTACTGCAAAATATTTTTGTGCCCATCAAAGATCTGATCCTAAAAATGTTGCTGCTTTGGCAGCTGATCAGCATAGAGGTTTCAGAGCATCTTTTGGATTAAGTCATGGTGCTTGACATCTGCATCACCTCAGGCTAACACAAATAAATAAACACTAAAAAGGCATTGGATTACTTTCTCCCTGAAATCAACAGTTCATGGGATTATTGCAGAGAGACACGTGAGAGAAAACGGGCGGTTGTGTATCTCCAATGATAACTCTGGAAACTTCAGTATTAGTGCTTCATTTTCTGAGCTCATTTTGAGTACAAGCAAAGGCAAATTAGACAGCTGTACTCCTTTCTTGAAAGAATAGATATGATTTCAAGAGAATATGTAATGCTGTTGTAGGAAGCTCTGAGTGTCCAAACACTGCAGGGGTCAAAGCACCCTCTGCAGTCAGCTCAGTGTTAGCACTGAAATGTTTTCTGCCTGCCTTTATGCATTTACCAGACTGGCTTGCCTTCTTTCTCCTCTGCTCTCCCCTTTTCACTTATTCCAAAAGACTTTGTCATAGGGTCTGTCAGTAGAACATAGGGGGAATGTGGACTCATATCTAATTTCTGCAACTTCCTAGAAAAGATATTAATTATAATGTCTAAGTGCACATTCTGATCACTTGCAGAGAACAAATGCTGTTATGGCACTCAGTAGAGTTACTTATTTCTAAACATTATCCTCTTCCTTTTCAATCATCAAGTATGTTAGATTTCATCTCTTGTGTACAGCTTTGAGCAAGCTGGTAGGTATGTGTCTTTTGTCTTTATGACATGGACAGTGCCCCAAACCTCCTCATGTGCAAGAACAATTATAGATCCAAAAATGTTCTGAGTTAGTTTTATTTCTCAATCTAACAGACAACTTGCTAAGTAAGTGTACTCACCTTTTTCACTGATTTTTAATGAAAGAATATCACTAAAGCTAAAAGAAATTCATTATAATTTTATTAGGAGAAATAGAAACTTGATGGTTAGGATTTATCCTTGATGGAGGTAAAATTTAGTGACGTTACTCACCTGCTGGTGAGTTGGGACCTGGCAGTCAAGTGGTGCTGTCACATCAGAGAAAACAGAAATAATGAACTGAGGTTTGAAAAGGTCAACAGAGGAAATCTGGAAATAAAGGATTAAGGAGTTCAAAGACTTGCCAAGGCTTTATTAGTTTAAGAAGGTGGAAGTGACTCTAAGCATGCAATTGTTTCATTTTTGGTTTGTGGCTGTGTTTTCTTCTGGAATGTTTTTACTCTGAGGAATTCCTTTTTCTCTTTCTGAAGTTCTTTCTTCCAAAGGTCCAGCTTCATTGTCCAGACTCTCTCCCCTGATCTCCACTTCCTCCATTAGTATGGTCTTGACATTGTTCCAGAGTCATGTCTTTTTTCCAGTGTCGTATTTTTTTCCCAGGCAACTTTATTCTTGTCTTGGAAAACTGTGATCATATTATTGTTTTTCCTGATAATGACTTGGTGCTTTCTCTCCTGATCCTTTTCTGGTTTTTAAGGCTTTGGTTTTCTTCCAGTAATGTTATAGCCTTCTCCTGTAAATCTGTGATTAGCTGCCTTGCCATATGCTTCAAATTAACCATTAGCTTGTAGCCAAAGACCAGAGATGATCTAGCAAATTGGGAAACTGTAAAGTACCACCTTGAAAGTGACCTGACCACATGAGAATTCCTGATGGGAAGAAGATCCTGTAATGGCAATTACAAAACTGAGTTAAAAGACAAAACCATGATCCTATCAATAGTTTTCAGCATAGCAAATAATTAAATAAGTTTATCATCAAATTTACTTTATTGCAATCTCTATATAAATTCATAAGAAATATTGTGCTATATTGTAATTGTTGAAATCTAATAAGGACTGAAAAAGTATAAAGTAACCCAAGTAATCATTACAATTTTGTATTCATTCCGTGTCCTTTCTATAAACACCTATTATGAATTTAAAGCTTTATTTTTCTTAGGGTAGCAAAAAAAGAGAACTTTGAAGGGCAACTTTGACAAAAGTTTCCCATGGTGCCTGGCTATTAGTCCTCTATCAAATCTGAAAAAGTCAGAGTAAGATGTAATGACAGTTTTCTTTAGTCACAGAAAATAGTCTGCTTTTCAGTTGGTTTGTTGTCATGGTTGCCTCCATGATGTGAAACATGTAATTTCTAAAGGGAATCAGAATTACTTTGAGCATAGTTCCATAGTGTCAGTATTGATGTATCAATGTATATGTAAAGAGTACACTTTTGCTTAAACAGGATTTAGGGCTTGATGTAGGAATTAGTACATTAATTTTTTATGGCATATCATAACTGGGCCAGTTTAGAGGACAACAGTGTTTCTGCCCTTCAAATATGTGGGTACACACAGCTGGTGTGGTGTCTTATTAAAAGGAAACCCACTTGCAACACACAAATAAACCTCCCAGGAGTGCTCAGACCTGTTGTTCTGTAAGCTGTCAGTAACAAGCCTGAGCAAATGTCCTTTGATTTGCATAAACTTTGTATGCACTGTGAGCTGGAGCTGGGCATAGAAAGAGCTTTGGATTTGCTGGTGGAAAAAGAAAATAAAGGAAAGGAAATGAAGGCAGAACCTAGAGAGGTGCAGGCTACAAAAATTAGAAAATAAATATTCTCCTTCAAATAGAATTGCATATTTTCTCTCAGAAGTGCACTTTGTCTTCCCTCTGTGTTTTCAGGTATTAGCCTCCTGATTTATATTCCCTTTCTCTGTGAGTCACTTTTTGCCTGTCACATCAGTGGCTGCTTCTGCAAGAATACTTGCAGTCCCTGTGACAAAAAAGATCAGGAACAGAGAAAACGTCTCCTGTTTGTTCTGCTTTTAGCATACCTCGGATCCCCTAAAAAGTGAGAGGAGCACATCAGTACTTCTCCCTTTACATCTCCTTTTCTGCCCTCATGTACATCCCAATCCCATCCCCATCTTAGCACCTCTCTAATTCTTTGATAAGGTCTTTTGTAGAGTGTTTTGGTTTGGGCTGTTTGGGTTTTTTAATATGATGAAAGTCTCCAAACTCAGTTGGGTGCTCCCCTGCAGCCAGCCCTGCGTACCCAGTAACGGCAGAACTGCTGAACTGTTGGGTCATATCACCTGCAGTGATATCATCTCAGGCTGGTGATGCTGGGTCACACTACTGAACGTGCCTGTGGTGGCCCTTAGCATGGGGCATAGGTGTAAGAGTGGGTCTGGGGGAAAGTCAACCATCCCTTCTTACCACTTTTTCTGTTGGGCGAAGGCAGGGCTGGAGGGCAGCCTGCTTGGTCTGACTGTTTTAGGTTGGTTACATGCACAATGTTCATCCTCACTCACATGGACCTTAACGTCCAGATGCAAATTTTCCAGGAGTTTGGCATAACCAGAAATCTGTTTCTTCTGAAATAACCTCTAGCTCGAGCAGACCTCACAACTGACTTTAGTCAGCTGTCTTCTGCCTTATCTTAGTTTGGGATGTTGAGAAGAGGGATTTCCCTGTAAATGTAGCAATTATTAAGAAGAGATACACAACCTGCCAACTCTGAAATCAATGTGCTTTTTAGGACCTGCAGGCAACTGCAGGCAATGTCAAGGACACACAGTAAGAAGGACGAGAGGATAATACAATAGTAAAATAGATGTAGGCAAGATTAGTGCATTCTGTTTCCTTTGGAAGTGCTCATGAGAAGCATGGCTCTGGGATTCGTGTGGGATGAACTAAGGAAGAAAACTATCAGAGGTTATTTTCTCAGAACCAGCCTGAGAGGCAGAGAGAACTCAGGAGCTGGAAATGGTGGAGCTGACGCTGTCCCCTCCTTCTCTAACGCCATGCCACAGAGGAGTAGTCTCTTGGCACTGCTTCTCAAGAAGATTATAGGCTTCAGGTCTGTGCTTTCCCTGACTGACTGGCTCAGCTTCTGACCTCAGGGTGAACGGGGACCTGTTCATTCAACTCCACTTGTTTTACTGATCGCAACTTCAGTAGCAACACAGGCATTTCCTGATGCCTTTTGAAATCTCTGGAGGTAGGGAGCTTTGCTGTGCTCCCTGCCTTGTGCCACAGAAACGAGCACCTGCAGCCCTCAAAATCTGGATTTTTTTTTTTTTAACTTGTGAATCTTTGCTTTTGTGTTGTGACAGGGAAAAGAAGGTAATTACAGACTTGTTACGCTATTTTTATAGATGAAAAATTAGTCAGGGATGTCTTTGATAGATGAGCTAGGTTTGGCCACCAGGATATGGATTTTCTCCTGAATTAAGTGCTTTCTAGTGTAGTGTGCTAATGCAGTGCTATGCCACTCTGAGGGACAGCAGCTTGAAATCACTGAAAGAACCAAATCACTCTCCACAGACATCTCAAATTGCGCCGTAAAAGTGGCATTACTTGCTCTCCGGGTATTTCTCTAAGTCACCATCTAGTTGTTATTTTTCTCCACAGGGTCATTATTGGCTTTCTTACAATACACAAAAGCCATCAAGAAAATGCAGTATTTGTATGATTACATTAAGGCCTTTAGATTAATGGACAGTTTTATTCAGTATCCTTCAGAAAAGAATGAATTCAAATGCCTCCTAGCATAAGATCATTTGCACCTCTCCCAGTGCTGATGGGTAGTTCCTGCACAGGTACATCTCCCCCTCCAGGCTCTGTGTAGTTATTTATAGCTCTGCAAATAAATATAATGCAGGTTCAAAAGCTTTGTATAAGAAATTATGGTCAATTATGAAGGCAGGTTTTCTGTCATGTAAGTATTGGAGAAACTGACTGTATGTCAAATTTGACAACAAAGAACTCTCGGCAGATTTTTTCGTTTTCCTCCCCTCTCCCTCCCTCTTTCCAGCCACGTTTTCTTTCATGGTGCAAGAATGTGCAGAACGGGCTTTTCACTGCTGGCTGGCAAAGCCTTTGATGGTCAGATGTTATTCCAGCCCTCTGAATCATGTCATTAGCAGATTTAAGCAAACAGACTGATTTATCTGAGCGGCGTTTAAACCTTGGGGCTTCAGCAGCAGAGAAGGGCCCACTGCTGTGCACATCTTCTGTTTTCCCCTTTCCTTCCCCTTAGTCTCCTCTGTTCAGATTGTTCTTTCCTGCCACAGCCTTCCTTTATGAAATCTCAGCCCTGCATCTAGTTATCACTCCAATGTCCAAAGTACCTCAGTGACAGTGGTCTGTATTTGTTCCTTGTGTTACCTGTGTCTGTGAAAAGGGTCTCTACCAAAAGAGATAGGAGAGGCTGAGCTGGGAAATGGAAATTCTGTTCTGGAATGAGTGTGGGAGACTGCATCACTGTGGGTGTGCTCCATGTATTGTTTTTACAGTATCTGTCCCAAATAACTAGCTGTCAGACAGTACTTCAACAGCTAGTAAGACATCTGCAGTAAAATCTATGAAAAGTTATCAAAATTCCTAACATGAGCTTGACAAGTAAATTAAAATGTGTGGGCTGACATGTACCCCCAAATTAATCCTTAAACTCTGACAAACCTGAACAGTTTACACTCTTCTTACTTTTTCTCAGTGAGGATGCAACCACGATAAAAGCTGAACTTGCTGAGGTCTGACCAATTCACTAATATTTTGATTTGCTGGAAACAAAAACAAACAACATAGAAATTATAGAAAAACTTACAACTCTGTTCCACACACCTCCTACATGATATAACCTGCAATAAGTGCTGATGCTGATTTTCCAGACAGGCAACACCTTTGGAAACAGCCTGACTGCCTAGGCATAAAGAACCAGACCAATGAAACCCCACACTGCCTCCCCTCCCCAGTCCCCCTCCTGGCTGGGTATCTGGAGTGCTTTTCTTGCTTCCCCAGGCACTTCACTGCACTTCTACCCAAGCCTGTGACTGCCCAGCTGTTTAGGCAGTTGGGCACCTTATTTGACTGCTGCAGGTTCCTGTGTTGCTCAAAACCACCTTCTAATCCATGATAGGCTCTGCTCAGAGCTCCTAGCCCCACTGTATGCTTGCCTCTCCTCTTATCCTCCTTATTAGGATGATTTCTAATTCTCTTTTGCCATCTCTGTCCTATTGAGAGTAAGAAATGCTGGGGTGGTTGTTTCTTTTGTCTTCAAGCAAGATCCTTGATCAGAAAGTGACCATTGAGCTCTAAAAAAACCCTTGTGCTCTGTCTGTGACCACTCTGTAACTCAGGCAGGGCAGCCCCTTCCATCCCTCCAGAGGGATGGGCTGCATGGGCAGAGGAACCCAGCAATGCAGTTATTCCTAGATAGACAAATTTATAGCACCCAGAATTTCTAAGCTTTATGCATACATCCTTCCAGTGACTCATACATGTTTGCTGCCTGAAACCAAGGATGTGCTTTGAAAGCTCCTTTTTTGCTTGCAATGACTTTGGTTTATCAAGGCACTAACACAACATTTAACTGAGATGCCGCTGCACTGGCTGCTGTGCCCGTTTCCATGTCTCCTATCTCAGAAACAGGACTAACACTGCCTCAGTGCCCTGCAGTCCACCACAAGCATTTCATGAGGAAAATGCTTTGCGTAGGACTTCTCAGCATAGGAATGTAATCTTCCAAAAGGCGTGGTCATAGTCATATTTTACCAGCCAGAGTTATACAATGCGATGTTAAAAATTTCAGAAGAAATTAGAAGTTAATTCAGTGGCACCGATCGTCTCCTTGTTCTGATATGTGATTAAAGATGCGCTGTCAAAGTGGGTAGGCCAGAAATTAACTTAGTTTGACACGTGTCTCATTTAGCAGTTCTTTTCTTGCATATTCTGCTCCTGCTTCCTTGACTTTTAATTCAATGCTAAGCCAAAATACAAAAGAACTGACAACAGCTTTCTTTTCAGTCTGGTTTCAAACAGATCTTCAGAAGGATGCAAGCTGCCTGATAGTGATGCACCAGGAAACAAGGCTGGCAGACAGTTGTTTGCCTCTTAATTTTCCTTGTCTGTTATATAGACTGCTGCCACTTCTCCTCAGCCAGAGGCTGATGGCAGCGTGGCTGTCTTGGAAGTCTGCTTTCACATTCAGCTCACAGAGCTTTGCAATGACATCTTCTCAGGTCCTGTCTTCCATCTTGGCTGGCAGCAAGTGAGTCCTGTTGCAGATGCTGGCCCAGCACATGGAAGCAGAATGAGTGAAAATCCAGTGAGTGTAGGAGTTATTTCTGCTTTTTTTTAGTTCCTCAGTGTCTCCACTTCTGGAGGAAAACAAACAATTACATTACTGCTGGAAACACTATGACTTGGCCAAAGATTCATAGGAGAAACCACACTGGCCAGGAGAAGAAACTGCTCTGCTTATAATAAAAGCTACTGAAACTAGCTAGCCTTTTCATACTGCCTCCTAAAATACAGCCATCACAGTCTACGACGTGCAGGGATGGAAAGGAAAGGTGGCTGAAGTTGAAAATGCTGAAAGGTCAAAATAAGGTGTTCACACGGAGGGTACATGACACATTCAGACAGCTAAAGCTCACACTCATCGGAGGCAGGGAATAAAAGTTGAGTGGTATTCATTATTCCCCCTCATGCTGGCAGTAATTGTGATGGGAATCATCAGTGACACTGAGTTAATGCTCTCTTCCTGCAGTCTCATTGTAGATTGTAATCTTGCTCTCTGCTTTGAATGCTGTAAGGAGTCGATGCACACATGGGAGCGGGGTGAGGAGGAGGAAATCCTTGGTCTGAGAGGGAAACTCAGGGCACCAAAGCCAATGCTGTCAGTGCAGACTTCATTTTCTTGTTTGCAAATGCAGCAAAGCTTAGCTTGGAGGTTCTTATGATAACCTGTCTGAATTGCAGTTGTGTTATTCAGCAAATAAAAGCTGCAGTGATCATACAAACTCACTGCTAGATATCCCAGGCTCCATCTTCTTCCAGAAGCTACACTATAGCAGTGCAAGCGTGGTCATGGCTGTGCTTATGTCCCCTCTGTATGTGGTTGATAATACAGCTTTTTGCTTCCTACTATTTTTCATACTGGCAGTGATTACTACACAGCCAGCCAGCACCATTTCCCCCCTAAGTATAAATGCTCCTTTTTTTCTCCAAGATGATAAGCTTGAGAGGTGTCCTATAAAGAAAACTAACACTTTGTTAACTGTGCAATTGATGTGCACAGCTAGGCTGGCATTTTCAGAGTGAAGTTAACACTGAATGGTATTATATGGAGGTAGAGAGGAAGAGAACTTCTCTTCCGCACTCGCAATAAATGTTCTGCCACTTGTACTGTGCTGAACATAAAAAACATGAAATCCACTAGATATTAGGTCAAGACATGCCAAGGCATTCTTGCAGATTTGTGTTGTGGCTTATTTGCCTATAAAAATGTTTTTGCTTCTTGCATCATAGTACATTGCTTGCTCAGATCTGAGAAGTAAGAAGTCCTTGTTTCTCCTGTCCTTTATGGATATGGGTGTATGGATGAATTTCTTAATGAGATCGCTGGTGAATTGTTTTGAGAGTGGATATGTTGTTTGATTTTTCTAAAGGGGACGAGGCACCTTCCAATAGCGAGAGCAGAATTCCAGTGGATCAGAGGGTGTTTCCCCATGTTCCTGTAGCTGTCTCTCTGTTCTTCTGACTCCTGTTTTTTTTCATCTGTGTAGATTGCATGTCAATTCTTTGGTACTCAACAGCAAGACAAGACTATAACCAAGTCTGGGACTAGACAATTCAACATTTGTGTATAAAGCAGTAACAGTTTTCTCATTCCTCTGAAGGTTTACAACTCAGTTGTCTTTTACAACTAAAGTGAGGTAGGTTAATACTCCTTTTAAGGTTAGACAGTACTTCCAATGTTTAAATGTAGTTAAATTACACTAAGATTTCCTATCCTAGATGTTCAACTCTGTCTTTTTGTGCTGTGTTTTCAGACTTTTCAGTTGAAATGATCAAACCAATTTTAGAAGAAATGCTAGGAAAAATATGTTGCATGCAGCTGCAGGGATTTGTTACTTCATTCCTTTGATTATTTTGCTTGCAAAAATCTGCATCCCATCCACTAGCCCACTGCACATGGCCCACATCGCTCTCCCTGTGTCTGCTCAAACCACAGACACTGTTCTTTTCTTAAAAACTTGCTTGGGAGAGTGAACATATATTATACCTATTTTAGTCTTAAGCAACATCATCTTTTGTGGCAGACTACTCAGGAGTTACTGCCCATCACGATGGTTTTTATAGCTGGGTAAATGCCCCCCCCAGCTGTTCAAGCAAAATCATGGTATTTATGTTCAAAACAGTTTTAAAGTAGTTAATGACATACATACAATATGTTTATGACCTTTTCTGCTTTTATTTTTTTATTTCTTGGCTGGTGTAATTTCCTTGGAATGTAATTATTAGCACAGATGTTTCCTTTTCCATTGCCCTGTTGCTAAGACTCTGTTCACAAATCTCTCTAGTTCACAGATGGAGATAAGAACATTTCTAATCTCTTGAGTGTAACTCCTAAAATGCTAAGTGTAGTTCTAAGTATTCAAAAATTCTGCCCCAAACTACTAATAATTTTAAGTATGGGGAGACAGAGTTCCTGAGCAACCCGGGTATAACTGGACCTGCTTTGAGTGTTGCAGTGTTGTAGTAGATACTTCCAGAGGTCCCATCCTGCCAAAACTGTGCTGTGATACTGTGATTGCAACCTTTACCTTTGGGCTAACCGTCATTGTGTGCCACTGTTCTGAAAAATGTTGTTGCTGGGCCAAAGAGGCTCTTTGGGAAAACTGGATGAATAAAACTACCGTGAGGCTGTCAGAACTTCCAGTGAGAGATCCCAACCTGCGCTGAGGACCGTACAGGCTTTTCATATGCAAACTGCCCTGATTTCTCCCATGCCAGTTATGAATTCCACATTGCAAGATAGTCATAAGACAGTAACAGAAAGAGGAAAAATTAAGTGGAAGAGATTTGGTTGGTGTAAACTGCCACTGCATCTCTGCCCAGTCATCCCTTCTGTAGTGTTGTGTTCTGGTCACCCATCCCTCAAGATCTTGGGGACCATGACTTCATCAGGCTGCAAATTAATGGTGTGGAAGTTGCAGCCCTGGAAATACAAAGTTTGCAGACGTGTGGAGCAGTGTTGGGAGGGAGCGACCTCAGGGCCTCACCTCCTCCAGCTCCGCAGCCGTATTGAGGCTTGAGGAATGTAGTGGGGCTCATGGGACGCTTTGGTGTGATTTCTTGCTGTGGGCTTGCTGCATCGCTTCTGTGCCCAGCCTTTACCTTTAAAGAGAATCAAACCCCTAACTTTTCTTACTGTTCAAGATTCTGAGGCCTGCCTCTGTATCGGGTATAAACAGCAAGGCGCTGGCGGGGCCTCTGTGAGAGGAGGCCGGGGGCTTCCCCGCGCACACACAGCCGGTCCCAGCCAGGTCTGGGCGGTTCTAGCTGGTTCCCGAACAGCCCCACGTGAGGGCAGAGCCCTGCCCCTCATGGCGGCCCCTCCTGACGCCTGTGGGAAAACACCTTTCGGGAAGGTCCAGATATTGTCCGGGGCAGCGAGGAGACCACTGTGAGCCCCAGCCCGGCATCCGTGGAAGGGGGAGAAGGAGGGCTGTGGGCGCTGGAACAGGAATTTCCTGGCACCTTCTGGGGAGACCATAGCGGAGCAGGTGATGAGTGTGAGAAGGAAGGAGTGGCAGGAGAAGAGCTGTCACGGGCTGGCCACCAGCCCTGTTGCCCTACCCCGCTTGGGCTGGAGGGAGGTAGAGAAGTTGAGAGTTAAGGACTGAAGCTGAGAGCCTGGGAAAGCTTGTCTTTCTGTTTCTCACCTGCCTCTGTTTTAATTGACAGTAAATCACATTAATTTTCCTGAAGTAGAGTCTGTTTCACCCATGACAGTAGTCGGTAAGTGATTTTTCTGTCTTTGTCTCCAATATTGAACTTTCTTACTCAGTTTTCTCCCACTGGGCGGAGGGAGTCAGGTAGAGCTGATTGTTTCATATCACTATCACACTGTGGTTTGAAAGCCGTGTCAAACATTCATCCAAAGTAGCCTGGAGATGTCAAGAGCTACAGGTCAATTGGAGCAAGAAGTTTTAAATAATTGCGCCCTAGACTGGACAGCAATATTAGTATGGCCTGTGTAAAGAGGGAAAAGAATGAAACTGAGAAGAAACTGTTGGGTTTTATTTGTTGTGCCTTCCACTTGTCCTGTGTATTACTGTGGAGAAAAGGGAACAAACAGTTCACTAAAATAGTGTGTGAGTTGTATTCAACACATGCTTTTGTCTATGTCTTTGCAAAATTGTATATAACATCTTGAGACAGACAAAATAAGAGCTATGTAGTGTTGTTAGTGGCAAGATTAATGATGACTGAAGTATCTTCAGTGGAGAGTCATTTGCTGGTTGGACATTACACTACTGTTATGTTGGTGAGTTCCCACCAGGAGCTGCTACTGGGGGAGCAGGGGACTGTGCACTTGTCTTGCTTGCATCCTCCAAACCACTGAGGACAGCATAGTTATTGTACTTTATGGGAAAAAACTTAAAAGTGAAAAACTTCCATTTTCTGTTTTTCCCTTTCTTTATTGCTACCACTGCAGTTTTACCTCACTTATAAATTATGCGTTGTTTGCCCTCTTGAAATTGTCTGGGTTTTGAGTTTTATGCTTTCCAAATGTTTTTTCTCTCTGCACTGCTTTAGGTCACTTTGTATGGTATGTGACTCTGAGTGCTATTTATGGGGATTTGATTTATTGCCTTATTCTCTCAAATCTAGCCAGTCTATTTATGTATTTTGCTTTGCTCTCTTGGAACCACATTTCCCCCATAAACTAGTCTAACTTGGTTTTGAAAGAAGGTCCTTTCTGAAAAAGATGTACCTCACATACAGTCTTTGGTACCTTTTCAAAAGGGAAAATCAATTCAGCCAAACGAATCTTTCTTAAGTATTTTTTTCTCTTTTCTGTATTGTAAATAACATTAGGAGACTTCTCGCAGCGTTGTGGTTTCAAGATCTATTTTCCCAAGTTCTGAAATATATGTTGTACAGCAGTAGATCCACTCAATGTACAGCAGATGGATTATGACTTCGATGGGAAAGATTGTCACAACTGGTCAAGAAATGTGGGCTTTAGCTGCCTACAGGAAAGTGTCTAATGAGGCTGGCTGATACAACGCAGGGCTTGTTAGAAACTGAACCCCACGTTACCACAGGTTATCTGAAATGGTATTAAACACATTTAACCAAATGAATATCCCAGTTGTCAGTCTCTCTCTCTGAACTAAATTACATAGGTAGGGATTAAAACGTGACTGTCCAAGGAGAAAAGGACACCGGTGTATTTCATTTCTGTATCTGCAAAGAAGGCATTTCCTGCCAGCAGCAGTGGGTGTCTTCGGCTACTGTTCTGCTTCATGGAGCCCATGTCCACAGCTGGATGAGAGTGAGACAGAAACTTAGTGAGCCTTCATGGAGCTCAGGAAATGGAAAATGCAGAGGTAAAGTGGCATGATTTTTCTTGCCATCCTTTGTTCCTGACCCAAGTGAACTTCAAAGATAAGGTTTGAGGACAGCATCACCCATGGCTTAAGTAGATGCAATTCTATGGATTCCAAAGTTTTAATGCAAAATAGACTTGAATTTAACCCAGAGGTAACACAGCCCTTTCAAAGTAAAACTAGTGGCTGGTTTAAAAACATTTAAAAAATACCAGCTACACACTTTTAATGTCTGCTTTAGAATCAACGCTGAGCAGTTGCTCTTAGAGTCTAAGATTAAAGCAGGAGTTATGAGCACTGTGTAAGGTAATGAACCTCTGTATAAACGACCTGCCTGAGAGAATATGTCTCTACATGTTAATAAGGCCAGTACACTGGGACAAACCATCTTGAGTACTTTATTTTTTTTTTTTCTCTGTGCCTCTTTTGGGGCTTTGTGGATGGTCTGATGAGATTTTATATCCTGGCTGTGTGGGAGTCAATTCTTCCTCCAAATTGTCTGTTGTTACCCTGGCAGGAGGTTTGCCTAGTGGGGCTGATGTAAATTAATGATTAGACAAGGGGTTCATGTAATTTTTGCTTTGGATTGTATCTACGTGGTTTCACAGTTCTTTGAGATTACCCACATCAAATTTAGAGAAGTTGTTCCTGACTTATGGTGAAAAGAAGATGAAAAACAAGACATACATCAGTCTTTTGTCATTTAAATAAGCTGGAGAAACATGGCATTTCCATTCTAATCTTCCAGACATACAATAAGCACTGTGCCTGTCCTGCCTACCTTGATGTTAACGATGGAGCAGCAGGATGCTGCAGAAGGGCAGGGGACAAGGCACAACCAGCCTGTGTGCCAAGGGCTGCTACTGAGGGCAACTTACTTAATCCCTTTGCCTCTGTATCTCGTCTCGTCGTGTGTTCAGATGATAAACTTCAGGACAGGACTGCCTACTGCTGTGTAGGGGCACAGGGGGTAGCTCAGAGGGGGTCTTGGCTAGCTTGAGACTGTGGTTGTGTTGTAGTGCGAGATACAGTCATGGTACGAACACTGCTGGGTTTAGCGTACTGGCATTGCTCAGTTTGAAGGTTGCCATCTGTCCTGGTTGCAGTGGGGATAGGATTAATTCTCCCCAGGCTCTGGCAGGGGACCCAGGTATCCCATATTATCTGAGCCGTGCCCAGTCTGTAGCTGGGAGCTGGCCGGGGAGGGGACAGGAAGTTGCTGCTTGGAGCAGGCTGGGACATCCTGGTTCCAGTGGATATGCGGTGGTACCGTAAGCCTGTGCGTACATCCTCAGTTGTCGGTGGTGTTTGTCTGTTCCCTTTGCTGTTCTGTTAAACTGCCTTTGTCCCAGCCCACGAGTTTTGCCTTTTTCTTCCGATTCTCCCCCATGGCTGTGAGAACGGCCGCCTGGTTCTTTGTTGCCATTTGAGGCTAAACCATGATGCCATCTACTATAAGTGCATGGAGAAGGCGTGTGTATGGACTTGGGATGCTGTCTCTGAGTATGGGCTATGCTGGGTACCACTGACTTCTTTCGTGCTTGGCAAAAATAGTTAAATCTTAGTGCCATGTTGTTCTGTGGGCAGTCGTTCATGTAGCAGTTTCATTATCCAGCAGCGGAAATAGCCTACTGAGCATAGAATTTGTTTCCAAGGGAATTGTTTCTTGGCCTCTAATCAAGTGGATGTTTTTTAATGCTATAATATCAGATTATTCAGTGTTGTCATATGGGTACTTTGCAATGTTCTTCTATTGTTACAACATCAACATTTCATTAAGCGGAATGTTATTACACAGTTTCAATTATCTGAGTCTTGCTTCTGCAGACATTTCTAACACCTCCATGTTAAAGCTAAATGTTTAATTTATATAGATTTCTGCATTATATGAAAGAGAGGAAAGCTCTTAGTTCTAGCCAGTTAGCGGAGATCTGTCCCCAGAACATGCCACAAGGTTACCCTAAACTGCATATAAATCCCCTAGTAAATCTGCTGTTTTACCATACCTTTGCATTAGAAGATGATTTGAAATTTAGGTAAAATTAATAGCAAACATAGGAACTTGAAAAAGTAATATAACCTGATGACTCATGGAATACCTCCGGGCAAATCAACCTGCCTAAGACAGAAAAAAGATTGAATAGCTTTTTTAATGGTCTAAAAATTACTGGCTGGAGTTTACATCAGATGAATTCTTATTGGTATTCAGCAGAAATACCACAGATGCTGCAGCAATTAGAAAAGGAAGTAGGCAGCAAAGACTATCCATTTTCACATAGATTTTTGTATGCACCTGCAGTCACGTTTCACTGAGAGTGCCTGTGCTTAAGATAAACCATACCTAAATGCTAGATCAGGGTAGGGATCAATAGAGGAACATATGGATTTGTTAGATAACTTATCCCCTCTACTGGTGACAAGACAGGTGTGTAGCAAGTGGAGATGATGACTTGTATTGCAGTGACCTCCTGCAGGAAGAGTGTTTGGGAAGCAGTTGTGCAGTTCCATGCACATCAGTGGAGAGGCTGCTGGAGACCTGGCTGTGTGGGCTGATCACCGGGTAGCTCATTATCTCAGCTGCCCACCGTTTTTTATGGCAGAATCTGTGCCATCCAGATGGGCTACTTTGACTTGCTTGTTCCAGGATAAAACCAAAGAAGAACCTGGGGCTTTGTGGACTTGGAGGGGAGGGAGAAACAGTCTGATAGCTATGGCAAGTTAGGGGCTTTGTTTCTGTCCTACTACCACCATGTGCGATTCCAACACTTAAATGCATTCACATGAAAAATCCAAACTAATTTTATAATGCAAAGCAAACACGGGAACTAGCTTTGAATTTTGTTTCATCTGTTAATAAGCAATTGAGACTTCCTCCTGTCTTCTGACTGGTGCTCAGATACATATCTCCTGGTACCCTGTGAATTCTTTTCCAAACCTCACTTGGATACGGTATTTGCCTTTTGGCCTGGGATGTCTCTAAGTCTTGCTTGAACTGGTATCCTGTGCACTCTTGCCTGCATTGAATGAGTGTATTGCAATGGTCCTGATTTTCATTGTAATTTATATTTGGGTGGTGTGGGGCATTGCAGTGGGTACCAAAGGCATGAGCATCTTTAGGTGTTTAGAATATTTTGCAAAATATTATATCAATTTGTACTGCTTTGAAGTAATGCATGTAGCTTAAATATTAAATAACCATTGCAAGCTCCGTGATAAACTTTCACATTGTTCACTTAATTTGCAACCAGATCAATATACATGAAGGCAGAGACTTCAGTAGGGCTCAGGGGATATAGGTATACTAGTTGCACATGTTTTAATTGGATTGGTGATTCAAACTAGCTGACAGAAAAAAAATCTGTTTGTATATACATTACGTCGAATACTATAATTTTCATAGTGCCTCAAGGTAATAAACACACTTTATGGCTATACTTTGCCTCAGCTCCTGCACATCCATATGACTTCAACCCTGCTTTCAACTGCCATAACATTGTGATCTATGTAAGTTTTTATTCTGAAACTAGTATGTTAAAGTTTCACAATACGGAAGTTCAATCTCAAACAGGTCCTGACAGCTCTGTTAATCATATAAAAGCCATGATTTTTGTTATGTCTTCAAAGAGAATTTTGTGCATAAAGAATTGCCTGTTTAATCTGAATAGTCTTCACAGAGGAAAAACAGCTCTCAGAATAACAGCCTTAATAATGCAGTGGAGCTGTGCTGATGGACTAGAGCAGACAGGCCACTGACAATCAAGGAAAGCAGCAGCAGGTGATCAGAATATTTCCAGGTAATTTACTACACCACAGGCATTGCAATGGGTTCTTCAGCAGAAATGGGATGAGCACCGGCACACCACTAAAAATGCAAAACTGGTTCTGAAGTCAAGTAGACATTGTCATGTAGGTAGAAATCTGCTGCTTATCCCTGTGCAAATTTCAAAATGAATAAAAGACAAGAAAAAGGAAGGGAAAGGATGTGTTGCAGTGTCTCTTTTATCGATGTCTTAAAGGGAGAACTGATTGACACAAGGCCTGTGCCCTCTTCCCAGGTTGCTGAAAAGATGTTTGCGTAAGGGAAGGGCAGCTGTCATGTTATATGCTGTCACCTTATCACCCTCCTTCATTTCTCACTAGACAAATATATCTTAATGTAGCAGACAGTGCACAACACACAGAAACAGTCCATCATATTGTGGACAAAGTGACCCACTCAGAGATGCCTGCTGAATTTAGTGTTATTGGAGTACCATGGAGCTTGGCTCAAGCTGTCTTGAAATTGTGTTGATGTTGTTGAAAAACCTGTGTATTTAAGTGAATATTTTTACTAGTGTCCCAGGAACTGTGATGTTAGTAGCAGCTAACAGTAGGCAATGCTATAGCCAGTTTACAGGGTTTTCCTAACTACAGTATAAATACAAGACCTTTCCTTGGTTTTGGTGACTATTTTGACTAACCTATGAACTTTCCTTATTTTAGTCTCTGGAAGCTTAGAATGCCTTCCACAGAAATGGCCCTAGAAAACAGTGTGCATGTAATCCTCTGACTTAGACAGCAGGGCAGGACTTCAGTGAACTCAGTATCTGATGATTTTTTTTTTCTTTCTGTAAAGAAATTCAGTATCTTCCACAGAAAAAAATCCTCCAGTATCCTCTTCGTAGAACGTTCTTGCACATAACTGTCACGGCTTATTTTATGTCATGTTACTAATTAATCGTGTCAGAGAAAGTCTTCTAGGCATTTTATAGTTGTAGCAGCACTGCGATAAAGTTCTCTAAGGCAGAATGTAAGACAAAGCAAGAGAGAGCTGCTGGGGGTTTACAGGGAGCAAAGCAAGTGAGAAAAAGGTTATGGAGGTGAAATGGAGTTGTGGGCATGCTCACACTGTAGGTTAGGCTCAGGGCTAAGAAAATTCAGAGATTTTGTTTTCTAGACTTTTCATCGTTGGTCTAGACTGTATTTTCTACATAATCAGAGATTACTTTCCCCTTAACTCTACTTACTGGTCTTATCTTCTGTGCTTGGGTTTTCCTCCTTGGCTGTATACTCAAGAAATACATCCAAACCAAAAAGGGTTTCTTCAGGTAGCTGTATTAAAAACTTCCCTGGGGAAATAATGGCCATTTCAGGTAGGAACATGTCTATAGGCTATAATGAGGAGGAGATGCCTATCCAAGTCTCACAGACTTCACTATAAATCTGTACTCATCAAGTACTATCCTCTGATTTAAGCAGCAACATGTTACAGACTAGTGGTTGGCAAAGCTGAAGCTGTCAAAAGGAGTATCTACATAAATAAGAAAAGCATAGTTTACAGAAAGGACATCCTTACACAAAAATGTAAGAATTGCTGATTTTTGAAATGTGAGTAGTTTTTTTTCAGCTAAACTTAATTAACTAATTAGTGTGGTTGCTCTTGGGAAATCTAATCTTTAATAACATTTTCCCAGAGAAATACAAAGTACCAAATGTCAACAACATGGCACAGCAGAAAGGGAGGATGGAATTAAATGGGTCAAAGCTACACGTAGTGGTGGCTGTTACGTGAACCTGGTCCCGGGGTGCCATGACTGTTTCTAACTTTCTTCCTTGGTCAGGAGAACAGTATGATCTAGTTTTCAGGTTACAGAGGCTAACAAAAAAAGTATTGAAACCCACTGTGTTGGCCTTGTATGTGTTCCTGAGGACTAAAGAAAAATACTGGTGTTAAAGAAGGAAAATAGGGTGGTCAGGATGACTGCAGAGTCATTAGATTAGCACTGGCTCAGCAGAACTGATGGAAATGCTGGTTGAGAAAGCAGTCAGTAAAGGATTAGAGGACAGTCACATAAAATGTACATTTTGCTACATAATACATATACATAAAATGTAGCACAAAAATGTATGTTTTGCAGACAGGAGAGTTAGGTGCAGGAACCGTCTACCTTAGCTGTGGGTAAAGTCAGTAACAACTTAAGACTGAATAGTAGATGTATCTTACATGATGCATTACACCTCAGAAGTTAGCAGACTGAGGCAGAAATTGATGGGTTGAATGTTGTTGCAGCAGCATGACTTACACAGGCAGCCAGGCTACATGGTTATAATGGTTGTCCTAACCTTAAGGCAAAATGAGCCTACCTTTGTTGAAGCTTACAACAAAGTTGATGGTGTAGGTGTTGAAGGAGACCACCGTACTGAAGTCATTTACAGGACTGACGTGAATGCTTGTGCTAGTTAAGACAGAGAAGAGAAAGAGGGGTTCCCTATTCCTCTGCATTGGTATGGAGAATGCATGTAGGCAACGTGATTTTATGCTTGAGAAACAAGCTTTAGATTAGATGGGTGGACAAGCTGGAATGCTTGCAGAGGTGAGAAGGTGCAACAGGAAAGAGCAAGCTGACTTCTGGCATAGAGCTCTGAAATACATAGCAGGGGGGAGAACAGAGAGAATTCAACATTTTGATCAAATTTTATATTTTAAGTTGTTGTAGTTGAAATTCTGCTCCATGGTTGAGTGGCATTTGGGGTGGCTTGTCAATGCTGCAGATACTATGGTACTACATTCTTGTTCAGGAGGAAAAGAAATTTATAGGTGCTTCCTGTTTTTAATCTAAAAGTGTTTAAAAGAAACTTTGCTGTTACTGTTTATAGCATTATGTAGGTAAAGCATTTTGTTTGGTTGGAAAGAGTCTTCATTCTTGCTAATTCAGCTACTTTTATTGTTTAAGTTACAATCTGGTGGGAAATTAAACACTTCTGTTTGTACATTATAGTTCCTTGTCTTTGAGTATAATTGCAATTATATTCTGTAGTTCTAACAAATACTCTGAATGTATTATAAGAAGGGAGCAGGGAAGGGAAGGGAAAACCTGCTGCATTGCAGCCCAGAGCCTATTCCCAATTCCTAATACAATTTACTGACAATGAATTTCGCAAATTACTCATAAAACAGCAGTGGGACTCATTTAACATGACAGGGCTGCATGTAATTAGAACCGTTTTCAAGTGGGTTTTGCCCCTATAGATCACTTGTTCCAGCTATAAACGTTTCTAAAACAACACATACAGGTTTTCCTTGTGAAGTGCAGTGCAGGCATCTGAAATACCTGGCTCTTAGTCTGGTGTATGTACCTGATGAATGCTCTAGGTGATTCAGTCTCCAGTGACCTGCTCTGAATATGACTTACCTATTTCTTCTCACAAGTTAGTAAATGTACACGGCTTTGCAGAGACACCTGGAGCCATGCTCAACGCAAGTTTAATCTAAAGGCTGTGCAGAAATGTAAGTCACAAGTTTCATCCAAAGGAGAGTCAACAGTAACAAACTTATATTTACTTATCCAGTATGATGTGATTTGTAGTGTCAGTCCATTTCCCTGACATGCCAAAGCAGAAAGTATACCTTTCTGGTATGTGTCTGGAAAAGTCTCTCTGCTATCACTTCAGTTACAACACTTGGGGTTTTAAATGAAATTTTAATTTTGTAACAGTTTCCCAAGGTATTGAAACCCAGTGCCACTACACAGTCGAATTTGTCTGAAACTACCTTGTAAAGTCTGCTTTAAGCTACTTGCTAAACTGACCAGATCACAGATCCTGGTTCTTTTTGAAGACTGTAACTCCTCCTGATAAGTACTACCAGAGTCACAGAACCAGGGCAATGCTGGTGGAGGCTGAGGGAAGGAAGAGCTACTACTTCATGCCCTTTCTTTTGCAGAGTTTGAAATGCTACCAAAAAAAATAACAAAATCCCTCTAGTATTCTTAGTGTTCAAAAGCTAAATTCAAAACTCCCTGAAGTCAAGGGGGATCTTTCTGTTAACTTCAGTGGGGTTTAGATCAAGCTGTGAGTGTTTAACAAATGGATATTGTGTTCCATTTAGGTAATTATCTCTTTCCTTCTCCCTTTTCAAATTGTTCAAGATTGCTTTCCCTGCAGCGTTATTTTGCATGTCATTTGCCTTTATGTACTGTTTCTACACCACTGGCCTAACTATAAATGGGGCTTACATTAGTTATATAATTATGTTTTCATGTTAAAAACATTAATTAATGTTTACAAATAACTAAGCATATGTGCATTTAAGTCAGGTAATGCCATAGAGACGTAGGAGGTCAGTCCTGTATAAGAGAAATGACAGGTTAAAAGGGTGAGATATTGCTTATCTTTTATGCCCAGTTCAGCCTTTCCTTTCTCAATCCCAACCTTGTCAAGCCTTTACAAATGTTAACTACTCAGTCACATTATTTTTCAAGATACGGGGCATAAGACCAGTGTATCAGATGGAAGGAGTTTATCTAATCGTAAGCACAGTGGATGCTCAGAGCCAAATTCTCAGGTGACCTTAAGCCAAGAGTGTGCCATTAACTTCTGCAGGCTTTGGCGATTTATCTCCCCTGATGACCAGGTCCCAGCAGTCTCCAAAATAGAAAAGACAATTTATAAAAAGGGATGAGACTGCCAAGGGACAGGTCCCCCGTGATTTCTGTTTCACAATTTGTGCACAAATATCCTGTTCCGTGGTCCATTTAAAATAACACCTGGCACATAAAAGACTCAATTTCTATCCTTGAGACTCCGATTTCCATCAGAGAGTAAAGAGTAAACCATATGACAAAAAAATTTAAAATTCAGTTTCTGACAGTTTTCTCACAAATGAATCATGTTGATGAACGGGGAAGAAACACCAGCAACTTTCATTAGCAGCGTAAGTGTTTTCAGTTCATTAAGTCTCTAAAGTAAAGCCTGGAGGTTGAAGAAGTCCCTAGTGTTTCCTTCGAATCTCAGTGGGTTCTTCTGAAGCCCATTTGCAACCTTATGAGGTTCCTGGGGACTGACAAATTAGTATAAAGAGACACTTGTAAGGGTCGGATTCTGTCCTGCACCTCAGTTCAGCACTCGATCCTCCTAGTCATGGCACTTAAACACATGCTTTAATATGCTATTGCTTGTGCATGTGTTTAAGTGCTTTGATGAAATGGTGGAGGTGGGAGGAGAGGGAGTGGGAGACAGGTATTTACAGCCAAGATAGAAAGAGGGAAGCAGATGAAAACAAATATGGTTGGTTGTAGAAAGAGACAGTGCTGTCTAGGGGGGGGATTTGATAACTGAAGACATGTTGCAAAAATTCCAAGGAGGCAGAGGATCTAAGAAGGCATTTTTTTCCAGGATGGTGGAATCTTTCTGGGAGGGGCAGGGAGCTCCCCTGAAGTAATTTCTTTTGAAGGGTTATGTGCACTGGAATAAGAAAATCTTACTTTCTTTCAAGCTGAGATGTCTGATTTCAGGAATGGCAAGAATTTTATGAGAACTTTTCATGACAGTAAAGTTTATCCTAAAAAGAAAAAAAAAAGGTTTGAAAGTAAGTTTTCAATGTATGAAAATTAATCTTGTCTAGAACTTCCAGAACAGTTCATAGAGAGTGAAAGCAAACCTTCACAAAAGAGCCACCAGTTGGCAGCTCATACTCGACCTGCTAAGACCTTGGCTCACACAAAGATCCTTGACTTGGTTTTTAAAGCACTCAAGACAGATGGGTACCCTGAATAGCAGGCATAGATTGACCACTGTTTCTGGGCTAATGAATGTTTAAACCAGGACAGTTTAACAAGAGAAACTGAAGCTGTAGGTCAGCTGAGACTGGTGGCATGGGACTCCTGCTTATTTTTGAGTAGGTATGTCTTGCCTCTTTCCCCCTAACTTTGATCAGAAAATTTACTTTGAAGTATAAGAGATGGTTGCACAAAAATACAATGTTAATCTCCACCTTTGCAGAGAACTTCTATAGTGGGGAAAAAAGGCATCAAAACAAACTCACAAGTAAATTTTCTCCCTGCCCGTTTATATGCATAACTAAACTAGATCCTTGCTGAGTGGTCCATCAACAAATGCAGTAGCTCAAAGGCTTGGTAAGGAAACTCATAAAAAAAGTTCACATTTGTTTCTCTTTACAGCCCTGGCATTCGATTATATGCAGCATTCAGCTGTTGTCTTTTTCAATAGAAGCTTTTTCAAGCTATTGAAAGGGAAACTGTGAAACAGTAAGTGCTAACAAAGAACTATTCAACAGTTTCCCATATTGATAAGGAAATCCAGCTGATTTCTATAAACCAGTCTTTTTCTTTCTAGAAATCTGCTAGCATCAGGGCTTTAGAACTATGAATAGTAACCATTGCTGCAGGAATCCAACTGGCCTTTAAAGAGGAATTTTAACCTGTGATTTCATCTCACCTGTGATGTTGCATGAGTGTGGGAAGGCAAAGAGACAAGGTGAGCATTCCCCTCCTGTGCTAATGAGGATGCTCCAGCTGGCATATTAGATGAGTAGAACCAGGGCTCCAGTCCTGTGTCTCTGTGCAGCCACTTCCAGTCCAGACAGTTCCTGTCTTTCTGCATGCTGTGCAGCGTGACCCTTCGAAGAGTGTTCTCAAGGTGAGAACTACATGGGGGCTCAGCCATAAGGCTGTCAGTAGGAGTAGTAATGTAAATGGGAATCCCCATGATGTTGGTATTAAATGATGCTAATACTTTTATCCTGGCCTTTGCTGATAGGCAAAACTTCTACTGAGAGATACATATACATCAAATCCTTTTGGCAAAACCTTGCTAATAGAGGATTTATGTATTTTCCTGGCCCTGCCTGTTGTCTCTAAGGTGCATTAAATGAGTCACCTCACATCTCTGTTACTCAGCTTCCTTACATCAAAAACAAGATTAAATATACCCATTTCCTTTGCGATAGTTAAGAGCTGTCAGTAACAAGCGCTATGTGACAGTCACAGATTTCTGTTACCATTGAGGAGAGGAAATGACAATTTCAGGAGGTGTGTAGCTGGATGGCCTGGGATACAAAGCTGTCCTGATGAAGCAGGCCACCAGTCCTTTGCAGCATACAGTAAAGATAAGATATCCAGAAGAGCTGCTGCAAATCTTTCTTCTAATGGAAGGAAGTGCCTCTATTTCCTCAGTCCTGGACAAACAGTAGCACAGTTTCAAGCCTGTGAGCCTCTGATGTACAGCTTCACCCTAACCATATAGGAAAGGACCGACAATCAGTTGTTCTGTTAAGAATGTGTAGTAATAGCATGATCAAAGCCCTCCTTTTGATGTTTTGTTGCTTCAGTAAGGCTGACAATGCTTTCTGGTACTTGTGTGACCAAGGAGGAAGAGGGAATAAGACTCTGCAAAGTATTGGAGGGAGTCTGGCTCTGAGAATGTGCAGTTCCTATGGACAACACAGATAAGCATCTTTCAACTGTCTGTTTCCACAGATCTATGTAAAGCACAAAAGCATGCCTAGGTTACAGTCAAATGCATGTAAATGCATGTAGTAATGCTGATTTACAACTGTGTTTATAAGTTATGTGGAGGAAGTCCAATGAGACACACATCTCTCTTGTGGTAGCTGGGCAGTGGTAGAAGGGTGCAGCGACAACTACATCTCTTCCATGTTTCACTTGCAATAGCACCTGCGATTCTTTCCATACCATATATTGCCCAAAGACATAGTTTATTACACAGTTTCCAGAACAAAACCATGGCCCATAAAGAGAAAGGAAGCTTAATTTCACTTTCAGGTAGGCTTCTGTTTTGGCAAGTTTCTTTTTAATTTATTTTCTTTAACTGCTTTCTTTGGAACTCAAAACTCTT
This sequence comes from Jacana jacana, assembly GCA_013400555.1. Taxonomy (NCBI): domain Eukaryota; kingdom Metazoa; phylum Chordata; class Aves; order Charadriiformes; family Jacanidae; genus Jacana; species Jacana jacana. Next base: position 28,162 of record VZTM01024268.1, on the reverse strand, counting down.
TCCTCTTTGGGACTATAGTCAGACACTTAACCACAATATCAATGTTGTATGTCTACAGTTGAATACAGCCAGGCTCAAAAATCCCTGGCAGGCCAGAATTGTCTGGGCTCAGTTAGTGTGAAGTGTAGAACTCAAAAGTTCAGAAGGATGCTCAAATGGAAAGCCCTAGGTGACCTTAAAATACTCTCTATAGCAGTTCTGGTTCCTCAGTGTCAATGACAAGTGCTCTCTTTTCTTTTAGTTACCCCCTGATTTTCCTGAAGAAAGAAGTAGTCCTCTGGGATGACCATGGTTCTCAAACCCAGGTTCAATCTCCTTCTGTACATTGTACAATGCCAGAGCGTTACACACTGAACCAGTTAGTGACCTGCTGTAGCATTAGTAAAATACTCAGTGCAGTAGGTTGCCCTTGCCTTTCTGAAAAGAGTAGGAGAGAGACAAGATGGTAAAAAGAGCTTTACTTGTCTGCTGTACCCATTTCAAGCCCTCTTGTGATGGGCCACAGCTATTGGGCAACTCTAGGGATCCTGAAGACCTTAACAGTAGCTACAGTGCTGTACCAAAGCAGCATGGGCACCTAGAACTGTGGTAGGCACGTTTTCTTCGCTTAGTTGCTGCTGTGCTTGCTCTGTTCTGCACCCACAGGTAACAAATCACTTTGAGTAAGGAAAAGACAGAATTGTGGCTCCCTTTCTTCTCTGCGTTCACCTGGAGAATTTATTTGGCATTGAAAGGCATTTTGGCTCCAGCTCTTGAGAGGTGACGTTAGAAATGAGATTTTCCTGGGCATGCAGAGGGATTATGTCTCTACTCAGGCTGTGGCTAAGGGATAACCAGGAGGTAAGTCAGCCAAAACTTGTGTCCCAAATTGCTGCATTTGGGATACTCATAGCAGCTTATTTTTGAGCTGTATCCTCACTACAGCATGGACTCTGAACTGTATACTGTAGAACGGGGGGAAAATTACATAAAACTGGTGGCCAGAATGTACCCAGACACATTAGGACAGTGTAATCAATCTTTTAAAGCAGTTTTTCTTTCTCTAAGTCCTGGGAATTTTCTAGATTAGTTTCTCCTTCTAAATTATCTGGGAATTTTTGTTTTGCATTTGTTCCTCAAAAGGAGCTGTGTAACCACTGTAGCTTTCCCTTCTGTCTGTGCGTTCCTGCATTAAAAAAAAACAAATAAATTTTAAAAATCCAGGTATTTTATCTTAAAGCTTTGCCTTTTCAATTCTGAATCGACCTATGGCAACAAGGATTCGTGACCAGTGTACTCTTGTATGTGGCCTCAGTCCAGCAAAGCACTTAAGCACATGCTTAATTTTAATTTTGAACTAAATGGGGCAGTGAATCCCATGTTCCAGTCTCAAATGAGGTTAAAATGAAAATTAACCATGTGTCTGTGCTTTGCTGGATGAAGGCGTTGTACAGTATTTCCACTTCTTGCCAGCATTTCCATTACTGCAGATTATTAGGTTTTCTCACTTTTTACCATTTATTTCTTCGTTGTTCTTGAACAGTTTTCTTTGCATCTTCATCAGGTGCACCTTATTTCTGAGAAAACCTGTGATATCAATTTGGTGTACACAAACTGGTATCAAGATAGAATCCCAAGGCAATTGCTCAGTAGAACTTTGTTTTTTTTCTCCTTTGAGACTCCTTTAACTTATTCTCCATCACAGATATATATGAATTTCAAGTCAATTTGAAGCAGCTAATGCTGCCTCTTGTGATCAGAGAATTTTAAAATCATACTTGCCATATTGAAACTACCCTACAGACTGGAAAGATTTGGCATTGTCTGATTAGAAGCAAAAAATCAGAAATTAATTTCAGTCAGTTCTACAAACGACTGCTTTTGTTTGAAAAACAGAGATAAAGTGGTCTCATTCCTGCGTCTTCTGTTGTAAAACACTCAGCTGGGGAATATCAAAATGATCTCTCAGCCCTTTTATTAGTATGGCACAAACTCCTCGATATCTTATCAGAATAATGTGGTGCTGTGCAGAAAGAAATGGAAGGAACATATGTGAGAGGCTTACCAGAGTCTAGATGATTGTTTTCATTTCATTTTACCATGTTGTTCTGTGTGAGAAGTGCCACGTTGTCGGCTTCACATAATTGGCTTAGAGCTTTGGGCCTGTTGATACCTGAGGGATTGAATGTACAAGGATTGTGGCAGCACTTAGAAAGGAGCAAGGCAAAACAATTTGTCAGGAAAAAAAAAAGGGCACCTTTATGGTTGATGTTCTTCAGCTGCAGGCTTCCGTGTCTTTCTCCCTTTGGCTGTGTGTTACAAGCTCAATGAAGACTTCTTTCTCCATTTAATCTCTGCGTTTCCTTGCATGATTTAATCCTAGCTGTTGCTCAAGCCTCGCACACAGTTTCTGCATCTCAGGAATGTGGAAGGTGCCCATTTCCTCAGCCCTTTCCTGCTGCTTAGCTGGAGTTTGAGGGATCTTGCCTTTGCCGAGTCAATCTGCTGCGTGGCTGTGTCCCCAGTGGAGGAGGTACACATACTCCATGAAGGTAAGAATGAACTGGAAAGTGCTAGCCTGAGCTTAATATCCTAAAAAGGATTAAGCTGTAACTTTTCAAGACTTGAGGGGAGGATCCCTCCTGTTGACACCAGGATCACATTTTGTAGTTCTGATATCATTGTTCAGTATTTTCTCCCGTACTCCTTTTCTGTGGTGGATTCTTACCTGTTAGTGCTCCTAATGAGGGGCTAATCCTAGTCCTTTTGCATAAATTGGAGAGGTTTGTACTCCAGGAGGTGCCTTCAAAACCTGTACATGTTACTAAATATTTTAGATGTTTTCATGCTCACTTTTTATCTCTTTCATGACAGAATTTTCCTTTAAAGTTGGGAAATATATACTGATTCTTTGGATCTAACAGAAATAGTATTTTCCCATTTTTGTTGGCTTGAGTAACTGCCTATGTTTATTTAGTGGTAATGTTTAAAAAAATGCTAACACTATGAATTTATTTTAATAGTCGTGACTCTAATGATTCATTCTGTATCCATTCATTTCCTGTGTATTTCCCTTGATATTTAAATCTTCCGCTTCAGCTAAGGTGGCACTATTCAAGCATCAGGTAAGGGCTACTTATAAGGAAGTTTAATCGATGAATGATTCTGAAGAGCCGCCAGTAGTATGTGAATAGAACTCAATATTATCCAGTGTACTCTGTTGTTTTGTGTTTCTCCTTTACATGTACAGCATTTTGGGCAAATAATTGCACTTCAGGCACAGTAAATATGCAAAGCAGGGGGAGGTATCTCAGTGCTCAAGCTGGATTTGCAAAGGCTCATGAGAGTTTAATGGAACTGCTACCTTTTATCGGCAGAAGTAGGGAGGTGATTGTCCCCCTGTGCTCAGCACTGGTGAGGCCACACCTTGAGTCTGGTGTCCAGTTCTGGGCACCTCAGCACAAGAGAGATAACGAGGTGCTGGAGTGAGTGCAGAGGAGGGCAACAAAGCTGGTGAGAGGCCTGGAGAATAAGGCTTATGAGGATCGATTGAGGGAGTTGGGATTGTTTAGTTTGAGGAAGAGGAGGCTGAGGGGAGACCTCATTACTCTCTACAGCTGCTTGAAAGGGCATTGTAGAGAGGTTGGTGCTGGTCTCTTCTCACGGGCGATTAGCGACAGAACAAGAGGGAATGGCTGGAAGCTGCAGCAGGGTAGGGTTAGGCTGGACATTAGGAAAAAGTTTTTCCCAGAGAGAGTCGTCAGTCAGTGGAATGGGCTGCCCAGGGAGGTGGTGGAGTCCCCATCCCTGACTGTGTTTCAGAGTAGGTTGGATGTGGTGTTGAGGGATCTGGTGTAGGGGAGAACTTGTAGAGTAGGGCTGATGGTTGGACTTGATGATCCCAAGGGTCTCTTCCAACCTAAATGATTCTATGATTCTAATTTAGAAGTGCAAGAGGACAGAAGGATCTAAGTAAGTGCATCCAGTCCCAAGTGAACCATTCACAACCGTGGTTGGTTTTTCATGTAGAAAACCACCATTGCTCCTGGCTTGATAAAGCAGAAAAATGGCCTCAGTTTATAATAAAGGATAATTTCTGTGCTCCTCTGGCCAGCGTGGATAGAAAGAGGGACAGGCATGAGGACAAAGGAGGGTTCGTTTTAACTATGTCTGTAGTATTGCGCGGTTTGCTTGGAAGGCAATGACAGTAACACAATTGAGATAATTTAGAAAGAAACAAACTAATATAGGTTCTTACTATGCAACATTGAATTGTTTTACTTGTATAAAACTAAACCATAAATCTAAACTAGTAAAGCTTGCAATAGGAAGTGTTGCTGCACATGAAGGCCCCAGCAGTAAGGTAGGTTTCCTCTCACAGGTGACCAGCATTGTAAGATTGCATATACATTTGTAGCGAGCACAACTGTTAGCTGACAGGCCAAGAAAGGAAATTTGGAACCTACTTGAGAGGCCCCCCTAAAGCAGAGCTTAATTACATGGGCAAACTTGCTATTTGTGGTTTTTCTTTCATATTTTAAGAGAATGAAGGCTCTGATTTTTGTAAAGGCTGAAGACCTCTCAGTTGAGACAAGTGAAAGGTCTTTAATGCTGCAGCCAGCAGCCGTGTTCAGAGCTGAACAACAGGAGTTGTTTTAAATATTTGCAGACTCCTACACAAATGTCTGAGAGCTTAATCTTGTAATATATATGTATGTGCACTATTGCACGTAGGTAAGCCTTTTTCCTGCTGTGCTCTCCCACTCTTGCTTTTGTATTTCTCAGATTTTCTTCTTTGATTTAAAGATTTTTTTACCCTCTTTTCCTTTAGGTTCTTTAGCTTTTGCCTTCATTGCCTGCCTCTTGCCAGTTCCCCGCCATTTTTATTAGTGCTGTTGTGATCCTGTGATGCACCAGCATAGCCTGACTCTTTTGGTGTTTGGGAGGAGAAGGGATGTGCCCAAAGACCCCCAGATCTATGCCCTCAGCCTCTGAAGGCTTCTTTTCTCTAGAATGAACAAATGCAGTCCTCTCAGCCTCTCCTTGCAAGAAAAGTGCTGTACACCAGCTCCCAGCCATCCCAGAAGTCTTCTACTGGCTTCCCCCAGCTGGTGGATACCTGTCCTAAAAAGTGGCATGTAACTTTGAACCTTCACATAGGAAGCAAAAGTTCCAATTCTTGATTTAATGTCACTTCAGAAAAAGTTGGCATGGCCAAATTCATCCCACCTAACTCTAGCTGGTATCTGCTGGAGGCAGAGATGCACATGAGAAACCTCCAAATTCCTGGTTGGATGTATGCTACGTAGTACTTTATTTTTATTACGATAATAAAGCAAAGTCAAGTCAGGAGCACATACCAGAAACATTGTACCATGGATTAAACTGCTGGCTCTGTTCTCTCAGTCCTATAGTCTGGCAGCCTAAGCTTGTGAGTCCGGTACAACTAAAACCTTACACCAGGTACCTCAATGTCATGTCAAACACGATGTCTGCCACTTCTTAGTGGAGGCCCCACAAAAGATGTTTACTATCCACGAAATTTTGGCTTTTGGGTTTTGGTCCACTTATTTTGTCCCAGTTAGGTATGAAAAGAATAAGGAGATGGTTTCTCTTATGTATTTCTCCTCCTCTTTGTGGTGCATTGATTGGTTTACGCTTGCTTAGAAAGATCAATATTCCATTAGGTAGCAGAGGAATAGCACTATAGCAGGAAACAGCCTGGCTGTTGCCAAAATTGAAAGCTCAGTGTTGAAAGACAAAAGTGGGTTGGTTTGGTTTTTTGGTTTTTGTGGTTAAAATTAGAATGAAAATATTTTGGGTAGCTCAGCAAATGACAGTGTATTTCTAAAGGTAGGATGTAGCTGTTATTGTCAAGAGAAATAGTTCTGTTTATCTCTACCAAATCTTCATTAAGTTAAGAAGGTACCTAATAAATGTGCTAAAGGAAACAATTCAGCAAGATGGTACCAAGCAGCGTGCAGTACAAGAACCACTCAATGATACTCAGTTTAACTTCATTCATAAATAGGGCGTAGAGAGCCAGAGAGATAGTCACACCTAACGCTTCTTCTGTCCTGAAGCTTGCATTTCCCTACTGTGAAACTTCTGCAAATAAAGCTAGCACAGTTAGGCCTTCTCACCAGCTACTTCCCAAAGTTTTGGGAGGTGCATGTGATGTTGTTCTTCTTTCATTTTCTTAATTGCATTTTCATAATGAATAGGGAACCTGTATAATCATAATAGATCATAATAATGGATACAGATATAATAAAAAATCTTTACAGTATATAATGAATAAATGCAGGTTTTCTACAGTGAAGACATTTCTAAAGATTAGTGAGGGAGTTATTTGTGTTTGCAGGTTTGGAGTCAAATGGTTTACTATCTAATGGGAGGTACAGACATATTGATTTCCAGTGCTTTGCATATTTAGCAAAAAACTTAGCCTGGCATTCCTGGATATTCTCATTAATATTCCCGAGCCTTAAATAGAGCTCAGACTCGTTGCTATACAACAGACATGGGAAGGCCTTAAGAAATTTTATTATCAAGACTGTTTTTCTGATGTCCAAAGAAAGGGGCACCAACAGATTTCTGGGCTGGTCTCACTGTTTTCTCTGAGGAGTAACACCAGTATTAAATTTGACTCTTGAATCACAAAAAGTTGCTTTGCTTGTTAGAATGCATGAGTGGACCCTGGAAAGACTGAATTCATCTCAGTCCCTTGTTTCAGGTGCCTGTTTTAACCTTAGGGCACGGGGGAATCCCTAGTATAACCTCCGAATTCTTCTAGACTGTCATTTTTAACAATCTATTTTTAAGTATATTTATATAGTATTTAATAATGAACTGATATTACAATTTATATTTTACTAGATGATAATAAATTCCTTTAGAATTACTACTGATTTTGACTTAATGTAATCTTTAAGAAACTCCCACAACCAGCCAAACCCTTATGAGAGACAAAGGGCATTATGCACACAGAGAGGTTCCATTTACCCTGGGTGAGGAAAGTTCTGGATAAAAAGACCCCTTGCTTGGTGTACTGTACTCTTCATTTTGTATGTCAGAAAAAAACGTAGATGGTATATATGGGTTGGATTTTGACTCTTAATTTGGATGTTTCTCCTCAAATAATATAAGTGGGAATTATGCAGCTAAATCTCTGCACACTTAATGCCATGAAAACCTTTATTGTGCTTGAGGGAAGAAATGGGAAAGCAGGAAATTGTTAATCAAGAACATAACATGTGAAATGACCATAAGGCAATATAGTAGAAGATGGGAAGCCTGGAGAGTAGTGATTAAAAGTGAATATGGTGATGCTGAGCAGAGTTGTCACTTTCAGTGACATGAAACAGTTTTAGCTGAAGGTGAACATAATTTTTTTGCCAAAATAACTTTGTGTTAGTATTTCTAGAAACAGGCCACAGCTGTAAGAATAATGGTGTCAATTGTTTCTTTCTCTGATTATCTGGGGGTTTGGTGTTGAATTTTTTTTTAGTGGGGAAAAGGTATTATGATCTACCTTCCTAATGATTACTCTAAGTTTAGACACAAAGTGAATAGCAGATACAAATTTGGAGGAGGAATTTCTCATACTTTAATAAATTCTCCTCTTTAGCCCCATCATTTTTAAAACTTTACCCTTCTCTGGCACAAAGTGATTTCAGACACTTCGAAGTTACCATTTGGGAGGACACTGGCCAGCATGAGTAGTGATGAGACACGAGGAGGATGGGATTAGTACTTCATGTGGATTTGTGGAAGTAATGAATTCATTAGCTGGGGCTATTTGGAAAGGGAATGGTTCCTACCTTGGTTGTTTTCCAGTAAGGAAATAAATAATAACCAACAACTGGGGGCAGTGATAGAACATGATCCTAGATAATGTACTAGACTAGATTTGGGTGGATGGACAGCTTTTCAGCAGTCTGAAGGAAATGCAAACAACTCATAAACTGCACCTGCCTCTGGCAGGAGGCAGGCAGGAGCAGAGAGGCAGAGGTAACACGTAAATCAGCCCTGACTCTTGAAGCTGTTCCAATATGATGGCAGGGTTAATCTTCTTGGATGGAAGGGACCTTTGAGATCATAGAGTCCAACCATACACAAAAAAAACCTCCACCCAAACAATAACAACAAAAAGAAAAATAAAACACAAAAAAACACACTACCCCCCCTCCCCCAGAACAAATCACCCAGCCCAACAATCTTGGGTGCTAGAGCATGCCCTGAAGTGCCACATCTACATGTTCCTTTAATACCTCCACCACCTCCCCGGCAGGGAGTTCCAGTGCCTGACCACCCTCTCAGTAAAGTCATTCTTCCCAATATCTAATCTAAACCTCCCCTGCTGCAACTTCAAAAAGCTATGAGGTGGGATTTTCCTCAGCAGCTAGTTTTTCTGGACAAAACTGTCCTTTGGGTGTTGCTATAGTGGATATTTTGCAGAAGTGGTGTTCCAAGGGGTGAGATTAACACGTCTGCTGACAGCATGGACATAGCAGCAGATCCCTTCCAAACAAGCCAGGCAGTGTCTTTGCCAGAATGGCAGTTGTTGGTGACAGAATTTTCTCTCTGCTCTGTGGTTCTTTGGCAAAGAAAGATACATTTTTTTTGCCAAGTTCATCATCGTGAACCCTCGAAATTTTTTTTTCTGAAGCAACTGGGCTTCAAATTTGAAGCTCATTAACTGTTGAGTTTTGTTATGCTTGGCTTGTGAGAAAGAGGAAAAGAAACCTCATTCGAAAAGCTAAAGCAAATGGCATATATGATAAATTAAAAAATATGTAAAGAATCTCAGTTGTTTTTAATTTAAAGCATGAAAAAAACCACCTTTCTCTTGCATCTCTTATCAACTGATTTTATTAGAGGTGAAAGAAGAGACATTGTGCATTGTGTCCACTCATTCAAGCACCAGCTGCTGGTTTACTAGTTTACAAATCCTTTTTTTTTTTGCTTTAGCTCTGAGTGGAGGATTCTTGCCCTGTTTTGAAAAGTAGGATTGTACTAATTGCTCAGGTCAGTGACTCCAGGTTTATTGTTGCTCCATGGAGAGCAAAGCTTGGCTTCTGCTTCCTTCCCCTTCCAGTCCTGGCTGCTCTGCATGTGGATGAGAAACCTCAGCCCTTTGGCTTGGGATCTCGGCTCATCTTCCGAGTGTGTTATTTTTTGGCTTGTGGGCAAACTTCTTCTGGTCATGAGAGTAAGCAATGAGTAGTAGTCCCAGTTTTTAGTAACTCTCAAGCCAGTAGAACCTTCTGACGTTACTTTGTCAATAACTACATTTGCTTGCAGTCCATACCTCAGTGTCCTCATTCCGGGCACTGCCTGTCAGAACACTCTAGGCCTTTTGTCTCTAATTAGTCACAGCATATATATGTTAAATTATTGATAGAAGTAAGTTATGCCCTTCAAATGCACAAATTATTTAAAAGGCTTTTGATACGTTAATGTCTCTTCAATCTCCTAAATCGCTCTTGCAGAAACCTTTTCTTTTTCAGTGTTGGAGGCTTCTAACTTGCATTGGATTTTTTGTCCCCTGAAGTTGTGATGGCATGAAAGGAAGTGTATCCTTGTATTTTCTACACAGTATTATCTGACAGGAAAACCAGAAAATAAGTATGTGGAGAGTGGAGATAATAGATTCAGGGTTTTTTTAAGGCCTCTGTGAAGGGCCTTTGTAGGTTTTCGAAATGGCGGCTGGGCATTTGAAATTGGGTCGTGTCAGTACAAATAGGCATACACAGACATTAACTCCTCTGCCTCTAGTTTTGAGTTGGTGGAACACGAGGCAGTGCTGCTCCAGAGGCTCCTCAGCCGGCTTGATGTGGCACTGAGGGGCTGCTGCTGTGCTGCCTCACTCACCACTCGCCGCCACTACCCAGACACAAGGCCTGCCTTCTCTAAGTTCAGGGGAAAAAGATGCATCTAGCTGGTTACTCTGGCATGAATGACTTTCTTCAAACTCACATTCCAGCTAACCTTACTGGAATTGAAGATTAGATAGGATGTAGTGAGGCCAGAAGTCTGTACTGTGTGATAGTGAGGAAAGTGGTGAACCTGGATGGCAAATGGAGGAGGTGATCCTATGTCTGGTGACTGTGACACCACCACAGGAAAATGATCTTGTCAGGGAACATAGAGGTATGTGATTCCAGCACTCTCACACGAAGATTTAATCCACAGGTTTAAAAATGAGAATTTACTTGAAAAGTCATTGCAGGAGAAATTTTTTTCTTCTTCTGTAAAGGTAATGTTTATGTATAAAAAACACAGCTAAAATCCAGATTTAAGGTGTACATTGGCATTATTTTCAAAGCATCTGGCAAAGCATTTCCAGAAGGGGCTATAATTAACACTGTTTTAATTCCACTAAGGGGCATTTTTTCTGCCTACATTACCATTAAAGTAATTTTTCTCAGTGCTCAACTGTTTAGATAAAAACCCAAACAGTTAAGGAAGGACCAGCCATCAGTGCAGAAAATCAGCAAAGCCCAATTAAAATTATTCCAATGGAGTATAAATCAGTAGAAATCAATTCTCTTGCATTATTTGAAAGCCAGTGGTTTTCCCCATTAATAAAGTGACTGGAATGCTGACCCTTTAATGCTGCTGAGCAACAGCTTGGATTCCACTGGAGCAAAATTCACCCTGAAAGCAACCTCCTGAAAGCAGAGGCTTTGCACCTATACTAAACTTGTCCAACTCAACCTATAAGCATTGAAAAACGTTTATTATATTTATACTGTGCCAAGGCACTAGGTTTTATTCAATACATCACCAAAAATCCACCCACGTTGAGTACAATTTGTGCACTTATGTGGGACAAAAGCTGTCCTTAGTTTTATAAATCTTTAGTCTTAAAAATAGGTCTCCTGTGGCTGATGAGTGCTAGGGTTTCCTTAGCATTTGGAAAAGCTGACATTTTACGTCATTCATTCTTTCTTTGTTGAAGAAATAAAATGGTGTTTTGATTTAAATATGAAATGAAATTATTAGGACATGGAACCTATGTAACCACAAGGTGCAATGGAACTCCCACAAGAGTTGGGAGTTTGTTAATATTTATGAATTAAAATAATTGTTAATGTGCATGGTGTAAAAAGGTATGTTTTAATGTTATGACTCAGCCTTCCTAAAGGGACAGGAATGCAATCTGTTTACTGTGTTTTAGCTTTGCAGAAGAGATGATAGAGGTTTTTCCCCCACTTTCTGGAGTAACTTTCACCAGAAAGGAAAAACAGTTATGGGAACTTCTTTCTGGGTGAAATTTGCCCTCGCAGGTGGGCAGCACTGGGGGTACTAAATATAGGGGGGAAAAAAAAACAACAAAAAAAGTCAAGGTTTACCTGAGGATGTCCATTGCACATGTGCTTCTGCACTGGACTGAAGTTCCTGTCAGACATACTAGTAGTTCTATATCTGTTCTTTGGGTGATGGACAAAATGCAGACTACTGCCCTGGGAAACACATCCGTTTTCAACAGCGTGTATAGCTATCTTGTTACAGTTTTGGAGAAACATTTCTAGCATATTAATCATAAAAGAAGCTACTCTTTAAGTTTAAAGCTTTAGCAGCCTATTTCAAGGCTTATTCTCCAAATATTGAAATACAGGGAATGGGAAGGGACATTGGGCAGAAGAAGGAATCACAATGAAAGAGAAAGGTGTTTTCAACTAACAAATGGAGCAGCTTTTCCTCTGTACTGTAGTAGGGATGGTTCTTTTCCATGCAGCTGCTGTGTGGATGGGGAGATGGGTCAGATTCAGAAAAACAGCATTCAAAAATACTGTGGAAAATTAATGAAAAGAGTTGTGTCACCTCAGCTGTACATCTGTGATGCACTCGTATCTACCCGTGCTGTGAGGTTTGGCTAGAGAAAAGTTCCTTTCCCAGCAAGGAGAAGAGAGTATTAGGAATTTCAGACAGAAACTCTTATTGCTGAGTCTTTATCCATGCATGTTACTGTTTATAAATGTTTTTAATTGAATCTAATTTTGCTTTTAAGCTCTCTGGGAGTGGGGCTGCCTTTGGTACAGTGCTTGCGTGGCATTAGCAACTTTTTATAACGTGTCTGTCTAGATGGGAATACAGACGTGATGAGAATGATACATTCTGGTACAGGAAACTGCAAAGCTCTGTTAAAAGTAGCGATTTTCCTTTCTTTGTCCTAGAAATGGAAGAGCTGGAAGCCGAGGTCAGAGTCTGTACCTGGCAGTTTTATAGTGCACCAGACAAGCCTGAACTTCAGGTGATGCATTTTGAATTGTTTGTCAGACTAACACAAAGAGAAGGAATGCATATCTTGGAACCTGGGAAGAACACCAAGCATACTTAAGGCCGTAGGTCTCTTTCTTCTCCAGCATCTTGATTCTAAGTAATTGTTGTGGGCACAGTCCTTGAATAATCTATTTCTGCACTTGGGAGGGAAAGAGCATAAGGAGCACAGAGCCAATATAGGTCATTAGGGTGATTGCTTCACTTGCTGGGTTATGCAGGGCCTATTTGGCCACCAAGTGCTGTTTGGGACAATCAAACCCAACCCATTGTCATTCCTGCCAAGGTTCTCAGATTGGAAGTGGCAGTCACATGAACAACTCCCACCTCACGCTTTTCCTGCGGCTTGGCCTCTCTCTTGTTCATTCATAGTTCTGTGCTGGATCTCCTTTCCTGTGTGCCAGGTGCATCAGTCTCATGGACTCCCCCAGAACAGAGCTGAGGGTGACTGTGTCCCATCTTCTCCTTGGCTTTTTGCAGCTTTGCTCTGTAATTCCATCTTTTCCTCTGAACTTTACCTGCAACATCTTTTCTACTGATCTGAAAGCGTTCAGTCCACTCTGCAAATTCCCCATGGCTTATTAGCCAGGTTCATCCTGCCTGTGGATGCAGCACGTTGGCACCTTTCACACTGATCTGCTTGGAGAATCAGCTGTGAGAGGGAGGTAAAATGACCATTCTGGGGTAAGCATGGCCTTTCTCTGCAGGGCTGTTGCGGCATGGAGCAAGATGGTGTCAGTGGCCAAAATTCACCCATGTATAAATAGCCTATGCAATAGTTCAAATTCAACTTCAATTCCTAGATCAGGATTTTCAGGGTATGTTTTGTCCTGATCCTCTGCAGACAGAGAGACTCACCTTTAAGTGTGGGTTTTTGAGTCAGACGCTACAGAATTAAATGGCTGCAGATCTCTTAAAATGGATGCAGTTTGTACTATATAATGACTTAAGATGATGCTAAACTGATTTTCAAGGAAGTGAGGAGAAAATCTCAGGAAGATATTTAGCCCAAAAAAGAAAAAGCGGGGTGGGATGTAGTGTTCACAAACTGTTCAAACATTGCTCAGATTTCATTGTGCTTTTTGCTTTTTTTTTTTCATAGAGTTGTATAGCTACTTGTGATTACAGAGGTATATCAGCATCTGAAACAGGGAACTGGGAAAGAAACTGAATTGAATTAACTCTCGTTCTTTATTTTGATGTGTTAGCTTCTGTGTTCCTGTGATAGAAACCTTTTGTCTTATCCAGCACAAAATCAATACCAGTTCTAAATCTCTGTTTCAGAGGACTTAGCAAATACATAACGGAAGAAGTATCATTTCTTAAATAATCTAGAGCAAACTGAATTTTCCCATTACTCCTGCATAATCTTTCCAACATCATTAAAACAAGCAGCTCATTCTGCTGTAGGAATTTTCCTCTTTTCTTTGTTTTTAATAAAAGAAGATAGGTTAGAGAATAGTTTTTCTTATCTGTTTGCTTTGTGTATTAAGCTCCGTCTCTTTTTAATAAAGTGTTGGAGATAGGCAAATAGAATACCTCATGAGAGTCTTCTACTAGTGATTAACTGGGAAATTAAACATTGTCTATCATTCATGTGTATTCCTAGATGACCCTTCTCAAAAGCTTTGCAACAGAACCTGAAAGCCTCCTTTCCTAAGCCTTTGAGAGCTTAATGAAGTAGAAATCATACTGTTTTCTTCCTACAAAGAGGGTGTATTGTGTGCACATGTGGCTGTAGCCACTGCTTCTACTTCTGTGCTCTGAAGGTAGTTCTCCAAAGATGAAAAACTTGAACCCACTGAGCAGTCTTCCCTGGTGGGGAATCTATTCTAACATCCCATGAATCCAGGTCAGGAACAAAAAGTGTGAGAAACATTTAATCTCTCATGTATCTTCCCATGTCAATTCAATGATTTTATTTTATTAATCACCACTTTCAAAAAAGTGTAGTTTTTCCTCTTAGAAGCGGTCCTACTGGCTGCATCTAAACTACAGATACATATGGCCTGCAGTGTGAGCCTGGTACTGGGCCCCTGCGTGAGCATATCTGCTAGAGCATGCTGTGGCTCCTTGCCATGTTTCAAAGGAAATCGGGCTGAAGAGGGGAGATCAGGCAGGAGTGATACTTGGCATGGATATTAGGACATAAGTAAATGATTGTGAAGCAGGAATGTTCTTCTCCACCTCTTTGGACACACCTAGTGATTACATTGTATGTATCTGAAGTGAAGGAAGCTAAAGACAGTGAGACCATAAGCTGAAAGGAAGAATAAATGTAAAAAAACCCAACAAAACAAAAGTTCTTTTAATGCCAGTATGAGCAGGTTGAGGATGAAGTATAACAAGCATAAGTGAATATTAGTTTTCTGCTTTTTCTAGGTCTTTACAGTCCTGAAGACCTCTTTCAGCTCTGCTCTGCTTCTTACACAGTATTCAGCATGCTGAATCTTCACCGAAGTAGCAGAATGGCTTACTCCAACAAAGGATGAATGTAACCCAAGGACCAGATTAACCAGCCCTGCTCCTTTTGAACTCTTTCCCAGAAACCAGTCGCTCTTACATGGATGTCAGTACGATCATCATGAAGAGAAAATCTTTTCCTTCTACATCACCTTTCCATTCCCCCTGCCAAGCCATGCACACCACTGTCACAGCTCATTTTCTCTCTGTAAGCACTTGGCAGCTGGAGTGTCAAACAAGCATATGTTTGACATTCACCATAGTTATTGTTTAACGCCATTGCTACAGCATAGAAGACTTGAAGCATGTTTGATGAATAAATATTCGAGTTTTAGGCATAAACATGCAATTTTTTGTCTGTTATCTCTAGTTGTATCACAGTGTTGCACAGGAAGTATAGCATTAGCCTGTATGAACTGTGTCTTTAAACTGTAACATGAAATTATTTAACTTTTTAAGGTTAAGAGCTCTTGGTGTTTTCTGCAATGAAAACTCTGCAGAGTCAGTAAGGCATTTTTGTGGCTTCTTGTACTGAGACAGGCCCTCCCAGTAATTTCTTTCTATCTTTCTCCTTACTGAACACCATTAACTAGAAGAGCAAAGGGGATGCTCTGATGGAGATTACTAGAATTTAGGAATAGCTTGAGTGGAAATACTTAAGTGACACCCTGAGCTGTGTCTCATATATTCAGTGAGAATTCAGGGACCTTGGAAATATTGCAGTGGAAGAATGGCATAAAGAATCAGTGTTGGAAGAGAAAAATGAATTTGGTAAGTGCAGCTACTTCTTAATCTTAAAATTCTTGAATGATGGCAATTAATTTATTTTTACCTTTTTTTTTTTTTTTAATCCTGTTGGATAGGCCCTAAAGGACACAAGGTTTCAAAATGAATTTTTTTCTTTATATGAAGCACAGAAGGAACAAATTAAGGAGTTTACCTTTCCCTCCAGACTTATGAGAGATTTTGAGAGATCCTTTACTTGATGTGAACACATCATCTGGTCCCTGCCCAGTATCCCTCTGCATTTAATTTGTTTGTGCTTCATGTTTTGCAGAGGACTCAAAAGTTTCTTTGCTAATATCTGCTTGAATCAGCTGAACTGTGTTTTGCCAGGTATTGTAGGAATGTGAAATAAAAATATGTCCCATGGCTCAGAGGTAGCAAGCTCTAGGTCACACAAAAGATACCAGGATTGGTTAGATATATTTGGGTAAAGAGATGAGCTGGAGGAAGCAGTGAGATACTGATGGTTAACGGAGACTAACATTGTGAAAAAACAGTGTAAAGAGGTGATTGAAGAAGGATAAAAGGTGGATGGAAGGAAGGTCTTCTGTCAGTTTGGGAATTCTGTAGTGTATGCTGCTTTCCCATCCACCACCATGGCTGCATTGTGAACTCCTTATGTGCACACCAAGAGGAGAAACATTTCTGTTTGGAGAATCTTCTGTATTTTCTCAATTCTATCATTATTCATTGTCTACCACTACCTAAAATCTATCTCTTTCTACTTTTTTTTTTTTTAATTACCAAGTTGTCTTACGATTTGTGAGCATCAATTCTTTCCAACTTGTTTCAGTGCTCCAGGGGATACCTTACACTTGTCTTGTCCATCATATTGCAGCTGCGAATGCTCATGTGTTGTTATTTCCCTAGATGTTAAACTGAAAGAGATGGAGTGGTTTCATTTCCTTTTTGTTTTCACCTTGACTTCCCTCTGAATGCTCTTGGTAGATGTATTCATTAAGGATGCACTCAAGAGTAAATATAAATAAATGATAGAGAAAGAAATACCCATCCCTTGCTTCTAGAGAACGTAGTGTTACATGTTTTGTAGCTGACCTGGCATGATAGTGGCAAAAAAAAAGTAATTTTATTTTTTTGAGATTTAATTCAAATGAATATTTGAACCCAGCAAACCTGATTTGTTGGAAGTGTTGCGAAAACAATTTCTTAATTTTGTCTAATATTGATACTTGAATGTGCTTTTTTCCTGACACGGTTATGGAGCCATTAAAAACTTCCTCTTAGCTATTCAGCAGTTTTCACTGAAGTGGTTTCAGAGCAAGGAGGTAATGAATAACAGCAAAGAAAACCATTGAGACTCTGTGTAGTAAACAATCACACAATGTTACAATCTCACAAATTCATAAAAGCAAAACTCACGCTGAAAACATATAATGAAAAATCCACACAAACCCACACAAACTAAATCCCAGCCCACGTGGCCTGTGTTGTCTTTCAGTAGCAGCGTTAGGAAGATTATTAGTGATATTCTAACTTAGGCGATGAGGAGACTGCAAGTGCCTAGATAAATGAACAAATAAAATATTTTTATACAACCTTCACTGCCAGAGCAGCATTTTTGAGACCCAAAATGGCATTCATTTGTTCTAGTGTGAAAATGATACAATAGCAACCTGAATATACCAATAGTACTAGATTTCCAATTTCAGCAGATTTGGTCTGAGATAGACTGTTTTATTTAGTTGTCAGCTTTAGAAACTCTTTTTGTTCTTTGACCTCATCTGCCATAAATCACAGAGCCAAAGGCTCCGGTGGACAATATGAATTTGCTTGTGGTAGGGAGAAAGGGTTCACAGTTAAAGTCTATCAGCATTTATTATTGTTGTTATTGACCACGCTTACTATTGTGTGTTGACCTGCCCCAGTCCCTTTCTGCTGTTCAGTGAAATTCATTCTAGAATATCAGAAAATCTGTATCATCTTCAGAAAGGCTTGTACTGTTATAAATTTGCCTTTTTCTTTATGCAAAGAGACAAACAGCAAGATCATTCAGATGTTGTTCTATGTTTTTGGTTGGTTGGGGTTTTGTTTTTGTTTTTGTTTTTTTTTTTTACACTGTGTGCACAGTGCCTGATTAAAATAGAAGCCTAATCAATTTTTTAAGGCTCTATTCAGCAGAAATGTTGTATAATATGGGAATTCTGCTCCTTCTGACCTGTTTATCAGAAATACAGCTGAATAGTCCATGCCAGGGCAAGGATGCACAACAAGCAGTGCACAATTTAATAATCTTAACTTGCTGAGGCATTTCTCAATACAGTCTATGACATGTAAATCCAGCTAATGGGAAAAGTGGCTGTTTCAGTGAATTTAAGGGTAAAAGCTGCATGGATCTAGTGGAATCAGGATTTGGTCTTTGAGAAAATGATGTAGCAAATTCAAGCTCTCCTAAATGCTGTGTGTGTGGGGGGGTATTTTTGTTTCTAGAGTTAAGCTGGATACTGGGATCATTATTTCTACAATAATATTTGAAAACTTTTACTTAAAAATTATATGCTGCATTATTTTCTTATATAGAAGATGTTTTAAGAAAAAAAAATTAGCTGTGAAATTAAAATTGATTTGTATGCTCAGTTAAAGTTGAAGGATACTTGCTGGCGTCTCTAGAACACTGTGTTAAGATGTTGCTCTTTGTGTAAAATGTAATTATTTGAATCTACAGTTCAAATCCAGAGGATACAACCAACATCCCATTGTCATTGGATCGCAAGTACCTAGCTTGCTCTTCATTTTATAGTATTAGAGATAAATTAAATTTAATATAATTCAAGTTTAAACAAAGCTGCATCTTCTCCATAATCTGGAGATAAATAGAAACACTTGACTGAAAACATGTCACTCACTACCCTGTTACCAGAAAGCCATGCTAATCACTTGAGATACCTTCTGCCATCAGTTAATTGACAAAACTTGGCTGACTATTTATTTCCTTTCAGATTTCTCAATTAACTCATCAATGATAGAAAATGTTTCTCTGTAATGCCAGTAGTGTTTAAGAATGGACATTGAAGTGGCATATTATTCCCTATTGTTATTACATGTTTGCAATTGTCTTTTGGGTGGAAGTTGTCAGATATTTAGGCAGATGTAGAGGGAACTGTGACCTGACCCTAAAAGGACACACTGGGAGCTTGGTGACTCTCACCATATTTTCAGTTAAGTGTCTGTAGGTGTTAACAGTGTCTGTGTGGTGTCCCAGGTGCAGCTTTATCTTACATCAGTTGCAGTAATGTAAGTAGAGAAAAGTCTCTGACGAGAGCAGATGGCATAGGCAGTAATGTTTGTTCTACTCCTCCGACTTTCTGGCATCTGCTTTGAGCCACCACTGTGGTTCCCAGAAATGTAGTAATTATAGGTAAACACAGTCTATTTCCATTAGCATGGAAAACAAGAGTAGGAAACTGCTTTCTTAGTTTAGTAACAGAACTAGAGGGACAATTCTAAAAGACAAATGATTTTTTTCTTGTTATTGTTGGGGAAACATTTAACTCTCAAAGGGATTATTCTGAGTTCCACAAGTTTTTTCTCATTAATGTAATGTCCATAAAGTCATGACCAGCTGAAGCTCTTGTGAGGGTCCTTCTGAGTTCAACATACCTAAATAAATGATACTGAACCGGGGCGGGGGACAGTCTCTGGCAGCATGGTGTCCCCTCAGCCGTGTAGCTGGCAGCAGACCATTCTTATGTGCATGCTTAAGTCCTCCTGTAGCACCGAATCTCTTAGATGATGTCTACTGTCTGAAATACATCAGAGTATTCAGAAGGGGCACTGAGCTTGTGTCTTGTTTCAGAATACTACACATTTGAGAACCTGTGAGGGTTTTGAAGTACCATCAAATCTAGGTGCATTCTTCCAGTTCGGTGCGTTTTCAAGGTCATGTTAACTGTTAAGTAGTTCCTTTAAAGCTCTATAATTGCTTATGTAAAAGATGCCTCAATCCAGAAAGATGTGAAAAGTCTCAAATGTTTCACTGGGATCAGGAGGGCCCTTCATACAGTTATGGAGGTTGGGTACCAGGTTATGGAACATGGGTAAGTGCTAAGTTGCATTATGAGAAAATTGACTATGACAAAAATATAGTGTGCAATTTTGTTTTGAGGTGATAAATTTGGGAAATACCAGTTTTCATCTGTGTTTTGGAACAGATATCACTAGAAACATTTTCTTCTTAGTCGGGTGAGTTATACATTTGTGAAAATCAAGTAAGCTGGAATCCCACTCATCTTGTTAATTCTACTTCTGAATTTTATTTATTCTTTTTTTTTTTTCAATCACAAAAGTAAGGTTTCACCAGTCTTCTTACATAATAGCTCATTTCTCTCCTGTAGATACATTGTGGAAAGCTCGAAATAGAATAATAGAGAAGCAATGAGAGTAAATTGCCAGTTTGTTCTCATACTGAAAATATAGTCAGTGCTATTTGTCAGACTTACCTGCCCTTCAGTCGATAAGCGTTGATAAAGATTCATCCTTCCAAGTAAGAGTCCTTAGATTAATCCTTATAGGGCCTTTTCTTCCAGAGTTCTTTGCTAACAAATACAAGTTTCGTGCTGCTCCTTGCACTCCAATTTTTGATCCCTCATAACCACCATATAAACAAGTCTGTGTTTTCTGGCACTTCCTGTATTTCTAGATCTATTCTTAGATATTGGTGAGTGTCACGGAAGTTGGTAGCGATGCTTCGGAGAGCTAGAGCACCAGATCTGGGGCACTGCTGTACTCCTTATGCATCACATATTTAGACAAAAAATAAAGGGTCGTATCATACCAGGTGGTTGCTTTCACTAAGTTCCTTATTGCAGAATCTGGGACTAGAATGAAGTGAAACATGAAGATTCCCTTCTGATAATATAAAAATTAATCACATCTTAGAACTTTGGAGGGATTTTTCTAAGTACTAAATCAGATGAGCTACATCTAAGTTAGGTCCACTTGGCATTTACTGTGAAAGTTGGACCATATACCAACAGACTCAGACATATGATACACATGAATGTGACCTTTAAACTATTTTTCTAAGTCTCCACATGCTGCAGAGCTGAGCAAACAAAGGATAATATTTGCACTCAGCAACTTTCTAATGATACTTCTATTTGTCTCAAATCTC